>JAKUAD010000024.1:0-124044 GCA_030579095.1 Starmerella davenportii
CCGTCGGCCGTGGCGCGCCTGCTGCGCGCCTGCTGCGCGCCGCTACCTCGCGGTATGACAAATTTTCGGCGCATGTCCAACCATCTCAGCTCGCACGCGGACGTCTCGCGCGCGGAGTCGCTGGCGTGCGGCGCGTCGGCGGGGCTGCTCACGCGCTTCGTTGTCGCGCCGTTCGACCTCGTCAAGATCCGCATGCAGCTGCTGCCGGGGACCGGTGCGCTGCGCACGGTGCGCCACGTCCTGCGCGCCGAGGGCGCGCGCGCGTTCTGGAAGGGCAACGCGCCGGCCGAGGTGCTGTACGTCGTCTACAGTGCCGTGCAGTTCTCGACTCTGCGCGCTGTCAACAAGCTGCTCGGCGACTTCGGCAACGAGCAGGTGCGCCAGCTGCTGGCGGGCGGCACCGCCGGCGCGACCGCGACGTTCGTTTCGTACCCGCTGGACTACCTGCGCACGCGCGGCGCCGCGAACACGACGCGGGCTGCGCTCGTACCGCTCGTGCGCAGCATCTGGGCGCGCGACGGCGTCCGCGGGTTCTACCACGGCGCCGCCGTCTCGGTGATCGCGGTGTTCCCGTACATGGCGCTGTTCTTCGCGTCGTACAGCTACCTGCGCGACCGCCCGAACGTGCTGCCCCCGGTCGCGCCCGTTATCCTCACCGCGGCGAGCGCGGCCTCGCTGCTCTCGAAGTCGCTGCTCTACCCCATGGACACGATCCGGAAGTGCGTACAGGTGCACGGGCGGCACGCGCCGGTCGTCGCGACCAACGCGGGCAGTGGCGTGCAGTACTCGCACAACTGGTGGAAGTGCGGCAGCCAGATCGTCCAGCGCGAGGGCGTGCGCGGACTCTACCGCGGGCTGCACGTTTCGCTCATGAAGACGTGCCCGGGCTCGTTTCTGTCGATCTTCTTCTACGAGCAGACGCTCGTGGGGCTGCGCGCGCTGCGGCCGCCGGCGTAGGATGCTAGGTGGCTGCCGCGCGAAGCCTGCAGAAGCTTGCAAGGGCGTGCAAAGGCGTGTGGTATCCAAGTGAAATGTGGTACGTACTACGGAAAGCTAGCGGCTAGCTACAGACCGCCTGCGCGGAATTCGGCGTCGACGGCGCGCCACGTTGCGTAGAACGCCTTGAACAGGCGTACGCCGTTGTACACGTCGCGCGCGCCCAGCGTCTCGCGGATGGAGTGCATCGCCAACTGCGGCACGCCGAGGTCGACGCCGCGCAGGCCGAGCCGCGACGCGACGAACGGGCCGATCGTGCCGCCCGTACGCGTGTCGTTGCGCGTCTGGAACTGCTGCAGCGGGACCTGCGTGCGCCGCGCGATCTCGACGAAGAAGGCGTGCGACGCGGCGTCTGTGATGTTCCGGCCGTTCGCGTTGAACTTCAACGCGATACCGCCGTTGAGCCGCGGCGCGTGGTGCGCGAGGTACGCGCCCGTGAAGTTCGGGTTGACCGCGTGCGTCACGTCCGCGGACACGAAGAACGAGTTCGCGTACAGTACCGGCGCCTGCGTGCCAGGGTCCGCGAGCAGCCGCGCAAGCACCGCCTCGAGCAGGTTGCCTTGCGCGCCGGTCCGCGTCAGCGAGCCGATCTCCTCGCTGTCATACGCGACCCACACTGCAAGCGAGTCCCCCTGCTCAATATCGTCGGCCGCCTCAAACAGCCCGTGCAGCGCCGTGTACGTACACGCTTTGTTGTCGACGCGCGGTGCGAAGATGAATTCCTTGTGCAGCCCGCCCCGCACCGCCGGCTGTGTGTCGAACAGGTGCAGGTCGACGGTGATAAAGTCCTTCACGGGCACGCCGCTCTCCTCGCTCAGCGCGCGCAGCAGCTGCAGGCTGTGCTTTCCAACAGCGGGACTCTGCTGCTCCTCCGCGGTTGGCGTCGGCAGCCCGCCCTCGCCCACGAGACCGATGAACGGCACTTTCTGCGTCTCCATGTTGAACGGGGGCTCGGACGGCTTGCCAAAATGCGGCGCCAGAGTCGCGATGCGCGCGACGGGGTGCGGGATGTGCACGAGCTTCTCGGCCACGCGGTCGCCCTCGCGCACCAGCAGTCGCCCGCCGATGCCCAGGTCGCGGTCCCACCACTGCTCGCACAGCCCGCCGCTGTATGGCGCGACGCCAATCAGCTCGAAGCCCTCAACGGGCTCCTTGATGCTCGTGGGCTTCAGCACCGCCGCTAGCGAGTCGATGTGCGTGCCCACGATGGCGCACCCGTTCGTGTACTCCCACTGCGCGCCCTTCACGAACGCCAGCAGCACTGTGCTCCCTCGCGACACGTAGAAGCGGCTGCCGCTCGCGAGCTGCTGCGTCCAGTCGGCGCGCTCTTCCAGCCGCTCGAAGCCCTGCGCCTCGAGCTCGCGCGCCAGCACGGCATTCGCGTGGTACACGGTCGGCGATGCGTCGGTGAATGTTGCGAACTGCTGCGCGTACTTCTCGTACGGGTCGGTCTCGGCTGCGCACACCATCGCTTTGGTCGGTGCGATAAGCAGCGCGCCAGATTGGGTAGTACGCGCCTTTTACGGGGTTAGGTTAAAGTCCCCGCGCGATCCTAAACGAAACGGCCGCCGTCGCTAAACAATCTCCATCGCTGCCTGCTCGGCCCGTGAGTGCGCAGAGCCGCGCTCGCCCCGCCGCGCGTCTTAATTCCCGCAGGTGACGCGCGCGCCAAACCCGCACGGCATGTGCTGACTCATCATCATGGCGGGTGCGGTGCCTGAGCTGCCGGGCGTGCACGCGCCGCCAGACGGCGTGCGCGAGATCATGACCGAGGTTGCACGGCTGCTGCAGCTACCTGGGCTGCAGTTTCCCGGCGCGCAACCCATCAGCTTCACGCGCGAGAACATCCAGGACCTGCTGAACGAGGACTTCCTTGTGTGTGAGAAAAGCGACGGCCTGCGCTGCCTGCTGCTGCTATCCGAGTTCGTCAGCGAGGAGGGCGGAAGCGAGGAGCGCATCTATCTCATTACGCGTAAGAACGAGGTCTCCTGGGTGCAGAACCTGCACGTCGACGCGGGCAGCACAAGTCATCGCCCGTTCCACGTTGGCACGCTCATTGACGGCGAGCTCGTCATCACCGCCGACGGCCGCACGCGGTTCCTCGCGTTCGACATCCTCGCGCACGAGCGCAAGATCCTGCTCGACCGAAACCTCGAGAAGCGGCTCGGGTACCTCGACCAGTTCGTGTGCAAGCCGTTCCACCAGTTCTGCCAGCACGAGCCTGCGGCAGCTGCCGCGTTCGACTTCAAGATCTACATGAAGCCGATGTCCCAGGCGTATCGCCTTGACTCCGTCATGATGCAGGAGCGCGAGCATAAGAGTGATGGACTCATATTCACGTCGGTGGCTGCGCCATACGTCTGCGGCACCGACAAGCACATTCTGAAATGGAAGCCAGCGAACGAAAATTCTATGGATTTTGCCATCCGACTCGACTTCGTTGACGCAGATAACCCGGACGTGCCCACGAACTATGATGCCAAGCCCGTAGTCTCGCTGCTCACGTGGACCGGGCCCAGCGAGATCGACTACGATGTCATGAATATCAGCGACGAGCTCTGGGAGGAATGGAAGACCTTAAACGAGCCGCTCAACTACCGCATCGTCGAGGTCGTCCGCGATGATAACCAGTGGCAGTTTCTGCGCTTCCGCGACGACAAAGATCACGGAAACCATATCAGCGTCGTCGAAAAGGTCAAAAAAAGTATTAATGACAACCTTACGTTCGAGGAGCTGAAGTCCTATGTTCCTGCCATCAAGGAGCAGTGGGTAAAGCGGGCGACGGAGGCGCGAGGCGTCAAGCGCCCGCACCCCGACTCGTAGGCCGCTCACGGCGAAGCTCGCTGATTTCTCACGACGATTTATGACCTTTTGGGATGGGAATCGTTTGGTCGATGTATTCATGATTCTTCATTTCCTCCAGGCCTGATCGTCTTTAGGCCGTGGGGTGCCTTCAGTTATAATGAAAAAAGACGGCCTCTGAAAGTCTTACCCTCGGCAACTATCGTAAATGCCCAAGACCCGCGGGTGGGAAATAGAAAATGGGATGTATGAACGTGGTGCTGTTAAAGAGCAGAACCCGTGCAGAAATACCTCAACGTGTGACCAACGCGTGAGATGGTCTCAAGGCCGTTAACAGGGAGCTGGGAATTCGTAATAGAGTTGTTGTCCGTATAATTCGAGCCCGCGCTGCAGCGCTGAGCCAAAAGAACTGCAAAATGTTTTTAAAATTCCTTCCGACTAATTGTTGAGCAAGCCCTACGTCACGGCGCCGAAAGTATTCCGCGTTCGCCGATATGTGGCGTTGAATTCGTCAACTCGTCGTGTTGGCGTCTCCATGCCGCTTCTGACTATGCGTCGACCATCGTTCTTTGCGCGATGTAAAGAGTGTTTTTGCATTATTGTAAGCTGTCCCCTGGACTAGTAAGAGCGATGTCTGGAGGGAATATTTTCGGAACTGCGGCAGTGTTAATGGCACTGCAGGGGTCTTAAGGACCTACGCGTACGCGTGGTGTGACATCTCCGCTAGCCCTCTGTTCTCGCTTTGAGGCCGCGAAATGGAGCTGTCCACACAGAGAAAGCGAGTAACTAGAAGCGAATAACAAGATAAAGATCGTAAGGAATGAATATTACATTAAAGGATCTCCCAAATACCCCGGTTCAAGATATCGATTTCAAAAAATCGATTCGACGTGTCACCGCTTGAGGTTAAGACTGGCACCTCCAGTGCAATTTGGTACATAGGCTATACTGCATCACCGGGAAAATGTGATTACTAGACTGTTGTTGAAAACAGAATGTGGGCTCAGTAAGTTGCTGCAGATTACATCTTCTTACGTGCTGCTAAGGCAGTGTAGACACACAATTACGTGCGCGACTGCAGGGCAAAAAATCACCTCAAATGGAATTGTTTGAAAAGAATCGGCATCGAAAGAATGCACATCCTTCTCTCGCCGGTCCGCTCCACCAAAGAACTCGTGTCAGGAACCACATTCGAAACGCTACCCCATCACGTGATCGAGAACGTCAGCGGCGCACTTTTTTTCGTTTCAGGCCATGCGCCAGCTCACAGAGGAGGAAACGCGAATTGTTTTCGAGAAGCTGAGCGGGTACATCGGGCAAAATGTCGCACAGCTGGTGAATCGTGCAGACGAGCCTTACTGCCTGCGTATCCAGAAAGACCGCGTGTACTACGTTTCGGACGCGATCGCGCGGCTCGCCACATCAGTCGCGCGGCCCAACCTACTGAGCCTCGGCACATGTGTCGGAAAGTTCACTAAGACAAATAAATTCCGGCTACACATCACTGCGCTGCAGATCCTGGCCCCATACGCTGTGAACAAAGTGTGGGTCAAAGCGAACGGCGAGATGCCGTTTCTGTACGGGAACCACGTCCTGAAAGCCCACGTCGGTCGCATTTCCGAGGATGTTCCTGAGCACAGCGGTGTGATCGTGTTTTCGCTATCTGATCTGCCGCTAGGCTTTGGAGTCAGCGCAAAGTCCACAGCTGAGGTTCGCCACGCCCAGCCAAACGCAATCACTGTGTTCCGTCAGGCCGACGTCGGTGAATTCCTGCGTGACGAGGACAGTCTGTTTGCTTAGGTACGGACAGAAATTAGAAAGGCTAGCTCTGACTGCAGCATTGAGGAACAGCACAGACAGCCGGGACTAGTTTGCTACAGTGCATTCTGGAAGTCGACATGCTGTGCAGGGTTGATCCGGCTGCACGCTTGCAATCAGAGATGGTCCGCGTATTTCTCGACCTAGTAGCGATATCCGATTAATTTAGAGCTGTGTTTTGGTTTGGTAGAATAAACGTTTTTTTCGCTTGTGGGAATCGTTCACCAAATGTAGGAAGGAAGCCTGGCATGCGCTTGAAAGGGACTGATCTAGAATGCGGCGTTCGCGTCTGCAGCGCGCTAACAGCAGTAAACCCTCACTATCGGCTGTACATGCTTGCCGACAGGTTAACACACAGCTATCAACACAGCACTGAACTTGGGCAAAAAGATCGGCTTGCGGCGTTTTTATTGACCGCGTTCTACATTAAGAGGATTCCTCGGTCGCGGACGGAAGCTATTCGTCGCGGCGCCTCTTGTGTGGAACAGCCGACCCCCTGTCTAGAGCAGGCGCGGCGCCGATGGATTCCAGCAAGCTGTCCTCTCCTAAGTCGTCGGCATCGCCTTTTTCGCACTCGTACGGCACGGCAAGGTCGATATCGGTCTCAGCTACTACGAAAAGCAGCCTGCACCTTTGGACAGCCTGTATTACTTCCCGAGCTTGAGAATAATCTACCGGCACAGCAGACTGGCCTAACAGCAAGCCGCCATCAGAGCGCAAGGAGGCCTTTTCCAGCTCGTACAAGCCCCGGAGTCCACTATAGTTCGCCGACCAAGCGTAGATTCCCTCAGATGTGACCCAGAGTGTACAATAGGGAGACTCGATTTTCGTGTACAGAATCGGCGCCTCGGGCAGGCCGAACGAGTCCGGCGTCTCTGACTCGTATACCTGGCGGGGAATAAAGCCGAGCTCGTCAGGCGGCTCAAGTAAATGGCGCATCATGGTGCAACTGTGAAGCGGGTCGTACGCAAATGCAATTTTACGGGGGGCATCAGCCAAGCTGTGAGTACTCACTGGCCAAGAACGTTGGTCTGGGTGGAAGGGTCCGCGAGGTTCGTTTTGCAAACTCACGTGAGGTCAGCTTGGCCCAACGAGCGGCAAACTACCGAGTGAACGCGTAGAGACTGTTGTTATATAATCACAGCCTCAAAGCCCAACGGTATTTAATATTGGTACTCTGGAAATTCCGAAGCACGACTCCAGCTACACCTAGAATATATTATTTTTGCCATTGTATGTGCATGTGGCGTACATACTGTTCCAGGGGATGCACGTCGCGGTTGCAATAGTGCTAATATATGCAGTCCACAGCATATCCCCACAGCGCGATACAGTGGACGACCCTAAAACGGCCTGAATTGAACTTGTTAGACATTCTAGCCAGCGCGTAGGCAGCGGTGTGTTATCTCTCCAGTCAATATCTCTACTGCGTTGTAGTAACTCGCATCCCTTGACCACAGCGAGCCGCGAGACCCTCACCAATCAACCTGCCGCATAGGGCGTACGCAATCTTGCATATCGCACGCAACGCTGACGCATATTACAAAACAACCTGCAGGCGTACCTAACCCCGCTAAATATATATTCCCGGACTCGGCTCACTGCCATCGACCTCAATGCCGTCGCTGTACGATCCTATCACATACGGGAGCATTGCTGCCAAGAACCGCGTCGTTCTGGCCCCACTTACGCGCGCTCGTGCCTCGCGCGACAGCGTACCCACTGCCATTATGCGCACGTACCACGAGCTACGAGCGGACATCGGGCTTCTCATTTCCGAAGCTACCGGAGTTAGCCGTGAAGGCCATGGCTGGCCTTACGCGCCAGGCATTTTCACACCCGAGCAAGTCGAGCAGTGGAAGCCGATCACGAAAGCCGTTCACGACAAAGGCGGCAAGATCGTGGTCCAGCTCCAGCACATGGGCCGCGCAGTGCATTCTAGTGTCACGGGCATGCAGCCCGTTTCAGCATCACCAACCACCTACCCCACGCAAATCCATACTTTTGAAGGCAAGAAAGATCCTGAAGAAGCCCGTGCGTTGACAAGAGAAGACATCGCGCGGATAGTTGGCGACTACACGAGAGCTGCCAGGAACTCTCTTGAAGCTGGCTTCGACGGCGTCGAGATTCATGCCGCCAACGGGTACCTAATTCACCAGTTCATGTCGGACGTCACGAATCTCCGCACCGACGAGTACGGTGGCAGTATCGAGAACCGGCTGCGGCTGCTGAAACAGGTCGTGACGGCTGTTGTCGATGTCGTCGGTGCAGACCGTACAGGTGTGCGCTTCTCGCCCAACGGTGAGGTGCAAGGCGTGTACGACACGGATCCCGAGCCCTTGTACGTGGCGGCCACGCAGTTTTTAAGCGAGAAAGGTATAGCGTTCCTTGAACTGCGGGAAAGTAGCGCAGACACCAGTTTCCGGCCAACAGACGTGCCACAGCTCCACGGCCCCATTCGGCAGCACTTCACGGGAAAGCTCATTTTGAACCAGGACTACACACGCGAGACGGCGGAAAAAGCAGTCGAGGACGGCACGGCCGACGCTATCAGTTTTGGACGGGCCACCATTGCGAACCCGGACATTGTTACGAAGCTGAAGGAGAAACGGCCGCTGGTTGAGTTCAACGACCAAACCAAATGGTGGTACTCGCAAGGCCCTGAAGGCTATATCGATTTCGACTAGCTGAGACCACTACTGTCTAGAATCATCTTTTACAGCCGATAAGGGCGTGCACTACTACCCTGCCTGTCCCCGTCGATTCCAGAAGCGCCTACCTTAAACAAGCATTGAAGGCGGAGCCACTCCTTTAGCCGCTGGAAACTTGGGATCTTGTCAGACATCTAAGTAGGTTAACATATGTTTACTTGAAGTACTTCGGCGTAATGCCCTTGGTTTTCAGCTCCTCCGCGAACAGCGTCGTGAGCGCGGCGGCGTCGAGGCCTGCAACCTTGCCAGCAGTCTCACCGAGCTGCAGGTCATCCAAAGAGTCAATAAGGGCGTCGATGTCAGTAGCCGCGAGCGCGGCGTCGGCCGGCGAGAGCGACTCTTCGAACGGCTTGACGGCGCCGCGGATCGCGCGCTTGTTCTTCTTCTTGGCGTTTTTGGCCTGTTCCTTCGCCTTCTTGGCATCGACAGCAGCCACAGCGTCGGCCTTGGCCTTGGCCTCGGCCTCCTCTTTGGCCTTGCGCTCCTTCTCGGCGGCCTCGCGGGCACCCGCCTCGCGCTCCCACTTGCGCTGCTCCTTGGCCTTCTTCTCAGCCTCCTTGAACGCAAGGATGCGCGGGTCCTCGGCGAGCGCCGTGTCCACGAGCTTGCGCAGGCGCGCATTGTCCTCTTTCTTGTGCTTCACGCGCGCGGCCTTGTTCTTCTTCTCGATGAAGCGCTTGTTATCACGGTTGCTGCTATCGTCCGGAACGTCCTCGTCGAGCCACTCGAAGGTGCGCCACGAGTCGAACGCATACCAGAACGCGTAGAACGCGTCCACGTCCTGCTTCGGCGAGTCGGCGGTGCCCAGCGCAGGCACAGGCTGCTTCGTGCTGAAGCGAGCCTCGGCCTCAAACACAGGCGTCCACTTGTGGTAGAAGTCCGTGTGCGCATGCTTCTTGGGCACGGCGACATTGGCCTTCTTGTCCACAGAGTCCCACTGCCGGCGCGTCGCGGGGTTGGAGAGCACCTCGAACGCCTTCTGAATAATCTTAAAGAAGCCGTCGTTGGCGTTTCCGCTCGCAGCCTGCTTGTCTGGGTGGTACTTGAGCACCTGCCGGCGGTGCGCCTTGACGATCTGCTCAGGCGTCGCGCGCCAGCGCAGGTTCGAGAGTCCGAGCGCTGCATACTGGTCCGCGCTCTTCCAATCCTTGGGGTCGTGCGCAAGCAGCTCCTCGCTAGCGTCCTCGTCCTCGAGGCCGTCGTCGTCCTTCTTCACGCTGCGGCTCTGTTTTGCCTTCTCCTCAGCGTCGATGGTTTCCTGCTCACTCCACGTACGGTTGCGCACAAGCCTGCGCGCATGCGCGAGAAACGCAGGGCCCACGGGCTCGATGCGCCCGCTCACCGTTTTCGAGATCTTTTCCACCGCCTTGAACGACATGCGCCAAAATTTCGCGCGCCAGCGCCGTCTTTGTAACTTGCGTCACGTGACGCACTGGAGACTGGCGATGCGCATCGAGGACGTCGCGTTCACGCGCAGTGGCGCGCTGCCGCCACTCACGGTCGTGCTTGCGGCGCCTACCAACAGCGCGAGTTGGCTTGTGCGCGCGCTGGTCGCATCAGGCGCAGATGTGTGCCACCTTGACGTGCTCTCGCGCGCGCTGCCGCCAGTGCAGTCGCGATCGTTAGTTATAGTCGACGGCTGCGAGTTGCCTCTGCTGGCTCAGCAGATTGATCCGGACGTGCTGTACGAGGGTGTGCAGCGGCTGCGCGCCAAGGCCGAGCGCGTGGTTGTGTGCGCGTGCGTGAGCGCGGCGCTGATTAGCGAGGCGAGCCCAAACGGGCGCGCATTAAATCGGTTCGTGAAGCGACTGCTGTACGACGCGCAGCTAGTGCTGCAGCTGCAGCCGCTGCGAAGCGGGCGCGCGGCCGACGTCACAGGGAGACTCACGATCGCGGCCGGCGCGCAGCGCAGCGACGACGTGCTCGTGCGCGATCTGAGCTACTTTGTTGACCGCCGCGGCACCGTCGACGTGTTCGAGGTGTAACTAAGACGTGATTTTTCAGTATATACACGCAAAAAGGGTCTATAGCAATTATGTACACGCGCGCGCCTACTCCTTCGTCTCGTCCTTCGGCGCCTCCTTGCTCTTGTTCTCGTAGACCTTCTTGAAGACCTCGAGCGACTTCGTCTGCACGGCGTCGGTCTTCGTGCGGATGGCGTCCTTGTCGACAGCCTCCTCACCGGCCTCGCCCTTGCCCTGAGCCTTGGCAACGAGCGTGCGCAGCTCCTCGATGAGCGTCTCGAGCTCCTTGACGTCGGCCTCGTTCAGCTGCGGGCGGAACTCGTTGAGGCTAGCCTCGATGTCGAACACAGCCGACTCCGCGCGGTTCGCGGCCTCGATAACGTCGCGACGCGCCTTGTCGCTCTCGGCGAACTTCTCTGCGTCCTTGACCATGTTGTCGATCTCGGTATCGGAGAGGCCGGACGAGCCCGCAACGCTAATCTTCGCGTCCTTGTTCGTGCCCTTGTCCAGCGCGCTGACGTTGATGATGCCGTCGGCGTCGATGTCGAACGTAACCTCGATCTGCGGCACACCCTTCGGCGCCGGCGGGATGCCGGAAAGCGTGAAGTTGCCGATGAGCTTGTTGTCGCGCACGAGCTCGCGCTCACCCTGGTAGACGCGGATCTCCACAGAGGTCTGGCCACTCTGCGCCGTAGAGAACACCTGCGACTTGCGCGTCGGGATCGTCGTGTTGCGGTTGATCAGACGCGTGAACACGCCACCGAGCGTCTCAATACCGAGAGACAAGGGCGTCACATCCAGCAGAAGGACGTCTTGAACCTCGCCGCTGAGTACGGCGCCCTGGATCGCCGCACCAATGGCAACGGCCTCATCAGGGTTGACACTGCGGTTCGGTTTCTTGTTGAAAAGCTGCTGCACAGTCTCCTGCACCTTGGGCATGCGCGACTGGCCACCAACAAGGATCACCTCGTCGATCTGCGACGTCGTGAGGCCCGCGTCCTTCAGCGCCGCCTTGACGGGGTCGATGGTACGCTTCACCAGGGGGTCCACAAGCTTCTCGAGCTGCGGGCGCGTAAAGGTCATGTTGATGTGCTTTGGGCCCGACGCGTCCGCCGTAATGAACGGCAGGCTGATCTCGGTCTTGGCAGAGCTACTAAGCTCCGTCTTGGCCTTCTCGGCAGCTTCGCGGATGCGCTGGATGGCCATGCGGTCGTTACTAAGATCCACACCGCTCTCGGCCTTGAACTTGGCAACGATGTCGCGCACGATGGCGATGTCGAAATCCTCACCACCGAGGTGAGTATCACCGTTCGTGCTCTTCACCTCAAATACGCCTTTCTGAATCTCGAGAATCGAGATATCAAAGGTACCACCACCAAGATCGAAGACAGCAATGACCTTATCATCCGTCTTCTCCAGGCCGTACGCGAGCGCCGCGGCTGTGGGCTCGTTCACAACACGCAGAACGTTGAGGCCGACGATCTGGCCGGCATCCTTCGTAGCTTGGCGCTGAGAGTCATTGAAGTATGCGGGTACCGTGACAACAGCGTTCTTCACAGGCTTATTGAGGTACGTCGCGGCGGTCTCTTTCATCTTCTGCAACACGAATCCGCCGATCTGCGCGGGGGAGTACTCCTTGCCATTCACCTGTACCCACGCGTCACCGTTGCCGTGCTTGACGATCTTGTAGGGCACCTCCTTGATGTCTTTTTGCACCTCAGCATCCTCGAAGCGACGGCCAATCAAACGCTTCGTAGCGAACAAGGTGTTGGTAGGATTAACCACAGCCTGGCGCTTCGCAGGAACACCGACCAGTAGTTCGCCGTCTTTAGTGAAGGCAACCACTGACGGCGTCGTCCGCGAGCCCTCGGCGTTCTCGATCACTTTAGGAACTTTGCCCTCCATGACGGCGACCGCCGAGTTGGTGGTGCCCAGATCAATGCCGATGACGCTACCTTGCACCTTGGTCGACTGCGACCGCGCGAACCGCGCCGTCGCCGACCGCACTGAGCGAGCAAGCCTCGTGGTAAACATGACTGAGAGGTTGTCGAGTCAGGATTATATAACCGCAGGGCGTCGTCGCCTCCACGGTGCTTATGTACGCGGAAATTTCTAGAGCTATGAAAAATTGCGCGTTTTGAGGCTGTGTTACATAATATTCTGGGGGGTCGCTACCAGGACGTGCGAGAAGCCCTGTGGGCGCTATATTGTGTATGATGCAAATTTCATGAAAACGTATAGTGTGTTGTGTTTGTAAATGCTATGAATATGATTGTGCTCGCTTGGTGGTTGTCATCAACGGCGCGCGCCTTTAGCACCCGTCGGCGGTAGATAACATCTTGATAGAGATCTTGGCTGAAGACATTCCTGTGTAGTGCTGATGAAGTGGCGCACAGTGCTAGGCTGCCGTTTGAGAGTAAGTTGCTGCCACAATACGAGGAGGATGATGTGTGTGAGGTGTGTGTGAAAACGCTCCGCTGCCATTGTCTTTCGAGGAGCGCTCGCTGAAACTTAGTCCTCAATAACGAACCCTACTGACGTCACCGTGGTCGTCGATTCATAGGTGATCGTATAGAGCTCAGTGTATTCCAGTGTCGTGTAGCCAGTCCCTACGTACCATGATGTCGTCACAGGCAGAGTTTCAGTGACGACCTGATCACTGATCCAAGTTGATAACGTCCCTGAGGTCAAAGTTTTTTGATTCGGGTTTGTGAAGTTGAAGTAAGAGACCGCTGATTGGCTGCACACAGTGACCTTTGCGTAGTAGCGCCCTGTGGGGGCTCCGGGCATCAAGCTGTTGGTCGTGTAGTATTCTGAGTTTGCCGTGCCGCTGGCCGACATGTACAATTGGTTCGTGTCTGCACTGTAAACCTGTATCTGCGGCACACAAGTCAGCCCTGCGTTGTACCACCAAAACTTGTAGGTCTGGCCAGCAGTCAGCGTTGTCAGAGAGTCGGGCCACTGAACGCTCACCTGGCCAGTTTGCAAAACGTAAAAGGGCACAAGAGGCGACGCATTGTTACACTGCGTGACCTTCCACAAAAATGTGCCGGGCTGCTGGTTGTTGCTGAAGAGGATGTTATTTTGGGTGCCACGCAGGAACGATGGGATCGTCCAACTGGTGGAGCCCGCCGAGGTCACAAATGACATTATTAGGGTGTTGTTTGAATTGTAGATGGAAATAGCGGGCTGGCACCCGCTGCTATCAATGCTCCACGTGAACGGTACGGACGCGCCAAAGAACACACGGGAGTAAGACGGCGAATTGGCGGTAGGCAGCCCAAAAGCAATACCCAAAAGGAGGACCAGCGTCCATACCATGCTCATATGGATGTATTGGTATCAATTCTGGCTATTACGGGTAGCGCTAAGGCAATTACGCCCTATTTATATCGAATGCGCTCCGATATGCACTAACCCTAGCATCAAATCTGGGCTGTAAACTAAGCGAGTAATGTATTAATTGTTTTCAGTTAAAGCGGCGCTGTTAGGCCCAGCGATTCGATACTCCATCGTATACTTGAACCAAGACAGGCCATTAAGCACTTTAATGGATTCACTGTACCTTATTCCTATGCGACACGATCGCCGGCCAATTCGGCGATCTGTATGTGTGCGGACCTAGGCCTCCGGCTGCAATGCACATCGCGAGGGTACTCATGCATGTTTCCCATGCTGAACGCATAGATGACATAACGAATGCACATATGACGTGCTGCTGTAGTTTTTCTATACTTCTTGAAGAAAGTCAAGACAACTGGAAATAGGGCGATGAAAGCAGTATGTAAAAAAAACTGAGTGAATCTGAAAGAAGGTATATTGTTTGCGAAAAGAATCATGAATGCACTCAGCGCAAGCCAAGATGATGGTCGTAAACTGTCCGTGAACAATACCGCCCTTGCCCATAATACCCTTTCCATTAATACCCTTACCTGATCTCTGCCCTCAATCTCGGTGGTTTGTCGTAAAATTAGAATCGAAAGGTTTGAGGTTTAGAGGACGGCCCCGCTGAGCGCCAGTCTAACCCAAAATTGTCCTGAATCTACGTATCGATGTTAGTGAAACTAATCATGGATGTTTTAAATGCCTTCATTGGCTTTAGCGATTCCGATACCGATACCATATCCTGACATAATGTAAAAATAGCAACGTGCGTCAAGTGCAGATATCTCAGCGGTATCGACACGTCGTGATTACCAATGAGGCGAGTCGGTAGAGATCATAGAATTGGTACAAGCAGTTGATACAGTCATTGCTCGTAAAGAATTTCACGACGGCTCATCATGCAATGATTTTTTTGTTGCAGCAAAATTGACCACAGCGCCGTTGTCTCAGCAACCACTTACTCAAGCCTATATGACTAAGTAGTATCTATAATGGCCATGAGGAGTCTAATCCCGGTGGACACTCAATTGTAAAATTGTTCAAGCCTTTTTGCAGCGTAGCCAAGGCCACAATGTATCGATCGACGCTACTGCCCGAAGCGCCGAAGATTATCGCAACAACAAATCTGCAGTGGACCCGGATCCTGGCTAGTCTAAACTCAGATCAACAGTCTCAAAATTCTAGGGTTATGAGCAGAGTGTATTATTACAGAGAAATGCCTCGAAAGCGAAGCTTCTAGGTTGCAACGATCCCGACAGGCTTGCCAGTTGCCGTGGGGCTTCACGTAGTTTCACCGGCACTCCCATCGGCTTTCGCACTCCTCTTCAAAGGCGGAAACCCGCGTAATTCTAGCTCCCGCAGTCTGCTCCGGACTTCTCAAACTCTTTACAAATACATGCTGATGCTTGGGCCGAGGAGATCGAAGGCAGGAGATGGGTAATATCAACAAGGTAGTTGCTGGTTGCTGAATTTAGACTCGCATCGCGGAACTTCTCCTTTGTTATTGGGCACCTGTATAGCTTGTTATCATACTTGAATCTTGAGCTGACTGGTCTATGAAGTGCTCTGCTGAGCACCTAAAAGCTTCCCGGGTCAAGTCCTGCTTGTCTCAAACTCTCCAGTTCCGGTTCTGTAGTCTGGCTTCCTGGAGTTCTAGATAAGGAAACTACGCAATTTAGGGCGCAATGACTGCTCTTCCGGCACGTGCGCCCTTTTATATGAGAGACGAGGCAACGGCAATGGGGAAAATTGATTCTGATGATTTTCACTTTGCCAAGATCGTCCGCTAGAAAATACATCAAATCTAAAATTTAACCAGTCGCGGATTAAATATATATCTCCAGAAGATAGAGACTTGCGTCTGTTTGCGTCCTAACACCATTCCAGAGATACAATTGCTCAACTCCTAGGTAGCCAGCATTGTAATAGCAGGGACAGATTTTCAACCTCGGACGTGAGACGTCATGTTCGAGAAGGCTGGAGAGTAAGAAGCATCCACAAAAACACCATTCTGGTGCCGAGCAAACACTTTGCCCATGGCAGCGACCATCTCAGACTTTCCTGGAATACAGCTGAAAACAACCTTGGTGGAAATACAGACGTCAAAATCTTTGTGAACGTTGATGAATCGTGCACTACATGAAACGCCAGCGGACAGTGACTTCTAGGTAGCCTGTATTCGCCATCTGGTCTCAGATATAGCTTCTCCCAATGCCCCTGATCGATTCCCACTATGGTCTCGTTTGAACTTTACGACAGCTTTCCACAGCTCAAGCAGAGCTCGCGTATTGAATTTCAGCGAAAAGCAGGGCCTCTAACGGGTGCTGCATAGTTTGTTGGAAGGTTTTCACAGTTTAAGGGGCACCTATACTTTTATAAAGGGGTCATATCATTCAATACGGAAAAGGCACCGGGAAGTACCTAGCCGCCGCACAAATACGATCAGGTGGCGCTCCTTCTCGTTGAAAAAGGCTAAAATACTCACAGCATCATCGAGATTAGTAGCTACAGTACAAGAGTTGTTTTTCTTCATGTATTCTCATGCACGAGGCAGGAGAAAAGGTGAGGCAGGTCGTATTCCCTGGAACCGCGTTAGACAGCTCAGCACCTATTCGAATCACTGCTGCGCTAAGAGGATACGCTGAAATACCCGCCCATAACGGCTACTGCAGCCTTACTAATACCGAGCACACTGAGACCCAATCATTGCATTCCACTATGTGACCCTGTTATAAATTACTTTGAGAGACCGGTCAATGACTGTTTCGCTGGTCTGCTTATCCCGAGCTGTTGAATATGAGTAAGCAGAGCAGGCATCCGCGTTTCGCGCCGTGCTTGTCAATTATATAATCTGATATATTAGCCCTTGCCCGGATCCTACGCGTCGCGTTTCGTGACGCGACTCCATGCACGCGACGCGTCGCAGTATATGAGCTGCTGACAACTTCTGATCTGCTCGCACTTATACTAAGACAGTTCTGGGTACTCAAGCGGAATGAACACATTTGTGGCTATTGAGAAGGTGCTCAGCTTCCACCACACAACCTCGCGGGGCCCGTTGCGGATCGCGACTCTGTGCAGACGAACACAGCAGAACGGCACTCGCGTCACGCTGAAAGACATCGAGCAGGTGCAACAGGTATGGCACGAGGCGTACCATGTGTACTATGTTGGAGCCATGCAGGTTATTGAGGCACTCGACCTGCCGTACAATCGCGACGCGCGGCTGAAAACTTTTGTCTCGCGCTTCGACAACAAGGAGAACAGCATGGTGAGTCCCGCACCTGTACTCAGGAAGATACAGACTCTATCGGCACGCGTCACAAAGCGGCCAGTGCTGATGGGCCGACTTGCTACGCAGCAGAACCGGATCTGCGCAGTCAACCGCACGGGCACGCTTCTTGAGCGTGTACGCGCCCGCGAGGCGCAACTGAAGCAGACGAATCCTCAAGTCACCAAGGATTCCGCGCAGGACGCGTTTCTGATGAGCCAGATCCCGAAGGTCAAAGGCGTGCTGAACGAACTGCTGCTCAAAAATAAGACCTCGCTGGCGCTCGAGCAGATGATGCAGATCCTGCGCATTAACATGTTCAAGTTGAGTGACGACGAGATCCTGCGCTCGCTGCATCTGCTGGAGCAGACGAGCAACGTATGCAAAGTCGTTACGGTCGGCAACGAGACCCACGTGAGACTGGTCTCTACTTGATGTGTACAGCGACAAGCAGCAGCAGCGTGGGGGAATGTACCATACCCGAGCTGGACTCGGACTCTCCGTGCCGCAGCGCCTGATCGCGCCCGTGGACGGGCACCTAATAAGTGCAAGTATAATGCCGATGCAATACGTAAAACCCCATTTTTTTCTCTTGATCATCGCTGCGAATGGCTACACGAAGACGCTCCAATCTGGGTGATAGCTCGTGAAATGTTGGCCCAGCAATGGAGCCTCGTCCTCGAATGCTGCGGGAAGAAGGATCCCCTTGTAGACAGTGGAGGGACCCGGGTCAGTTAGGCTCAAGGTCTCGATTGGCACGCGCGACTGCGCGCCACGGTGCGTGAGCACACGAGCAGTGCTCTCAGTGATGTCGATGACCACCGCGAGTCTGCCCTCGGAGAGCACGAATTGACCAGGACGCACCGGTGCGGCAAGCAGGTCGATGTGCGGCGGCGGGTCGTCGAGATCGTCCGGAGCGTTGAAGCCCGAGAAGTCGTTTTTGACGTAGGCGAAGACCATGTTGAGGAAGAACCGTGGGGCGTGGGCATGGTACTGCACCCCGCGCATCATGCAGCCGAACGAGTCGAGCTCAGGCAGGACCTCGTGCAGCGACAGCAGGTCGCAGAGCACGTGGTGCGTCCTCTCTGGCGAGTCCAGGGCCGGCGGCAGGTCGTCCAGCTTGAGTGGCAGGTCGAGCTGCGGGAAATGGATGCAGCCGAAGTCGGTCTCGACGTAGAAGACCGGCGGGTGCGACCGGATGCGGCACCAGATGCCCATGCGCTCGATCCACAACTGCAGCAGTAGGCACGCGAGCGGCCCAACGAGAGGATACGGAAACTGGGACAGTTCCGCTGCGAATTTGCTCCGAACCAGTTCCGCAGTCTCGATAATGACGTCCTGGGCGGGCCTATCCTGGAAGACAAGGAGCTGGTCCACGTCGCTCAGCGCCGCGTCGAGAAACCACCACAGCGGGGTTCCTGTGTTGAGCATGACGCTGGTGGCGACGGCGTGGAGCTCCTGCAGCCTCCGTGAGCGGTACTGTGACCGCGGCCCGGAGGCCAGGTGGTACGCCGCGGCCTCGAGGCGGTACATGACCTCGATGCCCCACGTGGCCCAGCCCAGTTCTGCAAGTGACTCCGGGCGCTCGACGGCGGCCGTGAGCACGGGCGCAGCCAGCAAACGGTGCTGCATGATGTGATAGAGGTGATGCTCGTGCATGTCTGTGGTTTCGCTGAGCTTACGCAGGTGGTAGCGCACCGTGTCGTTGGCCTCAAGCTGCTCGCGCACGAGCCGGCGGCACTCATCAAGCGCAATAGGCTCCATGCAGTCGAAGTGGAGGCGGGAGTACAGTAGCCGCTGCGCCTGCTTGTGCAGCGCCACTGGCGACGCACACAACTGGTTCATGCGCTTGCACGTGTACGCGAGATTACAGAAGCTCACGAAGTCTAGCGCGCCCGCGAGCAGCTCTATCTCGTCCGGCCGCAGGTCCAACAAGCCGGGCATTTCGCGCAATGTGTTCCTGCTGATCCCACACGGCTCCGATACCCCGGATTATTAGTGTCTCGAGTCGTATTAGGTAACGCCGATTTGTGGTTGCCGTGAGAGTGCGCGATTTTCCGGGCTGGTGTGAAAAACAACGTGCGCATTGGCGACGAGACATCTTATTGAGATTTGGCGTTCATTTTTCTGCCGCTGTTGTAACTCGTGCGTTTTATTTCTCGCGTGTCGCCCTAGCAGGTAGATGTATACATAAACCGATAGGTACATATGTGTAGCGACAAGAATCGGCTGTCTCGGCAACTTGATTCACACGCAGTTATGCGGACACGCTGTGGGGAGCCGCCGATGGGTGGCGGCTCTGTCGCGAGGCTTGCAACCTCGCACAAGGATGCGTAGCTGCAAAAATAAATCGAGCATCAACATGCCTTTTACACCGTAGCTCGTCAATGTAGTCATTCGTATATATATACGCTTTTAAGAGTTGCCAGATAGGCTCCGCGAGTCAGTAACACTACCGTCGGTCGAATTGCGGCACAATCGCTCTGGCTCATATACCGCGCTTCTCCATCGCGAATTTCACTCAGCCCCCGTGGATTACCTTCACTCTCCTTGAACAGTAACGACGAGCGTGCGGCGGTGCTGGTAGCGTCGGAATTCGCAGAAGTAGAGCCCCTGCCACGTGCCGAGGTTCGGCTTCCCATTTGTGATCGGCAACGTGACAGTGGTGCCGACTAGCGCGCACTTGATGTGCGAGGGCATATCATCGCTGCCCTCGTCGTCGTGCTCGTAGACGCCGCTCTCCGGTGCGATGCGATCGAGCGCCTTCCGGAGGTCCGAACGGACCGAGGGATCCCAGCTCTCGTTTAATGTGATCCCGCAGGACGTGTGCTTGCAGAAGACAGTCATTAGGCCAACCTTGATCAAGCGGATGTCCGGCACTTGTGACAGGACCTCTTTGTCGATGAGGTAGATGCCTTGCGAGTGCGGCTCGAGCGTAACTTCTTTCTGGATCCACATGTGCGCAATCTGTTCAGCGGGTTTGCTATGTGTATTTATACCGTGGGCAGGGTGCAACGTGACCTCCGAGCAAGCTTAGATCCGCGTGCAGCGCGCTTGCCACAGCGCAAGCCCAGGCGCCGCGGCTTTCTCCGCGGGATGTTACGTAATAGAGATTGGTCCCAAGGCCTCAAAACGACATATATATAGCGGGCGCGTGTTTACGGCGGCGCGAGGAGATGCTCGCGACGCTCAGCACCGGCTTGACAATAGTTGCAGAGCCTATCACGCCCGCAAACTTCGCGCGGTTCGGCGGCGTGATCAGCAGCCGGGAGCAGCTCGCGACGGCCGAGCAGAGCAGCGCGAACCAGGGCACCGCGCGCAAGCTGCTCGACGTGTCGCCCGTCGTGTGCACGAACAGCAGCGCACACGCGCGCTGGAACCTGTTCCGGTGCTCGCCACCGCTGCACCTGATCGCAGATCACACCGGTGAGGACGACGGGTGTACGTACGTGAGCCGCGTGCTCGAGCGGCACCCGCACTCAACGCAGACGTTCGTTCCCATGGGTCGCGGCAACGGCATCGCGTACATGGTGATTGTCGCCACGAGCCGCGCAGACGCGCCTCATCTGCCGAACCTCGTGCCGAACGAAATCAAGGCATTCACTGTGCGCGGCGACCAGGCTGTCACGTACAACGCCAATACGTGGCACGCACCGATGATCGCGTTGGGCGAGATCACTGACTTCGCTGTCTTCATCCACGAGACAGGTGACAACGCCGTCGACACCGAGGAGGTCGCTGTTGACGAACTCCAGGTCGAGTTCACGCTCACCGTGTACACGGACCCCGTGCAGCGCAAGGAGCAGACGGAGGCCGAGTTCGCGGCCGAGCAGGAGAGGTATAAAGACGGCCCGCCGCTTGTGCGCGCGGCCGACGCGTCAGGCGATGCGCGCTTCGACGTCAAGCAGCTGAAGTATGCTATCGAGCGCGCTTACTTCCACCGCAACGACGCGGAGGTGCTCGCGCTGTGCGCGCAGTTCCCGACCGAGCACAAGCTGCACGCCGAGGTGAGCGCGATCGCCGACGCCTCGCGCGCCAGGCTGGGCACCGTCCCTTCTCCCATAGCCAGCTAGGGCTAACGCCTACACGCTAACGATGAGCTGCACGCCGGGGACGCCTCGCTCCTTCATGACGGACGCGCCCGTGTTCGTGTCGATGAGCTCGTCGACGGCCTGCACGGTGATCGTCTTGATCACCACCTTGTAGTTGCGGTCCATGAGCCCCGCGCCGACCTGCAGCGCCTGGTGCGCGGTGCGACCAAGCCCGATGACGACGACCTTTTTGCCGCCGCCGCGCTTCAGCATCTTGCTGACGCGCGAGATGGCAGCCGCGAACGGTGTCTTTGTCGAGATGTACACGACGTGGTGGCGGTCACTGCCGACCCCTGGCACCGTCGGCGCCGGAAGGCATCCGCGGCGCACTTTCTTCATCGGGCACCAGCCGAACCGAACAACTCGCTACTAATTAGACCCCTTTAATTATGTAATAGACTGTACAGTGGCTCAAGTGCGTCTTAGACGCGGCTCCGCTTCTGTTATCTGCTGCTGGCGCGCTGCTTCGCGGGAGTCCCCTCTGGCCATCAGAATTGTACGAGGCATCTTCTGGGGCTGGCTTATATGTCGGTGGAGGGCAAGCTCTTACTCATATCGGTCCACATTGACTCCGGGACGTCGAATCTAGTGCGAACCGATTTCTGGCTGCAGAGGCACGCTCCAGCTTCGCCCGTCCGCGTTCGCCCATTCGTTCGCCCGCGTCTCGCGCGCTGCCTGGTCTGACGCGCGTACAGCTTGACTCAGCGCTATCACACCTGCCGCGATAGTAAGCCGGGTTTGACGAACTGGGAGCGCGGATGAGCTGGTTTGCCGACGTCGCGACGCCCGCGGAGGTGGTGGCCAGCGCGCGCGCAGTGCCCGGGGCGCTGCCGCGCACGAGCCTGGTCTCCAACAAGGCATTCACGCCGACGACGAAAAAGACGCGCGTGCACGAGGAGCGCATCAAGGTGAAGACGGCGTGGTCGACTGCGTTCGCGCCGCTGAAGTCGCTGTTCCTGAACATGTTTGTGAGCTACATGAGCGGCAGCGGTCTGCAGATCCTGACGATCACGATGACCTTCTACATGTTCTTTGTCACGCCGTTCCAGCAGTTGCGTTCGGCGCACGCGGTGTTCAGTCCGCTCTCGAGTAAAGCCACGAAGCGCGACGTTCACGCTGCTGAACTCGTCTACATTCTGTGCAACCTAGCCGCCGTCGCGTTCGGGCTGTACAAGGTGAACGCCATGGGCATTTTGCCCACGCGACCCGCAGACTGGGTGCCATTCGAGGAGCCCACTAAGTACTATCTTCTGTAGCTAGGCTGGCGCCGCGCCATGCTGCGTGATCTGCAACAGGTTCAGCTGGTGCAGCGCCTTCATCTTCTGTGCGTCCAGCTTGAGCACGCTCGCGCCTAGCAGCGTTTTGAACCCCTCGATAACTACAAGCTCGTCGTAGTTTTTCAGGTCGACTTTGTGCTCGCTGCCAATGAGCCTCGCGACGGCCGGAATGACCTCGTCGCGCGTTTCTTTGCACAACCGCAGCGACGGTCGGATCGCGAACGACGTCTGCGCGCCGAGCCCTGCCTGCAGCACCGGTGCGAGCCGCTCAAGGTGCTCGAACTTCACGAACTGCTGCACGGGCGACAGTTTCTGGATGTACTTTGCGTGCCGCTGCTTCTGCGCGCACTCCTCACACACCCGGAGCGCCAGCGCAACGGGGTCGACAGGGTGTCGCGTCTGCACAAATAACAAGCACTCGACGCCGAGCTTGTCGTGAACGACGATGCGCTTTCTGCTCGTTTTGAGCGCCTCAACTTCGGCCTTTATCGCGGCCTCGATGTCCGGCTCTCCGGCCGCGGCAGCACCGGCATCACCGTCTCCCGCGCTGGCCTTTTTTTCTTCACTGTCCGACTCAGCGTCGGGGAATAGCTGCTCCGCTGTTTGCTCGAACCAGTCTCGGATTTCGCGCGCGCACTGCGCCTCGCGCCCGCGGTTGCACGTCACGAATATGCCGCGCCATACGGGATCTATGAGGTTGACTTTGGTTGGTTTCCAGTGCTTGCCCATGCCGTGCTTCTGCGTGCAGCAGGCCAAATAAATTTCACACAGGTCTGGGGTTGCAACCCTACTTCGCGGCCTGTTGGTGTTGGAACCGTGGTTCAGCGTCTCGCTCCTGCGTGTATACGGTGCGGTCGCATGTGCACGCTACGTCTTGCAAAAATTACCTTCTAGCTTAAACGTGCAAACTACATATAGCGTCGCTTAGATTTTCACTTCTGGACCTTCGACGCGCCGCGCTCCGCAAGGTTCAGCGCGATGTTGCGCGGCTTGAAGTCCGAGAAGAAGTACTTGAAGCCGTGCTCGATGGCGAGACACAGGCCGAGGTCGCCCAGCATTGCGGGCACGAGCTTCATCTTGAACCCGAGCGGGATCGGCACCAGCTGCAGCATCTCGTTGAGCTCGGGGAAGATCTCGGTGGCACCAGCGAACGCGAGGCCCATGCACCCGATCACGCCGTAGTACATGCCCTTGTTCTCGCTGAGCGACTCGCGGAACGGGCGGCCCTGATAGTTCACAGCGTACGTGCTGATCTCCTGCACGATCTGCAGCAGATACATCGCCGTGTTCAGCAGCGACGGCGTAAACTTTTTGTCCGTGTCGATGTCCACCAGCGCGGGCGGCTCGTACTCGTGCACCCAGCCGCGCACCAGGATCAGCGTGGTAATGTGCACCGCGAACTGGCCCAGGATCGACCCCATGATGTACTTGTTGAAAATACCCGGCTGCGGGCGCTCCTTTGACAGCTTCTCAACCACCTTACCGCGCGAGACCGACATCGAGCACATGCTCAGCAGGATTCCGGAGTAGATGCTCTGCGAGTCGCCCATCTTGATGCCCGCGAGGTACAGCACCGACAGCGTATACGCGCTGATCAGACAGTTCAGTGCCAAAATCTTATACATCTGAATCGTTGTGACAAGCGCGCAACGGCCCTGGCGGATCACCTTGACCACGGCGTCCACGTCGCGTAGCTTAGATGTCACGGGCGCCGCGCACGACGCGTCGCCGAGCTTCAGCGCCGGCGCCTCCATCTCCTCGGTCTCGCCCATCATCTCGGTCATCTTATCCGCGAGCCCGGCCGCAGCGGTCTGGCTCTGCACGGTCGTTTCCGCACACATAACGGCAATCTCGGCCTTCGTCTTCTCGTCCACGACACCACCGCGCGACTCGATAGCCTTCACGTAGTTCGGGTTGTTCGGCCCGGGAGGATACAGGTGCGCGATTGGCAGCGGCACGGGGGCCGGCTTGCGGTTGAAGCGCTCCATGAGCTTGACTTGGTTCTCGTACATGCGGACCATCGTGTCTATCTTCTGCTTCTCCATGAGCTTCGCCATGCCCTCGGCGGTGCCGTTGAGCAACGCAACTCCCACGTGCGCCTGCTTGAGCGCGCCGACGTCGTTCGTGCCGTCGCCGCACATCAGCGTCATATATCCTTCGTCTTTGTAGGTCTTGATCAAAAACTCTTTCTGGCTTGGCGATACGCGCGCGTAGACCCACGTGTGCCGGATGAGCTGCACCAGCACCGGGCTGTGCTCAATCCGGTCGAGCGCGGCGCCCGTCATGCACAGGTCGTACTGCTCGTAGAGCTCGACGCTAGCCTGCGAGTACAAGCACGAGTAGTCCGTGCTGACGTTCGACCAGACTAACTCGCCTTGTGCGTTGAGGTCCAGAATGAGCGTCTCGCGCTCGACGATCCCGACGTCGTGTGCCACCTTGACCGCGGTCAACGGGTTGTCACCCGTGATCATAATCGCACGGTGCGACGACTCGTTCAGCATCCTGATCGAGGCGACCGCGTCCGGCTTCAGCGGGCTCGTGTACACAATGAACCCCGCGAAGTGCAGGTCACGCTCGGCGCGCTCGCGCGTGTACGTCTCGATCTTCTTGATCTCCTCGTACTTGTACGCGAACGCCAGCACGCGCGAGCCGTTGCGCGTATAATGCGTAAACGCCTCCGTGTAGTTGGCGGGCGCATCCTTCAGCATCGTCAACACCGTCTCCGGCGCGCCCTTGACCGCGATCAACGTGCGCTTTCCGAGGCGCGCAACCGAGGACGACCGCTTCAGCGCCGAGCTAAACGGGAACCGTTTGATGATCGTGAGCTCAGACTCGGCGCCGACCGCGGCCGCCTTAGCCTTGGCCTTGACCTTGTCGTGCGCGCCCACGGCCCAGCCCAGGCTGCGCAGCGTCGCCTGCTCCATCGGATCGCCGACAACCTCGCCGTCGTCGAGCTGCACGAGGGCGTGCGCACTCGCGATGACAGGCACCGCGTCGCCGCTCAGTGCCTGCAGGTCGATGAGGCCCTTGTCGTTGCACAGGTCCGCACCCTGCACCAGCAGGTCCTCCTCGGTCAGCGTACCGGTCTTATCAAAGCAGCAGACATCGATGCGGCCTGCGAACGGGATGCGGAACGGCTCAGTGCAATAGATGTAGTGCTTGCCGAGCGAGGTCAGACTGGAGTTGACGGCCATCGTCAGCTCCATGGGCAGCTCGGGCGGCACGACCGACGTGATGATCAACACACAGTCCAGCAGCACGAGGTGCTGCTTGCGCCCCATCAGCTTGCCATTCTGCCAGACGTACCAGCTGGCAGCGATGGCGAACACGAGCAAGAATAGGATGAAGAAGTACGCTTCCTTAGAGCCCGCGCCCACACGTTCGGCCGAGAAGATCATCGTGCGCACAAGCTGGCCCTGCGTCGTCTCGAACCCCGTGCGCGCGACGAGCGCCAGCGCGCCACCGTCAGGCGTGCGCGAACTAGGGCCGACCTGGATGACGCTGGTGCCTCCCGCGAGCAGCGAGAGGCGGTCGACTCCGTCGACATCGAGCTCAGCGTTCGGGTCGCGGTCCACGAGACCCTCTTTGAGCAGCGGCGTGGACTCGCCGCTGAGCATCGCCTCGTTCACAACACAGGTGCCGTCGAGCAAGAGCAGGTCGCACGCCAATCCAGAACCGTCGCTGCTGCGGTGCAAGCTGACGACGTCATTGGGCAGCAGCTCATTCGTCTGCAGCTCGGCCCACTTGCCGTTGCGCAGCGCCTGGATCGCGTAGGGCTTGATGCTCATGCCACGGAACTCGGTCATCGTGCGCTGGCGCTGGTATACGGCGGTGCTCTCGTACAGAATCAGCATGATCAGCATGAAAATGCTGCTCTTCCACATCTCGTCGAGGAACCACAGACAGCAGCTGAAAATCTGGAACACAAAGAACGGTGCCACAGCGTGCTCCTTCCAAAGGCCTAGGAACGTCGGGATCGGGATATCGAACAGATTCTCACCGTACTCCTCCACTAGCGGCGTCAAGTCGCCGCTGAGACCCTTGGCCTGCACGAGGTCGCCGATGCGCAGCTTCGCCGTGCCATCGATCGCGAACTGCGGCGGACGGAACGCCTTGGCCTGTTCGTCCCACATGAACCGGCGCTGCTGAAATACGAAATGGCGCGAGCCGTCCTTATTTTGCTCGATGTGCACAAACTCCGCGACACCGTTGCCGGGCGTGGGCACGATCTTGAGGAGCTGTGCCGAGCGCACGTCGGGGGCGGCGCGCGTCTCGAAGATCTCGCGCACGTTGACATTCCAGAACGGCACCAGCCAGAGCAGGAGCTGCAGGGAGACCGCGCCGCCGAAAAACAGCAGCGTCCACTCGCTCGAAACGAAGAAGGTGTCGTACTCGTTGAGGTATTTACGGTACAGCCACGTGTAGAGCAGCAAGAACACCGATCCGTACGGCCGCACCAGCACGGGCAGGCTGTCGCGCGGCGTCGCCTCCTGGATATACGGCGCCTGCACAAGCATACGGTGACTAATGCTCAGCGCGCACACGTAGCGCCAATTTATGCACCTGAGTAGCCTGAGTAAGCGCGCGCGCACGGCGTTTCAGCGGCAAATGTTGAAGCGAGATAGGCGTCTCCCGGCTGGTCGCGAGGAAGACCCTGGCTTGATTAGGTAGTACTCTTAGAATCTAAAACCGACTTGATGGACGAGAATATCCACATGGTTGAAACACGATAATTCGCGGACTGCTTGACAATTAGTTGTTTATCATTGGACACAGGGGCATCACAAACAGTGCTATCATAGTCACTCACATTATAGAGCACGCCGGTTGCGACTGCGTGCAGCCGACTACCAGCTCGACTTGGCGTGATTGATCCTATGCATTCTGATCAGCTCACCCAGCTGGCACAGCACGAGGTACTCAACAATCTTACACTAACAGTGACCAGAAAATCATCACTGAGTTTTGGCGCCATGAGGTTACGCGTGCACCCAAGCGTGGAGTAACATTTTATCTACGCTCTCAGTATGGCACCCCCTCGCGTATGGAATGGCGAGACTCCAATGAGTCTTAGAGGGACACACAAGACAGCCTTAACAACACCCGGGTGTGCTTAATATTATGCCCCATACGTTTTGCGCAGAGTTACACCTAGCGATAACGTAAAATGGAAGCTTGAACCGACCCCGTTGCGTATAAATTTAAACGCTCGCCAAAATGGATTGTGACAAATGACAAGTATCAAGAGAAGCATTCGGGAGCGTGCAGAAAAAAGAATCCAGTTTGCTCGGACTATTGTACGGTTTTTGTATGAGGATTCTTACGTGTTTGAAGTGCAGGATCGTGTGAACCGCCGTACCTATATTCGTAACGCATTATGGATAGTGCGCCAATCGCTTGTAAATGTGTGCTTCGACATGATCAAAGCGATGTCGCGTTTTATCCGATACAACTTCCGTAACATTGGAGAAGACGTGGATGTTGAGGCAACTTTAGGAGTCGTGGATAGCGAGTTGAGTTCCTTAGCCAGTTCCTCGCCTGACAGATGTTCACCGAAACGATGATGTGTATCCACGATTTAGTGAGGACTTGTATACCTGGGCGATTTTGGAGGCTCTTGAGACCCCATATGATCGGCATATAATCGTCTGTCAGCAACTTGTCTGGCCAATACTCGACAGAACGGGCATTGTTGACTTTCTAGATGGCTTAGGTTGTGAAGCTAATCGGATAAAGAAGTATGTCGTTCTGGCACTCAATGCAGCGCGTGATGAGCCAGACACCGAGTTTTTAAAAGGGAAAAATGCCGTAATGGTCAGTGGAATTACAACTGTCGGCAAGTTTTGCGCCATAGCAATAGCGAGTGGACACGCCAAGCTGGTGTCGGGGAAGAGAGGCCAGCGGATGCTCTCAAGAGCATCTTGGCAGCAAAATGTATATATACAAGACAGCGTTGCCAATCCACCACCGCCGTACAATGTCCAGGATCCCTCGGAGGGCCGCTCATGAGCATCACCTGGAGCAGGCAAGAAGCGTGCGTGTCGAACGTTTTGAGAGCTGTGAGAACTTTTCAATTGTTAATGAAAAAAATCTGTGCACGCAAGAAACTAGTTCAAACTAGTAACCTGTCGATAGGGGGCGATTTGGAGATGATTGAGGTTTAATGGGGGCCATTGTTTGTCGCACTGAGCTCGCAAAACCATAAAAATTTTATTTCGAGTCACTTTAACTTTGCTTAACCCGCGCTCAGCTGCTCAATTGGTGTAGCTGGTCAATCCTCGCTATGGATCACTATATTCGGGTTCACCCCTTTCACGCATCGGCAGTTTTGATAGGGCCGCAAATCCCGGCAATTATGCCCGCGGATCGGATTCAGAGGCAATGAGAGCCAATTTCTCCCGTCTCCGTGTAATCGTCGGAGTCCATAGGTTAAGGCATCCAAGAGTCCACGCATCTCCAGGACATCAGCCCATGCCGATTTTGGAGTCTAGAAAGCCTCTGCACGATGTGCAACCGCATCCTATGAGTCGACACCGAGTAATTTCTCCAGCCTCTGCGTGGCTTTGGGTACTCTAGCCTTCTAAAGCCTCCCGCTGTGAAGCATCAGACATCGATGACTTTGCTGAGGACCAGTGGCAGAAAGCTATTCATCGGGACACAAAACGCAGAAGGATGAGGTCGGTGCGCAGAGCTCTGCCCAGTAGATGATAGCATGCTGCAGTGTCACATTTTTCTTCTGCTTCCGGCTGCTGCTAATATTTGGATTCGTGCGACGAATATGCTGTCCCTACGATCTCTGCGCTTCCTCGTGGTGTCGATAAGACGAAACCTCTGACACCAATCAAGACTCGGGCGCACACTCTCGAATTCGATTTCGAAAGAAAGTTGGCAGCTGTTAGCACTACACCTAGTATGATCACAATACAGACTCTCCGGGATGCATTGGCACTTCTAGCTCTCTATTCCGCAAACCCAAAACAGAAATCGTCCTCGGAAAATCAGCAGACATGGGATCAGTGAGGAGAGTGTTCCATGGATTTGGCAGTGTCCAAGTAAGATTTCACACCAGTAGGGATTTTAGGCTGTGTAATAGTCGACCGAAGCAGCGACAAGGACGAGGCAGGTGGCCTACACTGTTAACCAGAGTAAGCTTAGCCCCAAGGAGGCCGAGTAAGTATAGGTCGTGTTCACGATGAGCTTAGGTCAAGTACACGCTCGCGCCAAGTTCATTGTAACCTCATGATTTGCGTGTGCGTCGTGCATGCCGCGAAGTAACGGTCTGCGAGGTACCGTAGGGCATGGTGGAAAACCCTAATCTCATATGCGTTACCTCGGGTTCCGAATGATATGCAGCCGCACTAGACCGCTGCAAGCTACCACGCAAGCTAATACCGATACGGATTCTGAGAACTGAGGCAACCTATTTGAATGATATGATGAAAGTGGCCACTGTCGTGATTTGTAAACGAAGCTCACTACACACGCAGGTCACCTCTAAATTAGTTGTGCCACGAGACAACGTCACTTTTATTTTCGGCTCAACCAATATCCCATATCCTACGACCAAGGATCAGGTTCCGACTCATTGCATGGCTTTGTCCGAGACAACGTAACGCTGCAGCGCGATTACCAATCTTTGACAGCAGAACCTACCTCGTTACGTATTGACTTAGCTAGAGGATCCTCCTTTCCCCTCCAGTAAAAGCAAAACAAATGACGCCACCGTGACTTGAACACGAGACCTCAGGTTTTCTATCCGAAGTGTTACTTCAGACCTGCGCTCTCCCAACTGAGCTATAGCGCCAGAATACGGGGAAGGAGCCCCGAACTACCTATTGATTGCGCGGCAGCGCTGTGGTATAGCACCAAGCGGTAAGGCATTTGCTTCGAGCTGCAGAGTCACTACGTCGAGTTGCGCCTTTTCAGAGCGATGTGCATAGGGTATCTCTGGTTCTCCGGGTATAGTGCCCGGCACACAGAGATGTGCTGCTGACTGCACGTATAGCCGAGTCGCGTTATTACTCTTTTGTTTACATGCCCCATTTCTAGTCTGACCTTCGCCACACTAGGAATGGTGGAAATTATTGAGCTTGAGGGATGCCCTCCTCATAGTGTCGAGCATTTGCAGAACTTGCTTCGCCGTTCTGTTGCACTCAAGAAGAAAACCAAGCACGCTAGTGTTACTGCTTCGCTCAAGGTCGCCGTCTTCTGCGAGATGCTCAGCTCGGAGTCAGTACAGCGCTGCGCGGGCGCTGAAATGAATGCGGAGCTGGAAAGGGCGTGTGAAGTTTGTGCAGCTGGAATTGAGCCATGTGTGTGATCTCTGCTGAGGCGCTCATCGGAGCTATGACGGTTGAGTGCGATGGTGATGTTCACAAGGCAGCGAGCAAAATCTTGGACAAACTTATATCCACCAGGCACTACATGCAGCAATGCAATGCATAGTTCCTGCAACACAAGGTTGCTTTGAGCGAGAGACGCAAGGAGACCTAGGATGATGCATCAAGCTCCTTGCTCTCTGCTTGTACGATGTACAGTGCCTCGTGGGTACGCAACGAGCCCTCCGTGTTCGTCATTGAAACTGCGGGGAAAAAAAGGGGCCACGGTAGTCGAAGTTTTCTCAAACTAAAGGATAAAAAAGCTGAAGCTCCGGAGGTGGGCTCAACATCGGCAAAAATGGAGGAACCATGGTGTTCGCTCTCAATTGCAGCGACAATCATGTTGCTCGGCTCTGGCGGCCTGGCTCTACTCCTACGCGATATCAAACTCCCCGCCGATGATGCATCGCGCCACTATTCCCTATGGAGCGATACTCTGGGCGTCGTGGTGTTTGTCATGGTAATTGCCATGGGAGCCGCTATCGGAGTGTGGTATATGACCCTCCACACTCTCCAGCAACGAAGCACTCCTGCAGGTAATTCGTGACGGCTTGTGTGCGGCAACGGTGACAGCGCCCCACACTCGTGATGATGCAGAAGCTCGTTCTGGCCTTGTGTAGTAGAATGAAAGCCGCCAGCGCGCTTCCCGACAGGCATTTACTGCCTCGCTCGCGTTTATACACGCCCTCATGTCCACGCGAAGTTATGAAATATCGATGTGTTAATGAAGAGAAAATAAATTACGAAAAATCTGCGATAAAAGCGAATACTAGAAGATTGCTCGACTGAGAAAGCTTAACAGGCAGCTATGTATATTGAAGTCTGCATGGAGCATGTGCCTCAACTTGGAGATCTAATAAAAAGAGCAGCATCAGGTTCAGTTCCGCGAGCAGGTGATCTTTGCCTGGATGATGTGTGTTTTGCGCAATGTTGAAGAGGCCTCAGTGTGTCGGAACATATAGCGATCTCCACCGCAGGGAGTCACTCTGAATTTGCTGTGAGTGGCTCCGCTCGCGGTTCCTGGGAAGTCGCGTGTGTGCACGCCCATAGCCGTTTAAAAGTGACCAAAAGTCTAACTATAAAGAGAAGAAAGCGCTACTCACAGCTTGGCGGCGGTGCACATTTATCCGGCCGTTCTTTCTTGCTCGAATTTTTGAGGGCGGGTCGAGATTTTAAAGGGCGAGGACGAAGATGTGCCTGGGTTACTGGTAACAACTTTCTGGGCAAGCATGCCACTTCTGATAAGACATCAACGGTTGCAGTATTCGACCCCGGCGTCAGTTAGAGATATCCGAGCCGACGTTCAAGGAAGGCCTGTAGAAGCAGGAGCTCACATTCTTGTCGTATGTCCTCCAACCCTAGCTTGGCCGGGTAGAAGCGGGCATTTTGTTCGCAATAGCTACTCGTGGGGCAACACCGGCACGTGCCCGCTGGAGGAGGTCGCTTCCGGACATTTGGCCACGGAAATACGAGCTTTTAGAGGAAAGTCTCAAAATCTAAGGGTAGCGTGCGCGTCCAGGTGACAGGAGTAATCCTGAGGTCGCAACCTGGAAACTGGTTTCTCAAGCGGAACTCATGTAGGTCAGCGTATTTTAATAGCCATGACGATCACTGGCTTCACATTTTTTCTACACTTGCGGTTACTCTGAGCGGCGTGCCTGCGCGCGCCACACTGGTACCGCGCACGTGCCCCTCCTAAAGCAATCCACCAATCCGCGCGAGCGTATATATCAACCCAAAAAATAGCGATTAGAAGCAGGACGCGTTGGCCGACGCGCCGGGAGCCGACCGATCACATGCAGATTTTTAATCGAAAGGGTATACGACCAACGCCGGTTTAGTAACGTATCAGGCCGCAGACATTTGCACGCCCTTTTGCAGGGGAGAACCAACGCGTGATGGCCGTGTTAACACCCGAGGAGGTCAGCCGACGCATTGACGATGGTGAGCTGCTCGTCATCCACCACGGCAAAGTCTTGAAGCTGAACGCGTGGCTGCCGCGACATCCTGGCGGCGACAAGGCGATTCTGCACATGGTTGGCCGCGACGCGAGCGACGAGATCGACGTGTACCACAGCGACGAGACGCTACGCACAATGAAGGCATTCAGCGTGGGCGAGGTGGGGCTGCCGTGGACGAACCTCACCCCCCCCATCCGCCGCGGCGACTTCAGCACCGCAAAACTAGACAAGAAGCGCCAGGAGCACGTAGCAGAGATCCTGTACAAAGAGCGTGAGCGCGACCTGGCACGGTACCCCAGCGTCGACATCGACACGCAGCTGAATATTCAGCGCGAGTTCCGCGAGCTGCACACGAGCCTGCGCGCGAAGGGCCTGTTTGAGTGCAACTACTGGGCGTACGCGCGCGAGGCCGTGCGAATCTCGTCGCTGTTCGCGCTCAGCGCGCTCTTCTTCTATCTGTACAAGCAGACGGCGTCGCGCACACTGCTCGCGATCTCGGCGACGCTACTCGGGTTTGGGTGGCACCAGATGGTGTTCATCGCGCACGACAGCGGGCACCTCGGGATTACGCACAACTACTGGATCGACAACCTTGCTGGATGCTTCCTGGCGTCGTACATCGGCGGGCTGAGCCTGGGCTGGTGGAAGCGCAACCACAACGTGCACCACCTGGTCACGAACGACCCCGTGCACGACCCCGATATCCAGCACCTGCCGTTCTTCGCAGTGACGTCGAAGCTGTTCACGAACGTGTTCTCGACGTTCTACGAAAAGATACTGCCGTTCGACGCCGTGGCCAAGGTGATGCTGCCCATCCAGCACCACATGTACTACCCGATCCTGTGCTTCGGGCGGTTCAACCTGTACCGGCTGTCATGGATCTATGTGCTGTACGGGCAGGGCCCGCGCGAGGGCAAGGCGAAGTACCTGCGGCACGTCGAGCTAGTGGGCTTGACGTTCTTCTTCTACTGGTTCTTCTACCTGCTCGTGGGCAAAGGCATTGCGAACTGGACGGACCGGCTGCTGTACGTGCTTGTATCGCACGTCGCGACGATGCCCGTGCACGTGCAGATCACGCTGTCGCATTTCGCACAGTCGACGAGCGACCTCGGGCCGATCGAAAGCTTCCCGCAGCGCCAGGTGCGGACGAGCATGGACGTTGCGTGCCCGGAATGGTTCGACTTTGTGCACGGCGGTCTGCAGTTCCAGGCGATCCACCACCTGTTTCCGCGCATGCCGCGGCACAATCTGCGCGCCGCGCAGCCGCACGTCATCGCGTTCTGCGAGAAGCTCGGGCTGCACTACGAGATCTACGGGTTCGCGTCGGGCAACAAGCACGTCCTCGCGCGCCTGGCCGACGTCGCCGCGCAGGCGCAGGTCTTCAGCGAGTGCAACGACTTCTGCCGTCGCGAGATCCTCGCAAACATGTGAGGCCTTTATATATAGCATTTACTTGAGCATCTGTTGGAGCGCGCGCGCGGTTCAATTCTTGCGCACGGTGGCCGCGTGCGGCTGCGCGAAGGCATTATCCGTCTCGCGGGGTGTGCGTGTGGCTACGAACCAACGAAGACGCGATGGTGGCGCGCCGTGGACCTAACCACCGCGGCTTCGTACGTCTGCATTTATATACGCATATACTCTCTATCGCCCATGGGCGCAAACCGCGCGTCGGCTGCATCATGGATAGGAAGCCAGCATTACTGGGTATCAGGGGTCCGGCCTACAAATAGCTGCAGCTAGCGCATCCGGAGAGTCGCCGACCCCCACTAGCACTGTAGCCTGGGCCGATCAAAACGTGCACGCACTCAATGCTGAACTGCACCGCGCACCGCGTGTTACCTCGCAGCGTCGTCCTCGGCGTCGCTCTTCGACTCCGGCAGAGGCGGCACCATCGACGCGATCGCGATCTCCGACGGCGGCGACGTGAGTGCGACGGCTGCCGACGTGCGCAGAGACTCCTCGTTCTCGTCGTCCTGCAAGCGCGCGAGCTCTGCCTGCAGCTGGTGCACCTGCTCGCGGAAGCGGTTGCCGTAGACGTCGATGTAGAAGGTGGCGCCATTGTGCGCGGCGACAGCGAAGATGCACAGCAGATACACCGTCGACAGTAGCTCGTAGTGATAATAAAGCGGGCACGGCGCCATGGTGATGAGTGTGTAGCCGAACTGGATGGCCGTGAATGCGCAGACCGGCAGCGGCCCCGGAAGGCTGTTGACGAAGATGCCGATGCGGGCCTTGGCGAAGCGCTTGCGCATGTACGTGAAGCTGGTCGTCGTGCCGAGCTTGATCTTGTCGGCGCAGCGCACGGTGATGAAGAAGTGGTAGAGCGACTGCCAGATGAAGTACAGGGCCGTGGTCCACAGTATGCTGTTGACAGTCTGCCACGAGTGCATGTGCAGGGCGCCCGGGAAGCGGCGCTGCTTGAATTCGGGGTCGAGCCGGAAGTTGATCGTGTGGCAGACGACCGGTGGAAGCATGTGGATGAACGTGGAGGTCGTCTTGTCGATGGACTGCATAACGAGCTTGTTGCGCCACGTCACGACGCTGGTGGCGAGCGTGCCGAATGAGAACGCGAAGCACGCGATCCACAGCTGCGTCCAGTTCGGCCACAGCCAGATGTAGATAAGCAGCAGGAAGTTCACGTAGTAGCACAGATCCGCGAGAAAGAACTGGTAATCGCGCCGGATGTACGTGTAGAAGCGAATTGGCAGCAGGAAGCTCAGCTCGACCGTGTACACGATGTGCAGGATGTGCGGCAGGTGCGCGGTCACGATGCCTAGGAACAGGATGTTCAGCAGCGACGCCGTGTACCACAGCTTCTGCGTGCGATGGATCACGCTCTGCTGCGAGAACAGCTCGTCGAGCTGGCTCAGCGTGCGCGCCGCATGCTGCTGGTACTTCGCGACGTGCGGGTCGCGGTCGAAGTTGCGGATGCGCCGCGTCACGCTGCGCAGCTTCTCACTGCGCTGCCGCACCTGCGCCTTGGGGAACACCACAAACAGGTTGCGCAGCAGGTCGGCCCAACCGGGCTCGTACGCGGACATGGGTTAGGGGCTCAAGCAGCGCATGCATGACTAGCACCACATCCACAACCCGCGGGGCGGCAACCAGCACGTTGCGCGAGCAGCGGCCGGCGTGCTCGCAGATCTGGGTCGATGGGGGCGTGCCAGCAGCGCACTAGCCGCCCTCTACTCCTCCGCGGCCTGCGGGGGCGCGGGCTCGGAACTGCGCGCCGCGCTCCCGCTCAGCTTGTAAAGAGGCTGCCGGCGCACGCGGCCGCACTGGCACGTGCACACGAGAACGGGCCGGTTCTGGCGCCGCGACTCGTCCTCGACGCGCCAGCGGCACGTCTCGACACCCAGCGGCGCAAAGCACCGTTTGCAGAACCGCGCCTTCGTTGCGCGGCTGAGCCGCAGCACGCTCTTGCGCGCGACGGCGGCCATCGCGGTGCCGTACATGCGCGCTAGCGCCGGCGAAGGGCACGCGTGCGCGAGCTGCGCGAGGTACGCGGCGCGCTCGGGCGCGGCCTTTTTCACGGCCATGGAGGCGTATTACGTGGTCACGCGAAAAGTTGCGGGGCCGTGCGCGGCCGGCCGCCAGCGCGGGTCCAGCGCGCTCGGGCGTGCAGAAAGCGTCGTTTTAGCGCTGACGCCGGCGCCACGCGCAGGCGCGCGCAGGCGCGCCGCCCGACGTACCCTGACCTGATTACACAGCCGGCCACAACCGCATTGCCACTGATGAGCGGGTACGACAGAGCGCTGAGCGTGTTCTCGCCCGACGGGCACGTGTTCCAGGTCGAGTACGCGCTGGAGGCCGTGAAGCGCGGGACGTGCGCTGTCGGCGTGAAGGGCGCGGACTGCGTCGTGCTCGGGTGCGAGCGGCGCAGCGCGCTGAAGCTGCACGACCCGCGCACGACGCCGAGCAAGCTGTGCCCGATCGACGACCACATCACGCTGTGCTTTGCGGGGCTGAACGCCGACGCGCGCGTGCTGGTGCAGCGCGCGCAGGTCGAGGCGCAGAGCCACCGGCTCAGCCTTGCCGACGCGCCCAGCGTCGAGTACATCACAAAGTACGTTGCAGGGCTGCAGCAGCGCTACACTCAGAGCGGCGGCGTGCGCCCGTTCGGCATCTCGACGCTGATCGTCGGATTCGACCCGCAGAGTGCGAAGCCGCAGCTCTTCCACACCGAGCCCTCGGGCATTTTTTCGGCGTGGAAGGCCAACGCCATCGGCCGCTCGTCGAAGACCGTGCGCGAGCTGCTTGACAAGCAGTGGGAGGAGGGCATGTCCGAGGAGCGCGCCGTCGAGCTCGCGGTCAAGAGCCTGCTCGAGGTCGTGCAGACGGGCAACCGCAACATCGAGGTCGCCGTGCTGCGCGCGGGCTCGGGCATGGTCACGCTTGACGATGACCGTCTCGATGCGATCGTCCATCGCATCGAGGAGGAGAAGGCCAAGGAAGCGGAGGAAAAGCAGCGCCGGCGGCACGACGAGTAGGCGCGCGGGCCGCGTGCGACCGTGCCGGCGCTCGGCCGCGGTCACCGTAATACTGCAGGCTTACGCGCCTGGCCTATATAGCTTAGCCTAGTAGGCGCCAATTGATGTGGAGAAGCGTCACGGCCGGCCCTGGTTTGACTCAATTGGGGGGTTGGTCGGGCTCCGCGCGGATTGCGTTGCGGTCTGTGTGTATCGCGTTAATGATTGCCAGGTGTGCGCTACGTGCGTGCTGCGCGCTCTGCAAATGCGTGCGTGCTCAGTGCAACGCATGCCATGGCTTCGCCTGTACACAGATGCCCGAAAATCGGCTGCGCACCGATCTCACGCTGATATTCTAAAGCTCGCTTCTTGCGAGGGCCAACCTTCTGATATATTTGTACATACGGGCCTTTGGTTCCTCTATTCTCCGTACCCTGCGGCGCCCATATACATTTGTGGCATGATCCCAGTGCCTCCTAGCCGTATCTCGCGCCCAGCCGTATCGCGTGCTGGCAGCTGTAGCCGGCGCTGCTGACAGCAGGTAGGCAGCGCGCGTCCTCTTCACGGCTGCCACAAGATGAGCGCGGCGGCGAACACCCCCCGGCCGCAAGGCAACATGGGGCTCGACGAGCTGAACAGAATCGTGCTGGAGTTTCTGCACAAGAAGGGTTATTCGCGCACCGAGGCGATGCTGCGCCTGGAGTCGAGCCGCTCGACGGTGCCGCCGCAGCTAACGCGCGGGCTGGCCGCGGCCGCGCCCGTGACCGGGCCGGAGCAGTACATCCAGACGTACGCGCTGCTGCAGGAGTGGTTCGAGTCGAGTCTGGACATGTACCAGCCCGAGCTCAACCGGTTCATGTACCCCATCTTCGTGCACATGTTCCTCGAACTGATCCGCCTCGGCGAGCCCGAGAAGGCGCTGCAATTCTTTAACCGGTTCAAGGAGGCCAACGAGCTGCTGCATGCGCAGGACCTGCAGGCGCTGCAGGGCATCCGCCTGCCGCAGCACATCGAGGAGAACGCCGTCGCGAAGCAGTTCGTGACGCAGCGCTACCACATCCGTGTCTCGCCCACCGCGTTCGACCTCGTGCTGCACTTCCTGCACTCGATCGAGCAGCTGGGCGGCTCCACAATCATCCGCCTCATCAACCAGCACTTCAACCTCGAGGTGCTACCGAAGAGCGAGAGCGACACCGACGCCGACCCCGGCGACGCCACGCAGCTGCTGAAGCCGCTCTCGCTGGGCCGCCTGCCGCTTGATCCAGACTTCCGCGCGGAGATACTCGCCACGCTCGAGTTCAAGGACAAGAACGAGTCGCACCCGCAGGAGCTTGTCCCGCTGTTCGAGGAGCTCACCAAAAAAGAGACGGACTCGCCGGCCGTCGACGCGGTTCCGCTGCCTAAGTTCCGCCCGGAGGACGTTGACGCCGCCGTGCAGCGCGTCGTTGATGCGACCGAGCTCGCGCGCCTCGGCTTCGCGCACCGCGCGCAGGCGCAGCTCCCATCCGTCGCCATGTACACGTTCCACAACACTTACGACGACATGAACTGCGTCGCGTTCAGCCCGGACGCGTCGATGGCCGCAGGCGGCTTCGCCGATAGCTACGTCATGCTGTGGAGTCTCAAGGGGGCCAAGCTGCCGTCAGTCCTGCCCTCAGAGAACGTTGAGGATGTCGGTAGTGCACGTCGCCTAGTGGGGCACTCGGGAGCCGTATACGGCGTCAGCTTCGCGCCCAACATGCGCACGCTGCTCTCGTGCTCTGAGGACCACACCGTCCGCCTGTGGAGCCTCGACACGTACACAAGCCTCGTGTGCTACCGCGGACATACCGAGCCCGTCTGGGACGTCGCGTACGGTCCTTTCGGCCACTACTTCGCTACCGCGTCCCACGACCAGACCGCCATGCTCTGGTCCACCGATCACATCTACCCGCTGCGTATCTTCGCGGGGCACATGTCCGACGTCGAGTGCGTAACGTTCCACCCCAACGGCATCTACGTGCTCACGGGCAGCGCCGACAAGACGGTGCGCATGTGGGACGTCGCGAAGGGCGCCTGTGTGCGCGTGTTCATCGGCCACGCGGGGCCCGTGACCGCTGTTGCCGTCTCACCTAACGGACGCTGGGTTGCTGCGGCTGGCGATGACGGTGTCATCGTCGTCTGGGACATCGGCTCGGGCCAGCGCCTGAAGCGCATGCGCGGGCACGGCGCGGGCTCAATATACTCGCTGTCGTTCAGCGTCGGCGGCGAGGTGCTCGTCAGCTGTGGCGCCGACTGCACGGTGCGCGTATGGGACATGCAACGCAACACGCTCGAGGCCGGGCCCGCGCCGGAGCCGTACGACCAGCTCGCGCAGAACGCGTCGGGCGAGCAGCTGCAGGATGAGAAGCGCAAGGAGGTCCCGAGCACGAGCGACCACATGGCCGTCTTCAACACAAAACAGACGCCGGTTTATAAGGTGCAGTTCACGACTAAGAACCTCGTCATCGCGGGCGGCGCCTTCCTGCCATAGCCTGTGCGGCGTCCGTTTTTTTTGGCAGCCCAGCCTGCCGGTAATGATGCGCGGCGGCGGCGTTGCCGCTAGCTGCTTCTAACGAACGCGCCTGGCGCGAGTGATTGTATATTTACGCGCCGCACTTGCTGCGACCGTTTTTTCGCAAACCTATATTACCTCTATTATACCGTGTCGCAGCCGCTTTGAGCGTCCGCCTAGCGAGATCGCTACGAAATAATCACCACACATCGTCTTTAGCTGCGAGGCCGTGACTATAAAATTGATCTTGCTCAGTGCTTTGCCAGGGGGAGCTTGTAGCGCGCATCGTGCTGAATTTTAGGTCATTATCATTAGTTGTCCTTACAGACTGTACTTAACGTCACAGGGGGATGCCTGTTCTCACGCACCAGGCCGCGAACGTGGCGCGCTCCTCACCGAGTGCGTCCGAGATCGCCAGCACGGCTTCCCTATTCAACAGCAGGGCAGGATGCTCGAAGACGGTGTGCACCAGCCTCAGCGCGCGTGGCAAGTCGCCGCTGTGGACCAGTGCCTTCACGAGCATGCCGACAGAGACGCAGTTATTGCGTCCCGCGTGCCGGCGCAGCTCGAGCCTCTTCAGTGATGACAGGTACAGCTCGAGCGCCGGCTCGAGCCCTCCGCCGTCGCGCAGGCCCAGCATCTTCTTGACAAACAGGTCCGTGACAAAGATGTGCGTGGGCACGCGCTTGGCGTAGGCCACGTACAGTTCAAACAGCCGATCGAGGTCCGCGCGCCGCTCGACGGTTGCCAGCACGCTCTGGTAGGTTATAGCCAGCACCGACTCGTGCAGCCGGCCTACCGGGAACCCGAGCACGGCAGCAGGGATGTGTCGAATCGTGAACTCTGCGCTGACGTCCGGGCTTGGCATCCTGGCGACGTGCTCGGCAATACCGAGCCGCGTGAGTACGGGCGCGACTGCAGGCATCAGCGCACACAGTGCGCGCGCGAACACGTGTATGTTGTCGAACTGCGCGACCGCCAGCAGGTACTCGCCGGCGAACGGGAGGCTCAGCTTGTGTTTAGCCAGGACCTCGGACAGCACGTCGTTACACTTGCCCGGTAGGCCCAGCCGCCGGAACTCTCGGAACACGAGGAGCCACGCCTCCATGCTGACCCCACGCCTGTCGTACGCGCCCCACCGCCGCAGCAGTTCGTGCGTGGCCTGCACGCCGCGCGTAATCACCGTGTGCAGCAGCAGGAGGTACAGCACGAGGCTGGTGTGGGTGGACGCGAGCTGAATGAGTGGCCCGTCGAACATCTGCTGCAGAATAGCTGCGCTTCTCGCCAGCGGCAGAGGTTCCCCCTGAGCGACGTGACCGTCGGGCTCCGTAGACGCTTCGTCGTGCGGGTCGCTGGTGGCCGTCTTCTGCGCACTCTTCGCGGTCTCTGCTGCCTGGTCGAGGCTCAGCATGCGCACAATGAACGGATAGAACTTCAGCGGAAGCACCGTCTCGGCGGCGACCTCCTTAATCGTGCTCGCAGCGTACTCGCTGCCGCCATAAACGCGCCGAAGCTGTACCTCCATCGTTGTGCTTCGCAAATCGATTTTTTTCCGCGCAAGAGTCGCAATGTATTCAGCGCACTCGTTGCAGTTTTTCACGCGCGCGAGCGTGGCTTCCACGGGAGCAGGCAGGCGGAAACCCGAGGGAATATCGGTACTATTCACGACATGCACAATCCGGGGCCAGTTTCCGTTCGCCCCGTACAGAAACGCCGCCAATGCCAGCCGCCGCGCACCCGACGCCCAGCTCTGCGCTAGCAGCTGAATCCCGAGATCGGCGTCGGCGTCGCTGCCGCGGCCCAGCTTCTCAAGGATCGCAGCCAGGGCGTACATGCTGAGCCCGTCGTTGCGCGCCCGCAGAATCTGCACGAGCGCGTGCTTGAAGTCGCGCCAGAGGTGTTCGATGATGAGTGCGAGCTGCGGCGGACCGTAACAGTTTGTGGCCTCGCGGAGCTCCGACCACGAGCGGACCCTCGCGCCGCGTCCGGCTGCGGACCTGCAGAGCACGCCAAACTGCAGCGCCGTGGCGTCGGCATCCCGCGCCTTCATTGAGTCGCTCAGGTCCTGCAGCGCCGGAACGAATGCCGGCTTGCTGAGCCGGTGCAAGGAGCCGAGCATGGGCAGGTATGCCGGCCGCACGCCGCCCTGGCCGTCCACCGTGCCCCACAGCCACCCGCGGCTGGGCAGGCCGCGCGGCAGGCTGCGCGGGGTGCCCTGCTGCAAGATGAACTTCTTGGAGTACAGCTTGAGCATGCCATGGCATGAGTAATAGTGCACAGGCGCGCGGGTAAACCGCCGCCCAAAAATAAGGATATAGTAGGTATGTCTACTCTAGATTCGGTTGAAAAACATCCTCCACTCGCACAGCCTTTTTCTTCTGCGCCACGAAGTACGCCTCGCGCGAGCTGTCGCGTGACGCGTCAGGTTTCACGCGGCGCACGCGTTTGAACGCTGCGAGTAGGCGCGCCTCGAGCTCCTTGTCCTCGGCGCCCGTGTAGAACTTGCACACGAACGATCCGCTGGGCGCGAGGTTGTTGATGCAGAACACCAGGGCCGCGTCGCACAGATCCTGAAATGTTTGTTAGCTCTGTCCACAATTCACAGCGCGGAGATGGGTACTTACCATGCTCAATCCGTGGTCGCGGGTCGCGTTTCCGGAGACATTCGCTAGCCTGTAAGGGGTGTTAATACTGTTCAACCAAAAACCGTCTTCCTGGGGCCATATACCACACATGTCGCTGAGCACTACGTTTGCGTGTGCCTTCTTGAAGTTGATTTTAGCAGGGTCCGTGTCCGTCGCGCCCTGCCGCCCGCGGCTGGGCACGGCGAGCATATCTCTGAGTTCTGACTGCACCCAGGGGTCGAGGAAGTTGCCTTGGATGCTTGATACACCGTCCGGGGGCTGCACGGGTAATAAATCTACGCCAATAACGCGGCCGTTGGGGCGGGTGCGCTCGACCGCGACTTGGCTCCAGCTGCCAGGAGCGAAACCGAGGTCCACAACGGTCTGTCCTGGCTTGAACAAGTGGAACTTATCGTCCATTTCACGCAACTTGTACGCTGCGCGCGACTTATAGTCGTCGGCCTTGGCGCGCTGGGTATATTCATCTTTGCCCTGCCGGTCAAGCCACCTGGCCGAGGAACCTGACGAGGCAGACGACTTCAAACGTGCTAGAACCGGCTGCGTCCATGGCCGCAGCCACCGGCGCGCGCCAATTGGACTCACCAGCATCACGCAGCACCAACCACGCGCTCCGGCTCGCGATGAGTAATCTGATAGGGCTGTAGAGTTTATTTTGTAATACTTGAGCCCACGCTTTGTATTGAGCAGTATCATGACTAATATCACGATTTCACTGACTAACACGTTTGGGTGACAAGAAATTTCAGTCTGCCCTAAGCGTCTTTTCTTTATATCTTCTGGATACCACCAATTCACTTGGTAGATTTTTAGTCGCAAATGTCCTCGAAGATTACCACCGCTGGCGTGCGTGAGGAGGTCCGCAAGGTCCTCGCTCACTCCAACGAGAAGAAGCGCAACTTCCTCGAGACCATCGAGCTCCAGGTCGGTCTTAAGAACTACGACTCTCAGCGTGACAAGCGTTTCAGCGGCACCATCAAGCTGCCTGCTGTGCCCCGCCCCAACATGACGATCTGCGTCTTCGGCGATGCCGTCGACTGTGATCGTGCGAAGGGTGCAGGTGTCGACTCCATGTCCGTTGAGGATCTTAAGAAGCTCAACAAGAACAAGAAGCTCATCAAGAAGCTTGCGAAGAAGTACAACGCCTTCGTCGCCTCTGAGGCTCTTATCAAGCAGATTCCCCGTTTGCTCGGTCCTGGTCTCTCCAAGGCCGGTAAGTTCCCCACCCCTGTCTCTCACAACGAGGACCTGGTCACTAAGATCAACGACGTCAAGTCCACGATCCGTTTCCAGCTGAAGAAGGTTCTCTGCTTGGCCGTCTCTATTGGCCACGTTGAGATGGAGGAGGACCAGATCGTCCAGCACATCATGCTTGCCTCGAACTTCCTTGTCTCGCTTCTTAAGAAGCACTGGCAGAACGTCGGCTCCCTGGTCATTAAATCGTCCATGGGCCCGGCTTTCCGCATCTACTAATTCAAGTTGTTTCTTAGACTAGCTAGTAATGCCAATCTTCTCTCCCCCCCCTCTTGCGTTCGATCTCTGCTTATCTTTCTTCTTTGTTTCTTTCGCGGAATGGTACAAGGCAGGCAGATGTCCGCGTATTTAATTAGGGCACGGGTTGACAGTTGCCAGCCTTCAGCAGGTTTTAGTGGCACTGACACCCGGAGCAGATATGTATCCAGTGAATAGACACTCTTGTCCTCGCTCCTTCTCGACGCTTATGCCCAGCTCTAGAGGCGTAGGCACTGGCATGCTGTGCAGTTCCCACAGTTTACATAAGACTCGCGTGCCCTGCGTACCGAGCCAAGTTGTCGTTTTGCCGCGTGCGCGACATGGAAAAGCGCGTCGATGGCTCGGACATCCTAAAGCTCTCCAGCGAACAGTGCATGTCTTGCGTCGTCAGCCTTCTGAATCGTTTGGTGAGCCAGCACGAACAAGTGGCGGGCGGGACTCCTAGCCGCGAGCGCCGCAACAGTTACGACGAGTATTTGACGGACCCGACCATCGTGCGGCTCCAATCACAGCCCGAATTTACCGAGAGCGCTGGCGTGTCGGCTGCAATGGAGCTGCAGCGCCGCGAAGGCGCTGTCAAGCGCTTCAAATCTCTCTGGCTCGCTAATCCGCCGCAGATCTCGCTCGCGGCCTACATATCACGATTTCAACGGTACTGCAGCCCGTCACCTGCCACATATCTCAGCATTGGCAACATCGTGTACGAGCTGGTGGTGGAGAACGGCGTCCTTCCTGTTACGGCGCGAAATGTGTTCCGCGTGTTCGTGGGCGCGTTCATGATCTCTTCCAAGGCCATTGAGGACAACCTGCGCTCGATGAAGCGTTATGCTGCTATTGCTGGCGTATCCGAGACGGACCTAAAACAGCTGGAGCTCACGATGCTCCTGCTTGTGGACTGCGACATTGAGGTTGGCCGCGATAATCTAACATTGGGCTCATCCGACTGGGTTGACTCCCGAGTTCTTCTCGAAGGATCACGCGCGCAGCCTAGTCACGTTTAGCGCGGCTTTGGTGCGACTGGTTTAGGGCTTCCGCAGACGCCCCACATTGGGTAAACAAAGACTTGCCCACAATGAACCATCTCGTAACCATGCTTCTGTGGATGCCGCTCCTCACGGTCGTGTGTGCCACGATGCTACCCACGTCGCTGCCGTTCCTCCGAGACAAGAGCGCGCTCTGCAACCCGCGCGCGTTGCCTGTCCTGTACTCCGGCTTCCGCGTTTACCAAGTTTCGGCCATCAGCTTTCCCGTGCGACATTTCTGGTATGTCATTCAGTGTTCGGACGGTAAGGTTGTGAACCACCAGTACTTCCCGAGTGAGCGCAATGCCAATTTCATGTTCGCAAAAGAGTTCTGCCTCGCACAGGACAAGTGCTTCTTCATCTCGCGGCGCAAGAAGTACGCGAACCGAGGCGTACCCATCTTCAGACCTTTTTCGCAAGTCGGAGCGCTGTACCGTGCGCGCGGAAGTTCAGCACCGGAGCCGCTACTGCCGGTGTACGCTGATAACACGGCAAATTTGTTCACACTGGGTCCCACATTTGGCACGAAGATGCGTTACATGCCTATTCTATATACTTCTGATGATTTTGTGGGTCCGGACTGGGAGCGGCGCGTACAGGTGCGAGCTGACGAGCGCTACTGCTACACCCCCGCAGACAAGCGTAAGCTTTGGTACAAAATGAACCGATTTCTGACGATCGGGCTGCGCAAACTGAGCCTCAAGAAGAAGCTAGTGTTCTGGGAGTTTGACGCTACGCGTCTGCAGCTCATGGGTATCGACTGGAGGCGACCTGTGAACAAGTGGTTACTGGGCCGAAATTGGACGCAAGCCAGCAATCATGCCAAGGGGCTTAAAAACGGTTCTTGCCCAGCCCCTGAGACTGCGATCCTTGCTACCATGGTGCCCCTATACCCGAACGTGACTCTCGACACAAGCGGTGTTGGCCAATTTGCTTACAAGATTGCCCCGGCCGGGTGTGCCGCCAACGATACTTCTGTCTCTGGCCTCTCCGGTGTGATTCCAGCTGTTAACATTACCGTAGAAATGGTTTTGCCAGTCAGTGACGATGGTCGTGGCCTAGATGCAGACTGGTTATACATCGACACTGATGACGAAGAGTATGGTGATGAGGCTGATGCCGAGCGGGATGATGAGGGTGACTGCTTGCCAGCTGAGCTCGACGATTGCAACTCCCTTGATGACCCTGTCGAGAGCGAAGACGCTTGGGAAGACCTCAACTCCGATGACGAGGATGGCGTAGATTTAGACGACTCTGCGAGTAGTCAGGAACTCGCACGATTGTACAATGGTACCTCTTCCATACCGTGTCTACGTTTGAATATCGATTACGAATAGAATAGACTCTACATGTGCGCCCGCCGACCTGGTATTTGACGCCACATGAGAGTGCACATTATCCAGTCTTGAGCGAGTCACCCACTCCCCTGTCGTATGTAAACGCGAAACTTGTTTGAGCCACACCGTCATCCTACACACCATTTTACCGAGGATGCAAAAGCCGTGACGAGGACAAGGACCAAGGTAATACGATGGAGAGTATTCCGATGCGTGACGACGCTAAAACATTTAACGTTTACGTGCAGAGACTGCTCTGCGCTATAAATAAGAACCGCGCTACTAGTTTTTGTGCCATTGGCCAAGCCCGATGGAAGACTGGCTCTCGCGGCTGCGGTGACGCGCGTCGAGCTCGTTGAGCACGGGTACGTCGCGTGTGCTGTCTGAGTTCATAGTGAAGGTGCGCGGAGACGAGAACGAGAACCGTTCGCCGCGGAACTGCGGCGTAGGCGGCGCCACTGGCGGCTCGAACGGGTTCTGCGACTCGTGCAGGCTTTGGCGCTGGAACCACGTAGGCTCCTCGCCGTCCGCCACATGGTCCGCCTGAGCGGCCTTACCCAGCGCCTGCAGCTCGGCGGCCGCGTCGGCTTGTGCCGGTCCATCCGGATCGAGAATGAAGCTCTGCCGCTCGTCAACGGGCTTGTGTTTCCGGTGATGCTTCTTGCTCCACAGCAGGCAGATTGCCGAGAAAATGATGATGTAGAGCAGGAGCACGAGCGAGTACGCAGCGTTGAGCACAAAGTAGATGACGCCCATGACACCGTTGACAATCAGCGGCTGCGTCATAAGGTTCGAGAAAAACAGGAAGAACATCGCGTTCAGCGTGATAATGACATGCGTCGTGATCTGGATACCGTTGACTGCCTTCGAGAGGAAAGGCTTCGTGACGCACACTGTGATGAACATCGCAAGCTCGATGATGAACATCGCGAGCGCCTGGGTCTTGCCACTTGCGGCAGCAAACCCGATAAAGCACGCCTTGGAGAAGTTGTAAGCCGCATACACAACGCCGAAGAAGTAGAAGCGCGCAGAAAACATCGAGTACAGGTAGCCGTAGCGGTGCAGCGTGTGCGTGTCCGAATACAGCAGGAAGGCTGGCGTGCCCGCCTCGCGTGTCGACCGCCGCGCCACCATGAACATGCGCAGCATGTTGAATAGCAGCAGCACGAGGCAGATGACGAACATGAACACCGAGACGACAATCACCGCAGCGCTGTCCTGGCGAGTCCACTCCCACATGGAGAAGACCATGATTGGGGGGAATGCCACTTGCCAAAGGTTGAGTAGCGTGCCCTTAAGGATCACCGGAAGCATGCGGTAGAGGTAAACTGCTCGCGGCTCGGCTTCCTGCCGGGGCAGCTCGGAGGGGGGGACGCCTACGGCGTACGAGTCGGAGAATGCACTGTCGCTAGGGCTGCCGCTAGGGCTGCCGCTAGGGCTGCCGCTGGGCGTCGCCGGCGCGAGGTCAACCTTCTCGTCGGTGGGCGGTGGGGCGTCCCGCACACGGCTGACGCGCCAACGCAGAAGCAGCCACAGACAAGCAAAAACAAAGACGACGCAGACGCATACGAAGATGAAGAAGGTGTAAGATGTGAGCACGGCGCTTGTGACTTCGATCTTCATGTCGTACGCCGTGCGCTCGATGCCGCGGTACACCACGAGATTGTCCGAGCTTGTCGCGTAAGCCTCTGAGGCCTCAGAGTTATCGCGCTTGTGTAAAGAGCGCAGAGTGTCCACACCGAAGTTGAGTGGCCCCAGGCTAAGAGAACGCATCCAGTCGGCGACGCGAGGGGGCAGCTCGGCGGCGCGCCGCCGCAGCTTTTGCACAAGCACAGGCTTCGTCGCGTAGACGAGGTACGTTGCCGGCGACCCGCCGGTGGCCTGAACGTACCACCGGAAGATCTTCTGCATGAATGAGGTATAGATAAGACCCACCGACCAGATAATGTTCTCGTTCCACGCGGACGCGATGGGAGGCACGCGCTCGATGGCCTCCATATCGAGGAACGCCATGCTCTGGTAGTAACTGAGCATGAGCACGGTGACCGCAGAGATGTTCATCGAATCTACAGAGGTGCCCATGAAGATGAGCAAGCAGCTCACGAGCAGGCCGATGCCGCTGAGCACGGCGGTGACCCACTTGACAGCGGTCTGCTGCACACTGCGCATGTTGTAGATCGGCACGTAGAGGCACGAAATGAGGTCGTTCGTGGTCGTGTTGCGCACCTTGGCGATGATATAGGCGTCCAGGTCCGGGACGTTGAACGCAATGCCCGGAATGTGCTTCGTGATCGACGTCGACAGTACGCTATTCGACTGGATGTCGATTGCACCGGTATTGAGCGGGCAGAGCTCAGTCAACGAGGTATCCCCGGAGCACGGGTTCAGCGTGGTGGAGATTGCCTTGTATCCGTAAACCCACAGTTCGATGTCCGCGTACACGTAGCCGCTGAATCCAACCTGAACACTGGCGTTGTAGTATATCGTACGCGTATTGTGGTCGTAGAGCACCGAGAAGTCACTGGCAGTCACTGTCGTGGTGCCCATACACGGCACCAGCGCATCGGCGCCGAGAAGTTTTTGTGTAGCCGCGAGCGCCCCGCAGAGAAGGAAAGGGAGCAGCGCCAGCATTATTAGGAGTCTGGTGTCGGCACTAGTGTCTCTGGCTGCCGAGAGGTGCGGATGTCGGCCGCTGCGGAATCGCTAGGTGAGTAGCTAATGACAGAGGGAGCGGCCGGGCGGTCGCGTGTGATGAGGCTAAATCAAGGGCTAGGGCGTCCGAATATAGATTTTTTACCGGCTGCGGCTGCAAGAGCGCACTATATGCTCGTGAATCAGCGAAAAATAGACAGCTGATTGCATCCACGATGCTGGAGTTTTGAGAGGCACGACTGCCAAATCCCCTTGAACACTCATGTGGTCTCGTAATTACGTCCAGCTTAGTCTCTAACCCTAAACCTAATTAAAAAGTGCGGACATGCCGTCTCCGCCGCGTCCTCGTGCCACACGCCGTGCTATTCACGAGCGTTGAGGAAGCCCGGGGTAGTCTAAATGACATGTAGTAAAGAAGCTCCACGGCCGTGTCGCCCTCCTACGCCGCAGGATCGACGCCACTTGGCTTGGCTGGCACCAGTATTTCTAAGGGTTAGGACGAAAAACGCTTTCATCCCTGTTAATAAAGAGCATGCCAGTGATTTTCAGGCACTGGCGAGACCGATCTCGGGCTCACCGCGGGCTGGGCAAGCTTAAGACACGTCCATTGTCATGCGGGGTGCTGCGGGCAAGGACCGCGCCCGTCACCGTGGCCTCTGTAAGCCTGGCACCATGTTTACGCGCGGTGGTTAGCTCCCCCTAGCCGCAACAGCGGAATCTATATTTAGAAGTGAGACCATATTATTAATCCCGCGACCAGGACGCGCGTGGCCGCAAATTCGGCGTAAACTACATACGGTATTTCAGCTGCAAGTGGCGTGCCGCAACGGCCCTGCTACAGCAATGGTTATATAGCGCTACTTTGGTTTACGGAGCCTATGTTCTGCCGATGTTCTTCGCCGGAGCTGCTTAGCATACATTATAATTTTGGGTAACGCTGAGTGTATACCGGGTAATCGATTGCCTGGGCAGGTGCGATAAGAATCCGATGCGGGGCCCACAGAGGCCAACGAGGTGGACTGCTTGACACACCACCACCTATAACAATTTCATCGGGCGTGTAGTGCACCGGAGCAGCGGGATATGCGTAGGAAGCCGCTCTGCGTAACCTGCGCCGGGGCACGTCGGCGCCACACGATTACCCGAGACACTGCTTAATAGAGGTTTGCACAGTCTAATCATTGGCAACGTGCGCGCGCGAGATTTCTCTAAATAATTATGAGCCCTGCATGTAAGTATAGTGGAGTATTTGGCTCTGCCGCCCCAGTCGCCGCCACCGCTCGCATGGCCTGGGGACTGATTGACGGCTCTAAGTGCGCTCGCACATCGGCCTCGCTCCGCTTGCCCTCCTTGTCGCGATGCACAATCTCGTCTCCGGCCGGCCCTGAGTCAGCACGCATGGCTCATGGAAACGAGTGATCGCCTGCGGCAGGCGATCATTGACGGCCGCGTCGCGACCGTGGCGCTGATCCTGGGTCGGCAGCCGCGTCTGCTAAAGAATACTGACTCCACCAACGGGTGGACGAGCCTACATTACGCTGCGTACCATGGGCATTACGAGATGTGCAAACTCCTCATCGAGCGCGGGCACGACCGGTTCGAAGTCAGCCTGACGCACGATCGCTGCACGGCGCTGCACCTCGCGGCCGCACGGAATCGTGAGAGGTCTCTGCACTACCTGGCGCAGCACCTCGAGCGCAGTATCGACTGGAAGAACCAGCGGCACGAGACGGCTCTAATGGTCTCTGTGGCCCACGGCAACGATCCCTGTGTCAACCTGCTGCTCGACTTTGGCGCCGACATTGAGTGCGGCGACCTCGACGGCACGCGACCGCTGCACGTCGCGGCCGCTATGGGCCACGTCAAGATTTTGCGCACACTGCTGGACCGCGGCGCGGACGCGGCCTCGCCCAACGCGCTGGGATGGATGCCGGCCGACTATAGTTCCAGTGTGCATGTTCAGACGTACTTCAAGACGCTGATCGAGGATCTTAAGCGCACAGCGGTCATGGACACGGCCCCAGCGTCGCCGGTCGGCACGACGCCCCGCGCCAGCATCGACGTTTGAGCGGCTGCGGCTGCTAGCGGAGCATGCTAGCCGCCGACATCTCTCGCCAGCGCTGCGCGAATTGTATTTATTTAATGTTTAATGTCTGAATGAGAGCCTCCGAAAACTGCTGCCTGTGAAGCGCGGCTACTTTCTCGCAACAAGATTCTCTTGCTCTGGTTGTAGCCTCTATATGAGTGACACGCAGTTACCGCAGCGCGCGCTGCGGATGCGTCCCAGCTTCTACGGATCGTGTGTTATCATGCGCGGGCCGCTCCGAGAGAGCAGAGTGCGGTGGGAAGTGATGGGCTTCTATAAATCTTAGATATGCTGCCTAGGATCCGCAGCGGCGGCACGCCGCGGTGCGCGGATTAGATGTATCGCGATATCGACGACTAATGTAACAGTGAGCGGGCGTGGCGCGGCGCGGCGCGATCAGAGGCGCAGGTTGTGCAGGATCTCCTGAGCAATGTTCTTGTACCGCCACATGTTACCAGTCATTTTCTTGAACTGCACTCCATGGATGCCGAGAATAGGTACGCGCACGATGTCGAGCTCGAATCGCACTGGCACCGAGTCGCGCGCACTAGACTGATTGAGCATGTCGGATGCGCCGATCTCCATCTCGATCGAGTCGCCCGAGCCACTGCTGAGGTTCGCGCCGAGTTGCGGCGACAGCACGCCGTTGTCAGAGACCATGCGCCGGTGCTTGGGCGAGCGCGGCGGCGTCGCCGGCGACGGTGGTGCCAGTGAGGAGCTGCGCGCGACAGGGTCGAACGGCCGGAACACGCACGCGAAGCCCCCGCGGACCTCGACATAGTCGATGTGCATTTCGACCAGCACGCGGATGATCTCGGCCCGGATCTCTTTGAGCGGTTTTGTCGACGTGCTCTGCACGGAGAAGATGCCACGGAAAAAGATCGGTTTTAGGTACTCGATGGACGGCATGTCGCCGCCGCTGGGCGCTGGCGAGAGCTCGGGCGCCGAGAGATCGGGTACGGCCTGTGCGTAGCTCGTCGACTTAGCGCGCGTGTGCGACTTGCGGCGCAGCGACAGCTTGCGCAGTAGCGACCGCGGCGGCGCTGGCGCAGGGTGCTGGGAGTGTGCGCGCTTTGGCGCCGCGTAGCCCGGCGACAGCGCGCGGGGCGGCGCCGGTGGAAGCGGCGTGGACACCACGCGTGTGTCGAGGCCGAGTCCGGCAGGTGCCGGTGACCCCAGAGGCGGTACCAGCGGCGGCGGCACCAGCGGCACGACGGGCGCGAGCGGCGCAACGGGCCCCACGAGCGGCGCCGGAGCGCCAAGCCCCGGTGCCGCAGACGCAGTCACTGACGGCGCGGTGACAGCCAGCTGCGGGGGCGCCGAGGCGCCGAGCGTGCGCGCCCGGGTGCGGCGGACAGCCAGCGGAGTGTCGAGGCTCGCCGGCGGGCTCGGCGGGGTGACATCGCGCTCGAGCGAGGAGGATGAGGAAGCAGGCGTAGGCTGGCGCGAGACGCGCTGGCGCACGAGGCGCTCGCGCGCGAGGAAGTAGCACGAGATCTCCGGCGCGTAGGCGTCGAGCGGTGACAGCGCGCGGAGTGGCATGCCGGCGTTTTCGGCGTCGCGCCAGGCGCGCACCGACTCCTCGTACTCGGCGCTCGTGAGTACAGCGTGCAGGTTGTCGTAGATGGTCGCACCGTCACCTATGCCGACGTGCTCCATCTCTGCGATAACCGCCGGCTCGATCTCGGCGAGCGTGAGCGGCAGCCGCGGGGGGACGTGGTTGGACGGAGGCGTGTCGTAGCCCCGTAGCATCCACGGGTGGTGCATGACCTCGTGCAGCGTGGCGCGCTCGCTGGGGTTGACCGTGAGCATGCGCGCGAGTAGGTCAACGCACTGCGAGCTGAGCCAGCTGGGGTACTCGACACGACCGCGCTTGATCTTTGCGTGCAGCATGGTCATGCTCTTGTCCTCGAACGGAACCTTGCCGCTGACGAGCACGTAGAGCACGACGCCGAAGCTCCAGATGTCGATCTCTGGACCGACGTAGGGTACGGCATTGAGCAGCTCGGGCGCTGCGAAGTAGAGAGAGCCGCAGTACGTGCGCAGCAAGTCGTCCCGGCGGAACAGGTTCGACAGGCCGAAGTCGATGAGCTGGATGTCACCGTCGTCGTTGATCAGGATATTTTCGATTTTAAGGTCGCGGTGCACGACGCTGTTGCGGTGGCAGTAGTCGAGTGCGCTGGCAATGCAGCGTGCGAAGCGGATCGCCTGCGTCTCCTTGACGCAGCCGTGCGTAATGATGTAGTCGAGGATCTGCCCGCCCGAGACGAACTCGAACACGAGGTAGAAGTGCGACGTCATCGAGTACACGTCGTACAGCTTCGCGATGTTGGGGTGGTACAGCAGCCGGCCGATCGCGGCCTCGCGCACGACGCGCGCGTCGCGAGTCTCATTGCTCTCGCGGCGGTCCTTGCTGCGGCTCGCGAACGCCTTCTGCACGATCTTGACGGCCGCGAGCTGCTTGGTCTGCGTGTGCATCGCGAGCTTCACCTGGCCCATTGAGCCCGCGCCAATCGACTTGATAAATTCCCACGGGCCGACGCTGGTACGCCGCAGCGGCCGACGCTTCGTGCTGGGCGAACGGAACCGCGCGGGCGACGCGGGCGCGGGCGGCTCCGTCGACGGCGTGCGCAGGTGCGCACGCTGCCACTGCCGGTCGTAGCGCGCGGGGTTTGGCGTTCCGGGAGGCGCAGAGTGCGGCGCGGCGTGCGGTGACGGCGCGGTCTGACTCTGCGGGGTTGGCGGCGCGGCGTACGCGGTATGCGAGCCGTGCTGCGTGCGTTGTGGCGTACCCGAGGACGGCGTGCGCTGCGGAGCGCCGGCAGACGGCGTGCGCGAGGCCGGTGTGTACGCGTACGAGCCCGCATCCGCGTACGCCTGGAATGAGGCGTTCGGCGAGACGCGCTCGTGCTCGGCCGGCGCGTAGCCGGCAGGCGCAAGGTGCAGAGCGCGCGGGCGGCCATCGGGCGAGGCGGCCGGTACGCGCTCATGCGCTCGCGCGGGCGTCGAGGGGGCGCTGGCGTAGCCGTACGCGAGCGTGCTGCGGCGCGGCGCAGTGCGATCGTCGACCGCGAGCTGGGGCGCCGGCGCCAGCAGCGGCTGCGCCGGGCGCGGCGAGGCGGCGGGAATTGCACTCGCCGGGTTCGCGGTCGGATCCATCCTGGCGCGCTAGAATCCCGCTGGGCTCGGATCGGCGGCTCGCAATACCAGAGGCGTCAGGTCCTCCGCTGACGCTCCCGGATTAGGGTTGACCCTGATTCAGCGGGGGCTGCCGCATCGGTTGCGCGCGCGCTGCAGAGCGCGCGTGCGGCTGACGACGCGCACCAGGGAGGTCATGGAGGCACGGAGAGACCTGTGCGTACGCAATTGCGACCAGAGCGCAGCGTCTGCGGCGCAAGCAGCGCTCATTGCGACGTTGCGAGGTCAGACCCGGGCCGGCGCGAGCCGGTGCGAGCCGGCAGTTGCAACGGGCCCGGCCAGCGCCGTGCACGTGCAGCGGCCTCTAGATGCACTAAGGCCTTGCCAAGCCCGCGATGTCAGTCCGTGCGTGCAGCGGCTGTGTGTTGACTTGACGCAGAAATCTGGAAGGAACGCTTTCAGAGTATTACGTCGCCTAAAAGCACGCCGCCCTGAAGCAACGGCAGCGTGGCACTGAATCTAATGCGGCCCAGATCATTCCTTCGCTGCGCTGGACGCAATCCCGCGGACCAGTCGACCCCTGATCCTGCATGACCAGGCCGCGAGCGCGCCCGCCTGGGTTCGACCCGGAGCGACGCTTGCGCGCGCCGTTCGCGTGTGGCCCGCTAGTCACTTGATTCTGTAGCATGTAGACCGTAATTGGGGCTGAATAGTAGTGTTGTGCCGCGCTGGTCTGCTATGGCTTCACACACATAAGCATCCTGCAATACAAGCGGTTAAAAGCATGGCCAGGTCTGGGAACTGCAAGCGCGCCCTCTCACTGGCCCTACATGGTGTTCGCATTGTTCTCCGGCAGTCTAAAACGCGCCCCATACCGTCTTGCACAGCCCGCACGACTTCTAACACATGCGTGAAGGCCTGCTATAACACTCTAGACAGAAGCCCGAGTACCTTGACAGCCCACAACCCGTTGCAACGCGTCGCAGCGCCTCCAGAAACGCGACGCGGTGAGCGAAACTGGGTTGTGGTCTAGCTGAGTCAGCGATAAACGTTTCGCACGCCTGCCTGCTCAGTTACTGCGTCATGGCCTCATCTGCGCAGATCGTCGAGAGCGGCGGGAGCAAGCTGCTGCTGGCCGCAGACGCTTGCGGCTCGCTGCGCGAGCTTGGCGCGCTTGCCGCGCAGCATGGTGCGGCTGCCGTCTTGCACACCGGCCTATTTGGATTCTTTGACAGCGACAGCGCGCTGCGCATGTCCGAGGCGCACCTCACCCGCGTCGCGCTGCGCGCGCGCACCGTAGGCGACCGCCAGCTACATGGGCTCGCCGGCGAGCAGCTGCGCGAGTCCGTTGGCTCGCAGCTCTCGGAGCTCGCGCTGTTCCTGTCGGGCGTTGCCCACTTTGATGTCCCCGTGTACACTGTCTGGGGGGCCGACGACGATCCCGCCGTCGTGGAGAAGTTCCGTTCCGGCGAGTATGCCGTGCCCAACCTGTTTCTGGTCGACGAGCGCTCCGCGCCGCTCATCGCGGGCACGAGCGTGCGCGTGTACGGCCTCGGCGGCGGCTTTGCGCGCGCACACTTGCTGCGCGCCGCGGGGCACTCGTTCGCGTCGGACGGTGCGCGCGCGTACGTCGGTCTCTGGCAGATCGGCGCGCTCGTGCACCTGCTCGCGCGCACCTACGACGAGTCCGAGTTCAAGATTTTCATGGCCGCGCCGTCGGTTGATGTGGTCGACAGCTTCGACGGCGTGCAGCCCGACCTCGTGGACCTGCTCACGCTGGTCTTCCCGATGGACGTCGTGCTTGCTGCGGGCGCGCGTTTCGCACACATAGGCGACGCGTACGCGGGCATCGACACGCCGGAGGACGTCGAGGGCCTGCTTGCTGCGTTCCGCGAATACTTCGGCGCGTGGTGGGACACCGCACTCGAGCGCTTGCCCGAGGGCCCGCCGCGCATGCGCGCGCTGCTTGAATCCGCGGGCTCGCTGCTCGCCAGCCCGCCGGACGACCTCGTGCTTGCGCGCGTACCGGACACGTGTCTGCGGGTACGCGCCGCGCTCGTGCCACAGTCCTCGGCCGTCTTCTCTGTCTCGGGTGAAACCGCCAGCGTCGAGCTGCACACCCCGGTCATCTTCGACGCCGTCAAAAAGAAGCGGTTCAGCCGCGAGAACAAGGAGAAAACCCGTCTCGAAAAGGAGCGCCGGGAGCGTGAGCTGCGCGAGAAACGGGATAAGGACGAGAAGCGCCGCGACAAGAAGGAACGCCGCGACTCAAAGGACGGCAAGCGTGACAAGGAGTCGCCGGAAGCGCGCGCCAAGGAGCCGCGTGATGCGCTGGCCAAGGATGCGAGAGTCGGCGGTAAAGCGAAGGACCCGGAGTCGCGCAAGCCCAAGGAGAAGGTCGATATGGGACTCCGCCAGGACCAGCCCGAGCGGCTAAAAAAGGAGGACGCCGAGGAGCGCCGCAAGCGCAAGCGTGAACAGCGGGCGCAACGCTCCCAGTCGCCGTCAAAGTCGCCGTCGGAGACGCCGCCGGCCGCTGCCGAGACCGATGCCGCCGTCGAGGCGGCTGCTCCCGTCGTCGCTGCCTCTGCGTCCACCGCTGAGGAATCCGCGGTGCCCGCCGCCGAGACCGCGCCGGCGCCGCGCACGGCTCTGTGGTTCAAGAACGGCGAGCGCGCGCCGGAGGAGATTCTTGGCTTCCTCGCCACCGACGACCGCGACTTGCACCCAGACGTGGCGTTCAGCCAGAAACGCAAGCCAGACGGCAGTGAGTACCGCGTGGCCGTCGTCAAGTTTGCGACCGAGGAGCAGGCGCAGCATGCGTACACCCGCGTCGACAAGGACTCTGCGGGGACCGTCACGCTGATGCCGGCGGATGCGGACAAAACAGCAAGCAGCTAGAACCCGTGAGCGCTGACGGGGGATTTTGTCGACGTCTCTAAGCAGATCCGCTCGCAGAATATGGCGCCTGGTAGTGGCTTCCCTCCCCCGTCTCTCGTGCTCTTTTTTCATAGGCGAGATAGACTAATGTAACTAGTAGTGCTATGTCAGTTCCCGTGTTCCATGCTTGGCGGGTGCGCGCGTATGAATAAGTAATGCGAATGCGACTATGACTGGAAACGACACCGGAGCAAACTGCGCAGCGAAATTCTCGAGGGATCCAGAGTTGGGCACGCGGCAGGATGCCGTCGTGCAATCCGAGCTAAGGTCTGTGCCTTGTCGCCGCTTGCATTTACAAACCACGCAGACGGCGACCTCGAGAAGCAATCATTACTAGCCCATGCGTGATACTAGAAGAAACGTTGAAATCTAGGCCTTCGCTGAAAGCGGAAACCATGATCTTCTGCCTAGGCTCGCGCTGCAGGCTTCTTGCAGCATGCAGCAGGACCATATCGTCAGCACGTCGGCACGCCGCAACTCTACCGACATTGTCACTAATTACCTTACCCTGTGTATACTCTGCTGATGCTTTTCACAGGCTCCAAAAATTGTATTGAAAAAGCAAGAAAGCGGAATTCACTAGTACGAAGGTATTCCGTCCTTTCCCAGAATTTTAGATTGAACGAACGATTCATCGTGATTTCGGGAATCTGCGGAGACCCACGCGCCGATCAGATTTTGCGTGTTTACCCCAGCCCTCAGTTTGATAAGCGCGTCCCGCTGTCGCCTCATATAAAGGCATCGCCCGCGCCCGGTGCTAGGCCATTCTATCATGCCTTCGCTATTCGAGCCCATCCAGATCGGCAGCATTGAAGCCAAAAACCGGATCTTCATGTCCTCGCTGACCCGCACGCGCGCTACGTTAGGCGGCGTCCCCACTGAACTCATGCGCGAGTACTACTCGCGCCGTGGCGACTTCGGGATCACGTTTGCCGAAGCAACCGGTATCAACAAAGAGGGACACGGGTGGCCGTACACGCCGGGAATTTGGTCGCAGGAGCAGGTTGAGCACTGGAAACCCATCACGCAGGCCGTCCACGAGAAGGGCGGGAAGATTGTCTGCGAGCTGTGGCACATGGGTCACGCAGTGCATTCCACCGTCACTGGCCTCCAGCCGGTGTCGGCATCGGCCACATTTCACCCGTCGCAGGTGCATCTGATCGACGGCAAGGGTGACCCCGAAGAGGCTCGCGCGCTAACTCTGGACGACATCAAACGCGTCGTTCGTGAGTACGCCCAAGCCGCGAAGAACGCGATTGATGCGGGTTTCGACGGTGTCGAGGTCCACGCCGCGAACAGGAACCTCACCCACCAGTTCATGTCCGAGACAACAAACCATCGCACCGACGAGTACGGCGGCTCGCTGCAGAACCGTCTGCGTTTCTTTAAGGAGGTGCTTACCGCCGTGGTCAAAGAAATTGGTGCCGATAGAACCGGCGTGCGGCTGTCTCCGGTTATCGACATGCAGGGTGTCAAGACACCGGAGGCGGTGCAGCTGTACGTTTCCGTCGTGGAGATAATGAACACCCTCGACGTGGCGTTTCTGGAGGTGCGCGAGCTGAGCAGTGTGGCGCTTTCCGATGACCCGGAGGCGCCTAAATACTGCGAGATTCTCCGAAGCGTATTCAAGGGTAAGCTGATCCTGAACCAGGATTACACCCGTGAAACGGCGGAGACCGTCCTCGAGCGCGGCCTTGCGGATGCGGTGAGTTTCGGAAAGTACACACTCACTAATCCGGATCTCGTGCAGAAGTTCAAAGACGGTACTCCATTGAACGAGTTCATGAGCACCAGGCCATATTGGTACAGTCGTGGGCCGGAGGGCTACACGATGTTCTCGGACAGTAATTGAATCGCACGCCTGAATTGTGTTGTGACCCAGTCTTATTCTAATTGTAGCTATATATATTTTTCTGATAGTTGTTCTAGAGCGCACATTGGGTTCGGGTGCAGACGTTCTGCACCGCGATGCCTTGCGCTACCCAAGTGAATTGCGCTATGCCGTCGAACTCTGCACTTCCCGACTGGCTTCCAGGCACACAAGGATGGAATATACGCGTGTATATCTTTCCTATCTAAGCTGCTCCAAAGTATACCAACTGTCCGATTTAGGAAGTTTACAGCTCAGGATGCAGTAGCGCGGAGGGCCGGACGTCTTTATCAAGTTGCACACGACATACATGCACGAACCTGAGACATACAGACTCCTCTTTTACGCGTTATATGAGACCTCTGCATGGGACCGCGAGCCTCCGCATGTCTCGGCGGCCAAGGCCACTCGCAGCCCTGAGCCTACCCCTGCCCTCAGACGCCTTACCGGAGAGCGCGCGAACCCGCGCCCTGGATGGCCTTTTCAGCGGGCTTCGACTACGTGCACTGCGTTCCGTACGCTGTGCCGAGCGGCAAGCCTGTGCTCGAGGCCCTCGTCGAAGACGCCGAGCGGCTGCATGCCAAGGGCCGCTTTGTCTCCTACGAGCATGGGGCACGCCTCCCCCGCGACGCCATCGCCACGCTCCGTGCACTCACCCAGATGCTGCGCCTGAAGGTGCAGACGTCGTTTGACACGCGGGCGCGCTTGACGCGTGTCTTCGCGGATGCCTGCCTCTCCTCGACCGAGCCAAGTCTCGCACAGCGGTACGCCGGCATTTGCCTCAGTCTGTGGCGCTCGCACGTGGCGCAACGCGAGCTTGAGGAGCCACGCGCCGCAGGCCTCGTCGAATGGTCCCGTGTGCGTGCTCTTGTACGCAACGCGCTCGTGCTCAGCGACGCGAACCACCGCGTCGTGTTTGCGTTTTCTGACAAGAAGCGGGACAACGCCTTTGAGGATGTCGTGCTCGCGTTTGCGCGTTTATTCCGCAATACGGCACGGATGTCTGCCTCGGAGTTCGACGACCAGGTCGACGACGTGCTCAGCTTCGTTGACCCCTCGGGACACACCGGTGTAAGCACCCTCGCAGTCCTCGAATCGCTCGACGCGTTGACTCCTCATGCAGACCCGCAGAGCGCCAAAATCGTGCCCGTACTGCTTGGATTGTGGAACCTAGTGCCGCGGGAGGTCGCGTCGCGGTACATTCTCTCTAATCTCGCGCGGTTTGTTGAAAGCAGCGTCTGGCGCGGCCATCCAAGCCCGCTGACCGGCGAGCAGCTCCGCGTGTGTTTCCAGGGAGTCCTCCACGCCCTCATGATCCCGCTCAGTGCTCAGGGAGCGCGCCCGAAGCGCTCGAAGCATTTGGCGCAAATGATGGGACTCAACGCACCGGCTTTCGCCAAGCTCGTTGTTTGGTCGCTAGCGCCAGATAGCTTGGCTGCCCTAGATCTTCTGGAGGCTCTACTCGCCGCCGTCGAGTCCTTTGCGCATCCTTCGAATTCTGGGCTATGGACAGCTCTCATCATGTCTCTGGCGCTGAGTACCGCAGAAGAATATGCCTTCCGGCTAAACATGGAGCCAGAGCTCGACGTGCCTGCAAGCTTGCGGCTCAATCAGGAAATCTCGGAGAAATTTGCCGCGCTTCTTCTAAAACCCGTCTTTCTCGGCATATTCAACCCGACGCCGGTGGTGTTCAATACTGCCTCGCGAGCGTGCCAGCACCTGGTCTCTATTGCGCCTCAACTAGTTGTGCGCGAGCTCCTCGCTGAGTTCTACACTGTGCTGCAGCAGGGGTTCGTTCATCCCCAGCGTTGCGTCGCTGCGATCTCTACGTTGTCATTGATCTGTCCGCAGCTTGTTGCCACCGCGGAATTCCGCATGCACGTCACTACGCTGGCTGAGCTCGTGCTCCCAAGCATCGACATCAACGAGCCCGCTCGTTGCGTGCTAGGGCTCGCATTTTTTCAACGACTTGCGTCGCTCACTCGATTCGCAGATATTAGCGAGCCGTCTACGGTTCAGCTGGCTCAGGATATACTGCCTGCGTCAGTTGAAAGCCTTATGCTGCGCGCCTATAGCCCACCAGACAAGGAACTAGCCGAAGCTGTTGCGGCAGGATCGACGGCCGGGTATCCCGAGATCTGCGCCGCATTTATGCGGCGCGTTTTTGCTCTCCTCGAGCTTGCGCCGGATGTTGGATCGGATCTCGCGGCCAGCTTCGGCCGTGTGTTAATAGCCTGTTCCGATGAAATCTTCGGAAAGCTCCTTGACATTTGTATGGAGGAGGTCACAAATCCGCAGCAGCTGAGCCACGCTACTTTTTCCCGTGTATGTGGCTCCTTTGTGCGCGCGAATTGTTCTGCTGCGTTCGACAAGCTTTTTTCTCTCCTTGTCAACTCGGTGAAGGCTGAAATTGAGGAGAATCAGGCTGGCGCTGCGCGTACGCTGCTGCCTCGAGATGCCGCGTTGGCAAGATACCTCAGCTGTTTGAACATGTGCCTGCTTGGTGCAAACTCGGCAGCTGTGCTTGCTAAAGGGGCTGAACTGCAGAGTCTACTGGCTTTGCTTCGCGCGCGTACCGGACTTGGGATCGTGTATACTTTGGCGAATACGCTACATCACGCTATTTCAGCTTTGGTGGGGTACACTATTATCCTTCCCGGTCCTGATGGCCAAGCGCGCTTTGGAACCAATTTGGCCATCAAACGTGCTGAATCGGGATTTGTATGGAATGTTCCCACGGAGAAATCACAATTCCTGGCTGCCCAATTGTACGCTGACCAGCTTGAACATACTAAGCGGATTTCCGCTGACCCGAATTCTGGCGACGTCACTCAAACTCTCACGCTGCTTCGCACGGCTTCGGGGGCGATTGCGCCTATCGCTGATCATATTCTCGTTACTAAGTATCGAGACCAGGCGCTGCATTTGGTTTCTGACCTACATGCTCGACTCACGGCTGATGATGAGTCTCATCGTAAGGCCTTGTTATTCCTGTGCAAGGTCTTACTTTGCGATGTTGGCTACGAACGTACTGCCAAACTCGATGGTGACCAGAGCGCGCAGTATAATTACGAAAAGCGGATTTTCAAGGTCCCAGGAACTCACAAAAGGACTTTACCGCCCGCAGTCCTTGCGCGCCGCGCGCAGCTATACCACCACCAACGGCTTGCTGCAATAACAGAGCACCGTTCGCCAAAGTCTGCAGAAATACAGATGCTCAAGGAGGTCGTTACGGATTCGTGTTTCTCCGCTTATGCAGGCGTGAAAAACAATGCATTCTCAACGCTACACGCTGCTCTGAAGATATTTGACTCTGATGAGCTTTACCGGGAGATTTATGAGCACATTCTTCGTATGATCGAACTCTGTCTAGATGCCAAAGACTATAAGCGCGTCGAGGGTGGTTTTGAGGTGCTTAAGTACGGAGGCTTGGGGCGCCGGACGATTGCCCAGTATCCTCATTTGTTTCCAACATTCCTCCATCTAGTGCAAAGGGCTGCGTCTGAAGATTCGGATAATCATGCCCTCACTTCAAAAGTCGCTTCTCTCTACTTTGCCATCATACCATATGCGCTCAAATTACCTGTGAACAGTGGTACTGTTGATATGCATAGTACGTGGCCAGCGTTCCGAACAGTTCTTCAAAATGTCACTGATGTCCCATTGGAGACCCTGCACTGGAACGAGGGATTATTGCGCACAGCAACTTTGTTTACGTTGTCGGAGTTGCCAAATTTGCCCATTTCGGGGAGAGTTTTCACTGTGCTATTCGATGGGTTGAGGTCGCCAACGACCCACCCTGATATTAAAGCTGGCTGTCTACATTCTTGTCTCCAGATTATGCATCACGCGTTCCGCTTGGCGTTAGTTGGTTACGACTTCAACAACTACCGTGCGGATGGGCCTATCGAGATCCCCAGTGGCGCCATCAAGTCCAATGACGCGGAGCTGCTGGTCAATGACTGGTCGAATCTATTTTCAAACTTGAAAGCACCTCCACTTGCCTTTAAGATTGACCGTGAAAAACGGCGGCCCTATGCACATATTATGAAACCCAACAGTCAAGGCTGGGTAGTACTACCCAAGTCTGGAATCTGGCGTGCGCCGCTTAAGGTGCCCACCCTGAAGCTCACCGAGAGCGATCGTGCTCAGCTGGTTGAAGCAATGCGTTGGAACACCCCTGATTCCTGGATGCAGATACTCGATGGTTGGTGTGTCGAACCGAGAAAAGAAGACGACAAAATGCTCAAGGTTCACGCCTTCCTTTTCCGAGACTTAATGATCATGTCCAGCCTCGGCTTTGGTGCTGCAGTTCCTGATCTTCTCGCAGCTTTGATGACAAGGACCATTGACCTGAGCGATAAGAATGAGCATCGCGTACTTGCAGAGCTTATCTCCGGTCTTTTGCTGTCCACAACTATCGCACATGATCCATCTGTCACCAGAACTGCATGTGAACTACTGAATAAAGCTACGGAGCGCCTTGCTCCCGAAAACATCCGCTACTGGCGCGCGATGATTCTATTGACTTGCCGGAGCGTTGATTGTCGGAGACTACGGCCTATGCTGACCTTGCTTTTTGATAATGCCAGACCTTCGAACTCCGAATCTGGTGGTATCAAGCTTGCTCTCAAGGTATCTCTACGCATTGAAATGCAGCTGGCGATTGGTTGGCGCAAGCCAATGCTGACTGAACTGGTCCCGCAGTGGAATTTGTGGGATTTTGATTTGCAAACTATACGCGAGGCTGCTGCGGAGGAGATGAGTGCCGCTCTTATGGCCTCTGTGCACCCCCTTAGGCAAAAAGGCACCATTTCGTATGCCTATCTGAATCGCCCTTTGCGGCTTGATGCATCTGTTGACGCACGCTTGGGAGAGATCTTCGAGACAGATAAGCCTAAGTCGGACTTTAGTCTTCTGACATTCATGTTGCACAGCTTGCAATTCCTAGGCGGGGACCCCTGTCTACATTTTCTTCTCACGCATGGAATGGACCTGCTTTTGCGTTGCTCGATACAACGCGATGATCCCGAACTTGTCGTGCTGGTCACTAAAGTGTTCTCAGAACTAGGAACTGTTGGATTTTCGCAAGCATCTCTCTCAGAGGCTGTCAGGTTGCTAGAACCATTAATTTCGGCCCCTCATTGGCATCAACGTATCCGCTTGCTACTGCTCACGCAAGCCTTCTTTTTCAATCATCTTCTCATTATGTCGGAGGAGATGCGATTGCAGTTGGGAAAAATGGTCACCGGTGCGCTGTACGATGCCCAGACTGAAGTCCGTGAGCTAGCGAGCGACACTCTAAGTGGCATGGTGCGCTGTTCACCTCCGAAGGAGCAGCGACACTACGTTGACGTACTCGGAGAACAGTTCATGCGCGGATTGCGTGTTGCTTCGAAATCAGTGGCCACTCGACACGCCTGCGTTCTCGGAACGGGTGCGCTCATCGGTGCCTTCCCTTACTCGTCACCTCCTCCAAAATGGGTCCCGGAGATGCTCGTGATGCTTGCTGTGAAAGGTGCTAGCAATAATGGAATTGTCGGGAAAAGTGCGCAGCAAGTGCTGAGCGATTTTAAGAAAACGCGGCAAGATTCGTGGCACGTGGACAAGCAAGCATTCACGCCAGAGCAGCTTGACGATCTTGAAGGCGTACTCTGGAAAAACTATTACGCCTAGGTGGGCAAATTAATGCAACCAGAGTGTCACCGTCGTCGAACAACCCTCTAGCCTGTGAGACAATGTAAATACATCGCGTTAGAGCTTGTCGTATAAAAGCAGGGCATGAGTAAGGCGGGAGATGAGAATTTTGTGGAATCCTCACTCTATATAAGCTTTTGTATCGTAATGATTAACGTAACAGGAAAAGACATCACCTGGGGCGGCCTCACAGCACTTACTGTATGTCCGCAATCTTGCGAACCATCCTGCGAGATCCAATTGAGACGGCGCCTTCCTGTTGTAGCTCCCGAATACACGCACCAACGTCACTGGCGTCGATCCTGTCAACGCTGAGGTCCGCGACACGACGGACAAGGTCATCGAATTGCAATCCACTCGCATTCTCTTCGAGAATGGCCAGTGCTTGTCGCTTGTAGGAATCCAGCAGCTCGCGCTGAGCTCGCGAGTGACCGGTTTGCACAAGATCCATGTCTATGGTGCCCGTTACCGGATCGGTCGCGTATTCCTTTATGGCAGACCGGATGAGTCGAGCAGCCTCCAGGACATCTGAGACCTCCACAAAATTTGATAAGCGCATTTTGGCATGCGCCTCGCTAAGTCGGATCATTGATTCCAGCTGACGAGTAGTGGCAGTCACACGGCGCTCAGCAGTGCGCGGATCTTCTCCCAGAGAACGCATTTGAACATACGTTTTCACTAACTCATCCTTGGCCTCAGGAGTGATCTCCGGTGTGTAGTGCTGCTTTGCGAATGAGACATATTTCGCGAGGAACTCAACGCTCACTGTCTCGCTCTCGGCACCTGTAGCAGGTCTGTCGTCGAGATACATAGCCGTCAAATGCTGCGCGAGACGACGGTCGGCGCCAGCGTCGACTTTGTCAATCATCAGATACACGAGGTCAAAACGTGACAGCAATGTCGGCGGCAGATCGATATTCTGCACAACGGGCAGGTTCGTGTCATATCTTGAGCCAATCGGGTTTGCGCTCGCTAGTATAGACGTCCGGGCATTCAATGTCGTGATGATTCCTGCTTTTGCGATCGACACGGTCTGTTGCTCCATGACCTCATGGAGAACCGATCGTGTTGCGTCGGACATCTTGTCGAATTCGTCGATACAGCAAACACCGCCATCGCTTAGCACCAATGCACCACTCTCAAGCACCAGCTGCTTCGTTTCTGGGTCTTTCGCGACGTAGGCAGTCAATCCGACGGCCGATGACCCCTTGCCACTTGTGTACATCCCGCGAGGGGCGATGCGGTGTACGTACGTTAGCATCTGCGACTTGCTCGTACTGGGATCACCACAAAGCAGCACATTAATATCGCCACGATAGCGCGGCTTAGCGCCTTTGTCGAATTGCTTATTTGTACCGCCAAACAGCTGAAGTAATATTCCCTTTTTAACGTCCTCGTTCTCATAAATTGATGGCGCCAGCGACCGCGATAAGAGGTCAAACAGGTCGGGTCGTTCAGAGACGGCCTCAATTTCGAGTACGTCGCTCTCGCTGAAAGTGCGCAATCCTTCACCTTCATCGCGAGTGCTCATGTCTACACCGAGTCGTTTGGGGCTCTCTTTCTGAATGTGCACAACGTCAACATAAGTTTTGTACAAGCTTTTCAGCGCGCGCTGCAAGGGATTCGCACGTACTGGAGCTCCGCGAAACACGCCCGTCACTTCGACGCGGTCACCTGCACGACAAAAGTCAACGAGCTCATCATAAACACAGAGAGAGACAGTATGCGGTGTCTGTCCTTCCGGTATGACGTCCGGGGTTTCTTGTAGTTTGACAACCTGCTTGTCGTTAAATCGGCACCGATTGTGAACAAGCTGCATCGATGCAACCTGGCCGCAAACAGGTCGTGGGCATCTGGGCGGCTCTAGAATCGTTCCACGGTCGATCTCAACTATCATAGTATGGTTGCATACGGCGCACTGGAAGAACGCGTCGCCCATGTCGGGAATTACTGGCGTTGCTCGTAGAGCCAGGCCCTTGATAGTCACTAGCTTGTCAATATCCTTGGGATTCAGTTCACGCAACCCCTTTTTGCACGGTAGGCCGTAAGGGCGCACACGATATGCCCGCGCTTCGAGCTGCGCAAGTTCTTCAGCTGGATTAGCGGACCCGGCTTCCACAAGTGCACCCAGATGTTCTTTCAGCGCGTTGTCCATAATAGGCACAATTTCTTGGGGGTAGTTGATGAGCTGGTAGTACAGCTTTGAAGTCGGCGGGAAGGCGAGCAGATTGCGAGCGTCGAGATTCAGATTAGTGGTACCCAGAGTCAGCATCTTCTCCAGAGCCTCTATGTAATATAGAGCTTCCTCATCTCCATCGTAGGTCAGCGGCTCCTCGTTTGTGTCCTCGCGAGTGCTCTCATCGAGACGCACTCGGTAGCGCATGCGGAACTCAGACAGGAACTGTTTGAAATTTTCCGTAGCCTCGTTGATCGAAATATTTGTACCCCAGATAACACGCACAGGGTCGCTTCCGAGGTCCGACGTGGCGCTTCGCTGCGAGGCCGGCACCGCACTCTGCTCTGAGCTAAAGAACGAACTCGTAGCGAACTCGCCGCGTCGAACTGCATCACGAGCCGTGCCAGCCACGCGAGCGTTGTCTCTGTCACTTCTCAGAGAGCTGCTCAGACTGAGAGCTGAAGAGAGCAGCTGCGGAGACGACAACGCCTGCGGCGACGACGCGAGCAGAACCGGCGATGAGCCCGCGCTCGGCGTGGAACGCGGAGACGACCGCAGTGGACTGGAGATAGGACTCGATCGGACAAACAATTCCTGGTCTTGGTCATCGCGTCCGGGCTCCGACGAGGGTAGTACGGGCGACGACATTGGCGCGCTCTCTTCCGGCGAACTCATGCGGTTAGGGTTTATCCCACTGTGGTTCTACCCAGACGCATGATATTGCAGAGGGTGCCTGGGGGCGTATAGCCACCACCATGGGTATTAACGGGACCGCGCTACGACGGGAACGGATTCTCAGTAAGGCTTTTCCAGATCATAGTATCTATAAGTAAGTGCAGAAAAGATAATATCCCTGCTGAAGCTGCAAGAACGTACAGAGTCAATCAACGTGCTGCAGCAGGCACCAGGACCAGTTTTGTTTTGGGCTTCATGATCAGACTGCTTATCCTCCTCCCGACTGAAAGACAGGGATCTCATCCTGTCTAGTCAACCCGTGGGCGCTGCCCCAAGAGCGCTTCCACGAACTCTAGTGCATCTGCGACAAGCGCAGACCCGTCTTTGCCGACCAACGTCGCATCAACGCGTTTTTCAAACCTATTGTCAATCCGTGACAGCTGCAGCGGCCGCGAGCGCCAGTCAAGTTCCGAGACGGTCACCGTGTCGGATCTACTGCACACGTACGGCACCTCCTTATCGCCGAAGGTGACCAGCAAGACGCGGTCTAGTCCATATCGGAACTTGTGTTCGCGACATCTGTCGAAGAATGCTGTAGTCTCCGGTGTATTGGGAACGGGGTACGAGTCGGATACAGAAAGCTTGAGGTCAGCCGGCCGATCGGGCAACGACACGCACGAGCTCTGCTCCCGCGGGACCGCCAGCAGCTTGACCTCGCCACCATCCTGCAACGGGACCCAGGCGTCTATCGGTGGATACTGGGCGGCGAGACCTAGCTCCGGGCTAGCGATGAAGCGGGCATGAAGCAGTCTAGTGTGCTCCGTGAACTCTTCCTCCTTGCGGCGCGTGGCGTGCACCTTCTGCTCCCAGGAAGACCATAGGTCGCCGATCTGTTCACCGGAAGTTCGTGAAGCCGCCGAGTCTAGATTTTCGATAATTGCCGACAGCTCGTCAGAGGCCGATTGTAGCTGGCCTGTGCCGTCATTTGCCATCGTTTGAACGTGCCGCCTATCGATAAGATTTTGATTCTCTGCTGTGTGAGAAGAATCCGCTTGAAAAGCTTCCATCGGGCTCTTAATAGGCAGAGGCTCTATGGCGCCACTGTCCTGAATGTACGCGACCTCGCCTGCCGTTGAGGCGAGGTTTTCGGCGGTAGTGTCGTACCCGACGTCGTCAGCGTAGAACGGTAGCGTACTGGCCAGGCGTGCGATATACGGCACAGAAGTTTCGAAGATACGCGGCATCCCAGCGCTGGGGAGCAGCTCGCCTTGTGTGCGATGTAGCACGTATCCAAATGTGCACGTAAGCGTTTGCGAGACGGGCTGTCCGTTGAGCGATGGCGCAGGCAGGCAGCAGCGCATGCGGGCTATGATATTCTCAAGTTGAGAGCTCAACGGCTTAGGAGCTTGAGGCTCATCGGCGCAGAACTCCGGGGCCTTCACCTCGCGCAGAATCGCGTCAGCGCGCGGCATATATGGTTCCTTTTCCTTGATTCTCTCCAGTCGTGTCCACGTGTAGAGCTTGTCGTACCACTCGAGCCCTGCGGCATCGTCAAATGGGTGCAGAAAACAGTCGTTGTTGGCAGATAGCTCGTCTGTGTAGTACGTAGAGGGAAGCCACCGCTGTGCGAGCTGGCGCTCCACGAGAGCGAACAGCAGGCGCTTGGCAAACGTCGCATTCGCTTTACGAGCACGGCCTGCCGTAAAAATGGTCAGCACACGCCCCTCCCACTCGAAGTAGGAGTCTGTAATCTGCTGCACGGCACGAAGTTCCGCGGCTGCGCGCTGCTGCGACACGTACTCGCCTATATGCTCGAACTGCACCTCACTTGACCATACAGTTTCTATAAACTTCGCAAGCCGCGCCTGGATCCATTGGAATGTCTGTGGTGAGCTATGCACCAGGACCTGCGTGTGCGCCGGGCGCAAAGAGAGCTCGGCTCCGCTTTTGCTAAACTCCCGAAGCAGTGCACCACCCTGACCAAGAACCAAGACGAAATCGCGCTCACTCAGCTCGAGCACGTTGTCAACGCCGCGTACAGGCTCCGAGCTCGCGTGACAGCCCCACACTGTCTCTAAAATGTACTTGACCATCTTGTCTTTACGCAGCTTGTGGAATCCTGGGGGTCGCTCCTGGCGACTGGCGACGTAGGCAGAAAGGTTTTCCTTTTTGAATGCCGCGCTAAGGCGCCGTGACACGGCGGCCAGAGCTTGCGTGGTCAACGCGCGCGCCGACGGACGCTGCTGCTCTATGGCGTCCGCGACTGCTGCAGCAGAATTTTTAGGAGGCACAGGGACCTCTGGAGTGAATGAGATGGATGGCTGCGGAGCGGGGGTGTGCGGCGCATGGCGTTTGGGTACGAGCCGGGCCTCGCGGGGGCTCAGGATGAGGATGCGCGGGTCCGCGGAGGCAAGTCCCCGCGCACCCCGCAGCCCAGCGCCCGTGCACGTCCCGCGTGCGCGGCGCAGCGTGCGGACTACAAGCATCGCCAGCGATGTGTGTGATCGCAGCGGGCACTGTTAGCTATTACCTAACTGCGTGGTGAAGAATGGCCGGGAAGGCCACTCGGAGCAAAAGCACAACCTCCTATCGCCGCAAAGAGCTGCGGGCCCGGCTCATAAACGACTATTTGCTTGAAAAGTGGGGTGCCGTGGCAGCTGCGCACCAGCGCGCGGTGGACTTGGGGTACCTGCATGTGGCGGACTATGGCAGCCATGAGGCGCTGGAAACCGGCAGCGTGAGCCCCACCGGTGTGGAAGCATCTGAGCTGGTATGGACGGGTGAGGAGAAGGCGCGCTTTTTTGAGCTTCTGGGCCGAAAATCGCGTGCACGCATCGATGAGGTGGCCCAGATTATCGGCAAGTCGCCTGCTCAGTGTACGTACTATGTGGACAAAATAGAATCGCAGATCAGCGCGCAGAGGATAGGTTTCAGCATCTACAGCGCGCCGCAAGCCGAAGAGGCTGGCCCTAAGGAGATGGACTACCCACCCCTCAGTGCTGCTGAGGAGGCTGAGGCTCTGAGACCCATGACCGCGGAGATGATAGACAGCTATAAGAAGCGAGTCGAAACTGTGCCTGTCGTAGAGTGCAGCGTTGACGATTGCTGGCTGAACTGCCGCAGAGCGTCCAAAGAACTGCACGCCTCGGCCGGCATGCTCTCTTGCGTGAAGCAGGTTCTCGAGCTGAAGCTACGTGGATGGATCGAGCTCATTATGAGCAAGTCGTGTCATCCCTCGGGCAAGCACTCGCTTAGCGAGCTCAAGTACCTCATGCGCAAGGATGCCGACGCATTCTACGGACCTATACTTGGCAAACTCGTGGGCACAGGCGCAATGGCTAGCTATCTGGAGGCTACAAGCCATAACGAGAGCCTCGAAGAGACGGTGCACATGGGCAGGGACCTGGGCACGGACACGCAGAGCTCTGATTCCGACGCCGAGTCCTTTGCGGGCGTGAAAAGCCGCCCCAAGAGAGCTCGTATAGCTGATGGCACTCAAAGTAGCCGCCAGCGAGAGCCCGAGACCGACGCGAGTACGACCCTAGAGACGCGCAGCATGTGAGTCCGGCGCACATGCGCGTCTAAAAATAGCTCCCACTGAAAATAATGAACGTCGCACCGACTTTCATGACATATTGCTTGGTAATGCAATTATACGCGCGTTCATAGCGGAGAACGAAAATCAATTTTCATAGATTACGTCATCAACGTCAGCGTGCCTTGTACGAGGCTAATGATAACGTCATGGTGCATGACCGGTATGGAGGGCGCGGTAGAGTCCGCCCGATTCGGAAACCCGGTGAAACAGTACAAAGTACCAATAATTATTCTCTGTGGTGATAGCGGAGAATGTTGATTACCATCGGACGCGTTTTAATGTGCTCGAAACGCTCACAGCTGAGTGATTTCATCGTGTGCATGTCGGCATGAGGCCTGGAATTTCTGTGCTTAGAAGGACTACAAGGCACCGCGCGCGAAGCAACATTTGCCGCGCGAGAGTGTCTGCAGTACACGGTTATAAATTGGGGTAAAACGGTTCTATGTGGAGCCGCGTTACACACTTACTTAGGAAACTGCGCGGACATCCCCTGTAGGCGTTAGAGATATGCTGCAGTGCATTCTCGGCTCCAAAAGAGCCGCGTGCCGAGGCACACACATCACTGGGCGAGGTCCGCAACTCGGAAGCCGAGGACGGCTCCGGTTGCCTCCGGATACTGCCTGCAACAGGGGCGATCTAATGCCTTGGGCGGGCCAGCCCGGGCCGGTGATCGCAGGCCTGTTTTTTGATTTTATCATCCGGGACTGCAGATAAGGGTTTGGGCTTACGCCGCTACATCACTGCACCCTTTCCCACGACAACCGTCGTCCTAACCGCCCCCGCTTCTGCTAATCTGCCATGTTCGAACTGAAGGAATACAGCGAAACTGCGCTGCCAGAGGTGCCCGAGATGCTCCAACAGGCGCAGGAGTTTATCTCGGTGGACAACCACTGGACGCACCGGAAAGTTTCGGAGCGCGCGCACATCTTCACGAAATGGAACGGGAACGACTTCTGGGCTATGCGCGTTAGCAACCACATCAACTTGACGTACGAGGACATGCTCGCAGCGATCTTCCACAACCACACGGAGAACGAGAAGGAATACATCGAGATGATCGAGAAGTACAAACTGCTCGATCCCAGCAAGGACGAGAGCTGGCAAAGCAAGATCGTCACATACCGCCTGCCGTTCCCATTCGCCAAGCGCGACATGGTGTTTTGGATGGTGCACGAGGAGACCTTTGTGGGCAATCAGTTTGTGATCGTCACGCTGCCAAGAGACGTTGCGGTGGAGAACTGTAAGGGCATGTACGTCGCGATCGAAGAGGTGACGCGCCTGGAGGATGGCGGCGTGCAATGGTCGATGGCCACCTCAAGCCAGGCGGGAGGCATGATACCGAACTTCGTGCAGCGCCTTGCGCTACCGAACGCGATCGCGTCGGACATTCCGCAGTTCGAAAAGTGGATCAACAAAAAGAAGCGCCAGAATAATGGCGTCGTGTAAGCGCTCTTGCGCGAACGACGCGTGCTCACTATCGGCAAGGCTCTCCGACCGCATTCAGCAGCACCCAGCAGCACCCAGCTGCCCCAGGCAGCAACCCGTGCCGCACTCTATAGCAATCCACTGGCACGCGTGCCAACCCCCATTAGATCGTCAGATAGCTCGACCTCCTTACTCCACAATCGCTTGCGTTAATTATTCTGCGCACTAGGCGCGCGCCGCGCGAATCGCCTTCGACGCCATCTCCTGCTGGCTGCGGCGTGCTTCGGCCCACTCCTCACGCGAGAGCACGTCTGCGTCAAGGAGCTCCCAGAAATCGGCGCCTACCCGGCCGAGCGAGCTGGCGCAGAAGGCAAGCTGTAGCCAGAGGCTCGCGCGCTCGGCGGGATCATGTACTCTAGGTGCGTGCTCGCGCAGCGCCGCCAGCAGCGCCGCGACGGCTGAGCGCGCGAACTGGCCGACACATGGCCTGCCCGAATCTGCTGCAAACACGGTGTTGACAGCACTGATGACCGCAAACACCTGCTCGCGGTGCACCTCGATGACCTGCTTGAGGTACGCAAGCGGTTGCGTTTCGCGCGTCTGGGACGGAATTGACGCCCATTGCGCTTGTATGAACGCCCAGCGTGCGTCTACGAACTTTTGCAGCAGGTTCTCGGGTGCTAGCTGCCGCAGATGTCCCACGGCCTTCGTGAGCACCGGCAGCTTAGTTGTCTCACGCAGCGACTTCAGCAGCGTCGCTTTCAAGCCGTCCATGCTGCGGTCGACGTCACCGCAGACCTGTTTGATCAGCACTGAGTGCGGGTAGCGCGTACGCAGCCGCTCGGCCGTGTGCGCGACGTCCAGCGCGCGCGCGAAGTCGCCGGCACCCACCACCTCGCGCACATACTCGGGAAGCGACAGCAGCGCCTCGATCTGCGAGATGTGCGCGTAGACGAGAGCGTCCGTCTGCAAAAGCTGCCGGATGGCCGCGTAAGGGTGCTCTGCGGGCCGCAGAACCGCAAGTGACAGCTCCACGGCATCGCCGGCCGCTGCACGGAGCTCAGAGCAGAGATCGCGCGCTCGCGAAAGCGTCTGCTCGGCCTGTACGAAGGGCGCCATGTTCGACGCTGCCAGTGACTCGGCCTCGCGCGCGAGCTCGCCAGCCCGCGTCTCGCAGAGTGCACTCTGAGTCGCCAGCTCAGCATCGCTGAGCCGCACGAGCGTGCGCAGATACTCTGCGTCGCATGCCACGCCGCTGCGCGCCTCGAGGAAGCGCGGCAGGTCCATGCTCTTCACGTGGGGCCCTAACCTCATGGGTCCGCGGTTGGGCTCAACGCACCCCTGTAGGCAGCGAGGCAGGGGCCGCTCGCAGCGTTCATTGCACGCATTGGATTTATGGGTGTTTTCTTCTATGTATTTAGTATGGTGTACGAACGTTGGTATTGAAGTTGCGGCCTAGAGAGAGAGCGCCTCAACCCAACCCGAGAGGCCGCGGAAACTGTGTTCGGGACTCCTCGGGTTGCTCAGAGCTCAATCGTGGGGCACTCGCATAGCATACGGCGGATTTCCGGGATACACTCCAGGTGTCGTACAGCCGCCGGGTAGCTCTGTCCTGGTTGCACTAGCATCAGAGTTCGGCAAGATATGGCTATTTGCGGAAGCGTAGAGGCGTCATTACCGGAAATGTTCTTCGGACGCATAATCAGTGCGCATTGCACGACAGTAAAGCTTTTCTTAGTGCCGCACCTTGGTGGAGCGGCTTTAAACACAGTTTCTTATACACGTTATGACGTCCTCACTCACACTAATCAGACGTTCCTAAATTTGATAGCTTCTGACACCTCAGCCAATTCCAAACTGTTATTATTAGAGAGGGCTTCCTCATGTGTTGCTTATGATACCCAGCTTTTAGAGTCTACTTTCCCCAATTGCTAATGCCTGCAGACATCCTCAAAACGGATTGTCCCTAGATGTCCAAGAAACGACGTCCGCACTTTCTAAGCATCAGTCTGCTACTCTCGAAAGCGCTAGCATATGGGCATGCTGTTCGGTTTCAGCCCAGACACCGCCTCCAGTAGTAGGAACCTAAAGATAACATTTTTAATCCTTCCTTTATTGTTTCATGCCACCCTAGACGATTCTTGACGGCAGGTACTCACGAGTTCCTCACTTTGAGCAATAACTCACTTTCACGCACGACCCGACTCACACCGGTTTCGTTTCAATCCATGTTATATACTCGCGACTGATTAACTTGTAGAGTTTGGTAGGCCATGTGCGTGATTCTCTAGGCCCAGCGGCGCCGAGTTCTCGTCGAGTTTTGCAAAGTGCCACAAATTGTGCACTGACGTCTAAACCTCAGAGCTCTACTAAGGTGCGCCGTATAATGATGCCGAGGTGTAAAATTAACCATGAACATATACATGGATTCGACTTATAAGGTGCTGTCTCGCCGTAGCATTAGCAGCTATGGCCTACGCGCCGATCTTCGACTATTTTACATGACGAACTACAGTGACTACCTGCACGTTCCGCGTCACATTGAAGAATTAGCGTCCTAAAAATCCCAAGTACGCCAAAAGTCGGATCTCAATCATGTTCTAGCTCGCACTGTCCTCGCTATAGATGTTACACAGGCCTGCGCAAGCCATTATAACCGCGCGCACATGCTTGATGACTAACATGGAAGCGGTCCTGTTCAACGTTGAAAGTGGCTACGCCGAGGCCTTGTGCCGCGGCCTGAGCGCCGCCCTCATCCGCGGCTCGCAATACAGCAACATGACGCAATGCGACACGCTTGATGACCTCAAGCTGCAGCTAGGCTCGACCGAGTACGGCGCGGCGCTTGCGAATGCGCCGTCGCCGCTTGCCACGAGCGACTTCCAGAAGCGGCTGTTCACGAAGGTCGTGTCGGACTTCCGATATCTGCAGACGACGGCTGTCGCGCCGCTGTCGAAGTTCCTGGAGTACATCACGTATGGGTACATGATTGACAACGTTGTGCTGATGGTCTCGGGAACGCTGCACCATCGCAACAAGGAGGAACTTCTGGCGCGCGCGCACCCGCTTGGTTGGTTTGACACTCTGCCTGCGCTCTCGGTGACGACCGACATCGAGTCGTTGTACGATGTCGTGCTCGTAGACACGCCGCTCGCGCCCTACTTCCGCGAGTGCTTCACCGTCGCGCAGCTCTCCGACTTGCAGATCGAGATTATCCGTAACAAACTCTACCGCGCCTACCTTGAGGACTTCGCGGCGTTCTGTGCGACCTTGCCAGGCTCCACCCAGGAGAGCATGCAGAAGCTGCTCGGCTTTGAGGCGGATTGCCGCACCATCAACATCGCCGTCAACTCCACGGGGACCGAGCTTTCCCGCGCCGACCGTGAGGCGCTTATGCCGCGCCTTGGTGCCCTTTATCCAGTGATCACCTCGCAGCTTGCACGCTGCGAAGACCCCGAGCAGGTGCGTGCCGTCGTGGAGCAGAGCGCCGTGCCGGCTTTTGTCAACTGCTTCGACACAACCGGCGACAAAAACCTCGAGGACCATTTCTACGCCGAGGGCGTTGAGCTCTGCCGCGAGGCGCTCACGCAGCAGTTCTCCTACGCCACTTTCTATGCGTGGCTCAAGTGCGCCGAGCAGGAGGTCCGCAATGTCACTTGGATAGCGGAATGCATCGCCCAGAACCAGCGCGAGCGCATCAACGGCTACATCGCACTCTTCTGAGTCTTAATCGTAGGAAATGTCACTTTACATACATACTTAGCGCTCGGCTTTTGCAGTCGGTAGCGAGTATTCTAGGCAGCGCTTCAACGATTCACACCTCGAGTCGCTTTTCGAGCGTCTGCACTCGCAAGGCGGTCATTAGAACGAGTTGTTGCTCAGCCCGTAAGCCCATGTGCTCACGGTGTCTCATACCTCTCTGTGCCTCTGGCCTCAGAGGTTCAAGCTTGTCCACCGGAGACCGGATTCTGCACATGCGACTGCAACGTGAAAAGAAAACCTCTGATTTGGCGTCCCTGGGACCCACGACAACGGGTATTTGACCGCCCATAAACAATGCATTTACTGCCGGCCACGCACGTCGGTCTACGGGAGCGGGGAATCCGCACATTGGCCCTTGGCTTGATACTGTCGTAATGTTACATAGTCAAAATTACTGGTAGACCCAGTCCGGAAATTCATCCCAGACCGATGGTTCAAACGCAGTCATGGGCCTCTGGATATCGCCACGCATGATTCTCGGCGAGCCGCGGGATTCCGCCATGGCGATATTAAGCGGCGACATGGTCAGATCAAGACCTTCTAGATGGTTACGGCGTGGCGACGGCATAATGGTCGGGTTGTCGTAGTATGAGAACGGGCCTAGAGACATGAAGCTTCCAGGCGTACCAGTCAGTGCGGACATGGCGCTATCCTGGTCGAGGAACTGGGTTGTTCGTCGACTCGGCGTATTCGGGACATCGCGCTGGTCAGGCGCGGCAGCCGCTTCCGCACGGGGCGGAATGCCAGAAACCCTCTTGAAACGCGTGCGCGCGCTGAATTCGTCCTCGGCGCTGCTGAACTGGTAAAGGGCAAGGAAACACAGCTCTTCACCCTCTGCAGTAGAGCGATAGACCGCCTGGCACATGTTCAACGCCTCGAGGGCGCTCGCGACGTACGCTGGAGACGCGCTCTCGACGCGGTGCAGGAAGTCTGTAAAAAAATCGGGGAGATACGGGACCGAGATGAGGTCTTTATCCTGCTCGAGGCCACGCCCTGCCATAGACTGGAACGCGCAGTGCGAATCACATGTGAGAAGGTCGTTGCCACGGCTGCTCACCGTTGTCTTGACATAATAGCGGTGCTGGGCGTCTGTGTCCCGCGTGACCATGAACTGGACGTCGCTCATGTACACACCAAGCATTGGCTTGACGCTGAGCCGCACCATTGCATGCACAACCTGTACGCCCCCTAGCTCGCCCGCCGCAAGCATACGGCGCAGCTCTGCGAAGCGCGGTAACAGATATTGCACAGGCAGTGGATTTGTGGGCGACTCGTACGACGGCCGTAGAAGCCGGCTGTACACATGCGTGATGCTCCCGTTGCGCCGCAGAAGTCGGAACTGCACGGGCAGCACCTTGTCGCCACTCAGATCGACCGAAGCCGACGCAGTCCGGCGATGTGTGGGAACTCTAAGGAACGGGGCGGGTTGTTCCTCATGAGGCGGCACACTGGCAGGCGGAGCCACCAGGGCGTCGACGTGCCCAGGCAGCTCGTCGCTATGCAGTGGCTTCGGGTAGCGCAGAGGCGGGTCGGCAAGTGCTACTGATTGCAGAGGGGAAGTCCTGGAGACTGGCATTGGGGAGGGGAGCGCGGCGGCAAGCGGTGTCGAGAGCGGCGCGACTAGTGGAGGGCCCGGCGGTGGAGGCATTCTATGCGATGAATTACTCGTGGCAGGTGCGAGCTGGATGGTCGGAAGCGAGTGCACAGATGCTGGGCTCGAGGTGACAGTCGGTCGCGCACCAGGGTGCGCGTTTGCTCCAGGAGGGGTGGTCTCCGACTCTGTGAGTGAATCCGGTGAAGGAGCGCGAGCGGACTCTGCGAGCTCGATCTTCGGCTCGATGATAGAAGGAGCGCCGCGGTGTGGCTGCACGTCGGAGTACAGTTTCAAATGTGGTGCATAGACGTTCATGCTCATGGAGTGCACAATTTCTGGGTCGCGGCTCTGCTGCGCATTGTACTGAGCTTGCAACAGGAAGGCGGGCTTCTGCTGGCCACGTTTCGCGGCCTTAAGCTTGGCGACAAGCTGTCCAAACGTGTCGACAGCCATCTCCGAAGATGAGCGCTCCTTAGATTTCGGCTTCTCGCTGTCGCGCTTAGGTCCTACGACATCCAGAAACTCCTGGTCGTCCACGAGCAGCTTCTTGAGCACCTGAAGGTGGCTGGAGACCTGCTTGCGGGAGCGCTTCTCGCCCAATTCGAACTCAAGGTAGTCCGCAATTATTTCGTTGCGCCCACGTGTCTTCTGGCCGACCATAATCTTGCGCGACGTCCCAGGAATGAGCCACAACGCCTCCATGAACACCGCCTCCACCTCAGGTGGCCAGATGACTTTGGTTTTATCCTCGACCACCTGGCGCATGATGTAGTGATTGTAGTTCTCGTAGCACTTGCGGAAACGCGCGGCGCCGTCGACCTTCGGCTTTGAGATGCGCGGAGGCGGTATGCGCATACGCGGCGCGAACGAACGCGGCAGCAGCTCTGGCTTTCGCGCAAGGTAGATGTTGTACTGCGCGCTCGTAGGTGAGTACGCGGACAGCGGCAGCGCGCTTGCGGGTTGGTCGAAGGGCGGCGGAGGGAGAAACGCAGGCCCGTCGTGCTCATGTGCCCTTGCGGACGCGCGCTCATCGTGTTTACGCGCCGCACTCTGTGGCGGTGTCATTTCAAGCGCGGACGGCAGCAGCCGCCGTGGATTCTGATTCTTGTTGGCGCCGAGCCGGTCGGCCCACGCCGGCGTGATAGGCGTCATTGGCACCGAGTACGCGCGCGGCTGTCTAGACATAGAAAGAATGTGTGGATAGGTCTGACGGGAAGCGAGCCGGCGGGTAGAGTGCAATCGTTGATCGGTGAGATGCTAAGTGCTCGTGCCCCTTACCGCGCAAAACAGGCGACCGCGGGAGCATCAGTCCTTTAGGGTTAGGTTGATGCACGAACGCGACGCGCCGTACGCGTGAACGCGCACCGGCGTAAAAACACGCGCTGCTCGCACATGTGCTCGCGTTGTAACGGTTTATCGTGATAGGGTGGTATATGAGACAAGTTGATTAATTAAAACGCTCGGCGATCTGCGCCGCCGCGACCTGCTCCCTCAGGAGGTGATGACAAAGTGATGGGGACGCACCGAGAAAAGGAGCACGGGCCAGCATGTAGCAGGCGCGGCGCTCCAGTGAAATTGGGTGCAGGCGTAGAATATCTGTCCAATTTGGCTACCACGGGTCCCACGGGATGGGGCCCCACGGGGCTGGCGCGGTCTGGTATTTCGGCCGCGGATTGTAACGTAGTGGGCTGTGCGCAGCCAGCGTGCGCGCATTCCGCGTCTCTGCGTCGCTAAATGCGACTGTGATGTCCATGCTCTCGGCGGCTAAGGAAGCTGTTTATCGGCTGGCTGGCGCGTATACCAGGGGGAAGGGTTCAGGGGGCCTGGCTGGCCATCCGGCTGCGAAGCTCGGACTTCACATTGCCGTCCTAGCGGCCCTAGCGGACAAAGCACATGGTGCTCTATCCCCTGTTCAGCTTATGGGCGTTCAGATTCCTACCGTATCTCTTTGTCCGGATTAAGCGACACTGATACGGCGTCAACCCACGCTAGCGGCCAAATTCGGCTAGCTATTTAGCGTGCTGATTACCTGATAAGGGTTGTGGTGCATGCGGGCAGTATAATCCACCTAGGGTCTATGGGCGAGGCTTGTGTCTCAGCCCGGCGCAGGAAGGGGCGCTGAGGAATTCCACGGGAGGTCGAAGGCAGGTTCCAACTTAAAGCACGGCTCGCTCACCGCCGTGGAATGTTGGCGTATAAGATGATTAGCTGGCAGCGTAAGCCACGCGTAATATAATTAGACGTCATCAAGAGACGTCGTGATCTGGGTCGATTCTCTTTGGTTCTCATGATCACGCAATTCTGGGACCCTATATAAAACAAAGAGGTAGATAGAGCGCGATTTTAACTCGCGTGACTATGGACGTAATCAGCGCAGGGACGACAGAACGTACTCTGAGACACAGCTTTCTCTTAGGACTATTAGGAATAGTCGCCAACAGCTGGGCAGAAGAATAGTAGAGAATTTGTCGTCGACTAGTGCTCTCATGCTGTGGCAGGGACCCTGGGATCACCTCACGCTTCTGCGGCTGGGCGGATCGGAACCCGCAGCCGAAGATGACTGTACGATTTCTAAGCTGATAAGCCGCGTGTTCAGAAAATCGGCGTAGACGGAGGCATCACGCGTCGATGGGCCCTGCACATCGACAGGCCCGCTCTGGTAGCCTCACATCGTCGATTTGATTAGTGCCGACGGCGGCGACCGGCGCGTTCAGGTTTAGGGTGAAGTCACTGACACGCCGCTGGTCACAGGGTCAGCGGCGTTCGTATATAACGTATTGCATCTCCCTACATTTTCTCCGAAACAATGGACATGGAAGGCGGTTCGACGGACAATGGCGGCATGCACGACATAAAAGATGTCGACGTGCACGTGCATTTCATGCTCATTATTCACCTCGCAGCATTTTTCACCGCGTTCGGCCTCGTTTATCCGTACTCGTTCGCGTGCAAGCAGGCGAAGCACACACAGCGACACATCGTGTTCCAAGTGATTGGGCTTGTGTTGTCGGTTGTCGGGTTCATCGCAGGCCACATCACCGGCGTCGAAGGCTACAACTCCTGGTACGCTGACATCGGTTGTATGCTCTGCTGGGCAATCACGGCCGGCTCATTCTTCCTGCTGATCTACGTGAACAACGGCTTCCTTGCGCGCATGCGCCACGCATTCAACATCCTGCACGTCACGCTCTCCGTGCTGCAACCTGCAGTGTGCTGGGTGACCACCGGCCTCAGTATTATCTCGTTGATGGGTTTCTGTGGCCAGGACGGCGACTACACTGGACAGTGCGCCGCCCACGGCATCATGGGTACGGCTTTCATTATCTACGGTGTGATCCTGCTCTGCATGATGTACTTCGGCGGTGGATTCCTGAAGCGCATCAACCGCAGCCAGGAGTATCTGGACTCGGTCGTCATCACGATATGGGGAATCATCAACACCTTCACGGAGCACCGCTGGGGGAAACCGTGGAACCACAAGGACGTACAGCATACCTCGATGGGCGTCATCTGGTGGGCTTTGGGCATGCTCGGCGTTTACACGACCTGGGACCGCGTCACCAACAAGCCCAAGCGGAGCCACATCCCGGCGCTGATTATCTTGGCCACCGGCTATGCGATGCTTTCGCACAGTCAGGGCATGATGATCTCGTCCCACGTGCACTACATGTTTGGCGTCGTACTGCTGGTCACGGCGGTCGTACGGATTATCGAGATCAGCTTCGTGCTCGATGACGGTCCCGCCGACAACGACAACATCCGTGTGTGGCAGTACCTCACCCCTTTGCTGCTCGTTGAGAGTGGCATTCTATTCATGAGTGCGACGCAGCAGTCGATGATGTTCCTCGAGGACCACGGCATCATGGCTGCGCCGTACATTCTTATCCTGTCGTCCGTCGCTTCTTTCGTGGTGCTGGCCGCGCTCATCCCCATTCAAGGATACGTGCGCATGCGCGATGCCAACAAAGTACGTCTTGCCTCTAAGGAAGAGGACATCGAGATGCCGTTCTTGCAGCAGCCCGAGCACAGTTTCGAGGAGGAGTAAGCACGCATCTCTGTCCACTACTCGCTCGCCGTATAACTCGCGAATGTGTGGGGCGGTTGGGGCTGGCAGCTTGCGCCCCTGTGGGTTATCACAGCGGGTATTTGTGGGCGGCGGCGCGTAGCAGCATTTGGCCCTCGTCTATGGTCGTGTCCGGCGTGTCGAAATTTTGTGGGGCTCGATTGAGAGTCTGCGCCTCCTCAGAATGCGAATCCCACTGCTAACCACCTAGACACGCGCTAGTTTTGCTGCAATGAATTTCGCAGATCGCATACTTTTATACCATTATCCGCCAATTATGCAACACTATTGTGTCACTTAACCTGCGAAGACCCTGCTCTTTCAGGATGATCCAAGCCATTTGCGGCGCGCGTGCCCTAAACATATGCCCTGAATGCACGATTGTCATGCATATGTCTGCCACGCCCACACTCTACGCAAGGATTGTATGTTCCGAACTCTCCGCGGACACACCTCCGTCTCGTAGCCGGCCTTCCAGAAAGAGAGAATAGTAGTGAAACATTAAAAAAATGGCGTACAGTGCAAACTGACGCCTGGCAAACCCCGGGCGATGTACGTACCCTGTGACATTGCCAGCTGCCGCGATCAATAAAATGTGACTCAAAGCACCCCCCGCCTTAAAAAGGTCCCCACGACCACCTTGCAGATTTGGCGCTGGCCGCGGACGCACGTATTAGCTAATTTCGCGCGCTCCACGTCTACCCGCGGGATAGGCAATTACATGACGTCAGCCGATATCGGCGGCCTTGCAAAAAACTCCTCCTCGCGTTGAATCACTTTTAGTAATGACTAATCGCGTTCCGGGCGTTCAACTCACAATACACGCAGAGGTGGTACTCAAAAATACGGGACAGTTGTCGACGAAGTCTTACCTTGGTTACGAAGCCAAAGTCTTGGCCCATTGTCCAGCGTCATTTCGAGACCGAGAGGATGTAGGGTTCTCCTTATCAGAAGTAACCCTATCCCACATGCACAATTTCGGCAGCCTTTAAAAAGGGCGCGTGTCCTCGTGTTCGTGTTGCACCGTAATGACTATTAAGATCACCAACGAGCCCGAGTTCCAACAGGCCTTCAACGAGCTTCTCTTCACCCTGGAGGACTCGACGCTGTTCGAGAAGCGCCCTGAGCTCCGTCGTGCTGTCGACGTTGTTGCCGAGCCTGAGCGCGTCGTCATGTTCCGCGTGCCTTGGGAGGACGACAAGGGCGTCTTGCATGTCAACCGTGGCTACCGCGTGCAGTTCAACTCCGCTCTTGGTCCCTACAAGGGCGGTCTGCGTTTCCATGAGACCGTGAACCTGAGCATCCTTAAGTTCCTTGGTTTCGAGCAGATCTTCAAGAACGCGCTCACCGGTCTCAACATGGGCGGCGGTAAGGGCGGTTCGGACTTCACCCCGAAGGGTAGGTCGCATGGCGAGATTCGCCGCTTTTGCCAGAGCTTCATGACGGAGCTCCAGCGCCATATTGGCGCCGACACCGATGTTCCTGCTGGCGACATTAACGTCACCGGCCTCGAGATCGGCTACCTTTTCGGCCAGTACAAGCGTCTGAAGAACGTCTTCGAGGGCACTCTCACCGGTAAGGGCCTCTCCTGGGGTGGCTCGCTCATCCGTCCCGAGGCGACCGGCTACGGTGTTGTCTACTACGTCGAGAAGATGGTCGAGAAGGCTACGGGCGGCAAAGAGACTCTTAGCGGCAAGCGCGTGCTCATCAGCGGCAGTGGCAACGTCGCGCAATACGCGGCGCTCAAGTGCATCGAGCTTGGCGCCCACGTGCTTTCGCTCTCCGACTCTCTTGGCAGCTTCATCGCTAAGGACGAAAAGCGCGGCTTCACTGCCGAGGAGGTCAACCGCGTCATCGCCATCAAGGGTGCGCGCCAGGCTCTGCACACGCTCAAGGGCGACTTCTCGGATTTTACCTACCACGAGGGCAAGCGCCCGTGGACGCTTCTGAAGAGCGTCGACATTGCGCTCCCCTGCGCCACGCAGAACGAGGTTTCCGAGGAGGAGGCTAGCCACCTTGTCTCGGCGGGCTGCCGCTTCCTTGCCGAGGGCTCCAACATGGGCTCCACGCTCGAAGCCATTGGCGTCTATGAGAAGAGCCGTTCCACTGGGTCGCCTCTTTGGTACGGCCCGGCGAAGGCCGCCAACTGCGGCGGTGTCGCGGTCTCTGGTCTGGAGATGGCCCAGAACTCGTCGCGCACGACCTGGACGGCTGAGGAGGTCGACAGACGCCTCAAAAACATCATGGAGAACTGCTTTGACACATGCTACAGCACATCCGTGGAGTTCGCGAAGACCAAGGAGCAGCTTCCCTCGCTCGTTCGTGGCGCCAACATCGCGGGTTTCGTGAAGGTCGCCGACGCCATGATCGACCAGGGCACGTTTTTCTGAATACCGAAGTAAACATTTATATTATTAGGGGATGCATCATCGTACAGCCAAATCGCATCGTAAACGACGGATCGAATGCGACGCTCCAGATTCGTCACGCTTGGCTGACAGCTTGGGCCCGAGCGGGAGGGAGCACTGCTATATGTAGGGTGATTAGTGTCTGCGTTCGCAATATCTTGTATTATGGCGTGCATCCGCCGGTGGATGCGCTCAGCTTCGTGCGTGCGCTCGATAAACGTTTGCATTTTTAGTTCATCAAGAAGCGCTGCCAGCTCGGCAGCATACAGGACTCGTAAGGGGTCGACTGGGTGCGGCTGGTATTTTGCAGCTGGCTGCTCGCAGAGCCTATATTCAACCAAAACACAACTATATATCTTCTGTATCAAAATCTCGCCTCCAACTGCAGTGCTTTGCATATAGAAATCAGAGCCTGAGTCGACGACACAGGATGCATAATCTTCATTACCTCGCGTGACAGCTGTCCGGGGCTAGGTTCGAACATGAGTCTTCCCCAAGGATACAAGATTCGCCCCCCGGCGCCCGACGACTATGGCATGCTCGATGTATTGGGGGTGTTGACAACGGTTGGTACGGTGCCGCGCGCCGAGTTTGGGCGCCTGGTGATGCACTGGCACCGCACCAACGAGGTGTACCGCCCACTGGTCATCGTTGACGCTGAAGAGCGCGTCGCCGCGTGCGGCATGCTGGTGCTCGAGAGGAAACTGATCCACTCGCTCGGCGTCGTTGGCCACATCGAGGATATCGCCGTGCGTGCCGACCAGCAGGGCCTGAAGCTGGGCAAGCACCTCATTGAGGCGTTGACGGCCGACGCCAAGGCGCAGGGCTGCTATAAAGTCATCCTTGACTGCGACGAGTCCAACGTTGGGTTCTACGAAAAATGCGGCTACTCGCGTGCCGGAGTCGAGATGAGTATTCGTTTCGACAAATGAATTTAAATCAGATATAGAATCTGTATACTAGGCCGTGCTCCCGCGGCATAAAACTTGAGCGCGCTATGGCAGGACTGGATAACGCTAAGGCGTTCAACGACAGTGCCTTCGTGCGTCAAGAAGCCTAGAGCCTAATGCCAACAGAGCTCATGGGATCCGGACCAGTAAGCGGCCTAGGCATCATCGGCGAATTCCAAAAACCTCTGGAGCACCTCTCGAATACGCGTTGGCAGTGGCTAGAGTAGCCAATACTGCTGAACTAGATACGCAAGGTGCTGTTCACGCAGGCACATCAGCCGCGCGTTCCGTTCCAGTCCGGTGATTATGTAGAGAGGCCTTAACACTGGCTTAGTCTAGGATCTTGGTGACCTTGCCAATGGCAATGGTGAGGCCTTGGTCACGCAGCGTGAACCTTCCGAGTTGCGGCGTCTTGTCGAACTCCTCTACGCACACCGGCGAGTTCGTCGTGAGCTCTGCAATGATCTTCATGCCCTTCTTGGCGAACGCGGGCGGCTTCTTCGATTTGCGGTTAGTGTTTTTCTCAAGCTTGTGTAGGAGCTTCGAGAACGTGACCTCCTCGACGGCGGTATGGACGTGCATGACGCACGAGAAGCCTGCGGTTAGGATGCTCTTGATGTCGAGAATCGCGACTATCGCCTCAAACCGCGTGACGGCCTTGATTGGATTCTTCGAGGACGTGAGCACAAACCCGATCTGGATCTCCTCCTCGTCGATGCCCTTGAGCTTGATCTTGACCTGCTCGCCCACGATCGCGCCCGTGATCTCCTCTTCGCTCTCATTGATGATCGCGGCAACCTCGACCGGCTGCCGGTTAGGCATCATCAGCAGCGAGTCACCCTTACGCACGCTTCCGGACTCAATCTTACCCTCAATCACGGTCCCGAGGTCCTTGGTCTTGCTGGACACAGGCAGCATGAAAGGCGCACTCGCCTTGCGGTTTTCGCATGGCACCGAGTCGAGCCATTCCAGCAAGCTGGGACCGTCGTACCATGGTGCGAGCTCCTTGCTAACGTGGTCCTTGAGGCCAGCGCCGGTGTAGCCGGAGACGGGCATAAAAGTGACCTGTTGGTATCCAAGGCCCTTCAGGAAAGGCGCCACCTTCGCGACACACTCATCGTAGCGCGCCTTCGACCAGTTCACAGTCGGATCGTCCAGCTTGTTTACTACGACACAAAGTCTGTCGACGCCCTGCGTCTTCGCAAGTACAGCATGCTCACGCGTCTGGCCGCCTTTCTCAAAGCCAGTCTCGTACTCGCCGGCACGCGCAGAGATCACAAGAATCCCAGCGTCCGCCTGCGACGCGCCGCCAATCATGCTTGGGACATACATCTTGTGTCCCGGCGCGTCGAGGATCGTGTAGCGGCGGTTTTCGGTCTCGAAGACTGCTCGCCCGACCTCGATGGTCTTACCCTCATTCCTCTCCTCCTTGTTGGTGTCCATGACCCAGGAGAGATACCATCCCTGCCTGCCGGCATCGAGCGCCTCCTTCTCGTATTTGTCAATCGTGCGCTTGTCCACGCTTCCGGTAAGATACAGCAGGTTACCACCCATGGTACTCTTTCCAGCGTCGACGTGGCCCATGAAGATGATCGACATATGCTCCTTCAGTCCTTTGTCGCCGAAAAGATCCTGAACAACCTCTTGGTCAAGCTGCGCCTGCTCCTTCACAACGGCGTCAGAGTCGATAGACTTAGGGGCATCTGCGGCCTTTGTGGAATCTGTAACCTTAGCCTTAATCTCGGGCTTGGCCTCCTCCGTCTTTATCTCCTTTTTGGCGTCCTTTACGTCGTCCGCGGGAGCAGCCTTCACAACGGGAGATTCTGCTCTGTCCGACTTAGCGCTCACGCTAGGGGCTTTAACAGACTCAGAGCTCTCGGAGTCTCCAGCGGGCTCTGGTTTCTTCTCCGCGCCGTCGTCCTTCTTGATGCTCAACACCTTTTTCGTACCAGCACCCGCGCCGCGCACGCTAAGATTCGCAGCCTGCTGCGACTTCTTAAAGTCATCCAGAGTCATCGTCTCAGGCTTAGCAGGGGCTGCATTTGCTGCGGGCGCCGCAGCTGTAGCAGGCTGCGCGTAGGACGAGAAATCCTGGTACGCATAGGCATTGCCTGCTGGCGCCTGGAACCCGAACGAGGGCTGAAACGATTTGGCAGCCGCCGCACTGAAGTTGAACTTCTTTTTCGGCTTCGCGTCGCTGATCTGCGCCTTATTCTCGAGATCCTTGCTCAAGTCCTCAGACATAACGTTAATCGACTGGCAAAAAACCTTTACCTTTTCTGATCACGTGTTTGTGCGGCGAAGGTCACCTGATTTTTTGTTCCTTGGCGCTCTGGTGAAGCTCGGCGAGCCATCATCGACGCTGACACAGCATGCGTGCATGCGCGCATGCGTAGCGCGAGTGATCTCCTGCGTCTTCCCCGCAAAATGTCAATTAGGGCCCGAGCGCTCGGGGACTGCAGGAAAAAAAAGTATATTTAGCTCGACCAGCCGGAGTATTGAAACGTTGCATCGTATAGGGGTGGTTGGCTATGCTAGAAAGACTAAAAGTGCTACTAATGTAATGAAATGCGATACTGGTCTAATTACCTCCGGGGTCTGCGACACCGCCCAGCTCTGCGCGCGCAGCGCGCATCAGAAAACGGCATACAGCGAAGGGCGAGCTGCGAGTCAGTATAATGAGCTAATATGCGGGTAGAGAAAAAAGGCCTCGTACATGTCCATCAAATTCTCGACACTGAGTCCCCCGACCCGGGCCTGAGTTTGTGCTATCTCATACCAGAAGCGGTGCTGATCAGCGGGGGAGAGCTGAGCGAGCCCTGCAATTAGTTGCGGATTGGGAATGTAAAAATGAGGGGGATATTTCACGCCGTCAGCGGCCGGGAGGCTGTTAAGCCCGTGAACTGCCCGGAAGGCGTCGGCACCCGGGCCCCCCATGCTACTTGCACTAGACGCGCTTGTTGCACTGTTCACGCTGCTTGAACTTCCCGAGCTGCTCACGCTGCCGCTTTCTCTTTCATGTCGTGGTCCAGGTGGGATTGAGATCCCGTCTTCGTGGTTTATGACCTCCCCCGAATGGTATAATGTTTCACTGCGGTCTTCAGAATCTTGGGCACATGGTGGAGCGCTAGACCGGTGAGGAGGAGAAGCGTACACAGGAGAGGAGCTGCTTGCTCCATGGTTCAAGGTGGGTCTGCAGAGGTCGACGCCAGCGACGACAGCGGCTTCATGTGCGTACGGTGGGGCCGCACATCCGTAGTATGCGCAGTTTCGCGAGATATCACGATTACCGCTGGGTACAATGCTGGGTACCCTCAGTCCACTTCCGGAACTTCGCCCCCTCTCGTGGATCAGCTGAGGGAGGGGTATTTTCCCATCCGTACACACATCCCCTCTCGGGTCGTACAATCCGTCGTACGTGTTCGGAACGTATGGAAAAGAGGTGCATACCTCGTGTCCTGGCTTACGAAGAAGCACGCGCACTTCTGTTGACGGCGCATGCATCGAATAATGCGCGTGGAGCATCGGTGGCAGAGCAGGGTGTGCAGGATACGGCTGGAGTATCTGTGGACGCTGCGAATACGCTTTGTGACTATCTGTGAATTTGCTGACATTCACCGTTCCGCACCCGGGAGGTAGGGTAATACGGACTGAACGGTCTGCCTGGAGGCGCGCGATTTCGTCCACAGTCAGGACTGCTTTCGGCGCGAAGGGACTGGGGGGGGGAGGCTCGCTCTTCTGTACTGGCAGTGGTCCATGGGAGCCTCCGCAGGTACAGGGGTCGTTGCGTTTACCCTGCGAAGCGTTCTTGCTTGTGCCCGACTTTTGCATGGTGGGGCGCCCTTTTCGCTTAACCATAATCAACGTCTTATCAAGATGTGAACACCGTGAGACGCGATGCCCGCGGATACACCGCTGGCACGCGTACTTCACGTCATTAATTAGAACCATCTTGGACGACCGTAAGGTCAAGTGCTAGGAAACTAGTTTGCTTAAGATGCAGTTCATTATATATATAGACTGCCCTTGTCGCTCCATGCATACGGCGTCTGCATGACACAGTGATTGTGTATTTTGACCTCAGGGTTCGGTAACTCACAGCATGGAGAGAATGCTGCGCGCGCGAGCAAGCCGAAAGCTGTCAAAAACCCCAAGACGTGCCCAGATAAATGAGCCGGGAATTTCGCCGATCAACCGGAAGTCGATAGCATTGAGTCCGATAGACAGTATGAATGATTCTGCTGGGTTGTATCAATTATTTCCGTCTATTCTGTTTATACACGCATGAAATGCCTTATTGTCGTCATTCATCACACGCTTAAAGCCTACCCTGGCATTATATAATAGCATGCAAGATGAGATTCAGTACCTAATTGTCAGAATATAACCCAGTCAGGAGATCCCCGAGAGCTACCTTCCAAGCACAGGTCATCGCTAGGCAGATTTAGCGAGATCGGCGTTAGTTTAGCGCCAAATCGCTTCATCAGGGGGTGGAGGAAACACCATTCAGACCTGCGTATCCGTACTCTAAATTGTGCGGCATTTTGGCAAGGAATTTGTAACCTGAGATACGATAAAATCACTTGAGTGATATGACGATAATGTTTTAACCATATACTCTGAAGGGGTTCGATGCGAGACCACCCCGTCGACGTCGCAGACCGCGTTAAATTCTCCGTACATGAATCCAGCGACATTAATCTCAAGAATTGGATGGTTTTTTGATCCGCGCGCATTACGTTGAAAACCACCAGCTGACGCGTTCACCTGCAGCGGAAATCGGAAAATTACTGAGTAGTCGTGCAGAAACCGAGAGCTTTCGTATCACGAATGCTGCACCGCAGCTTTCCCATTTTCATGTCAAAACAAGCTGAAATTTCCCTAAAAATGCCGGGCGTAAACAATTATTTACTCACAAAATACTCGCTACATCGTGACAAAAATCACTAATAGCTTAATCGCTGTCGCTAGGGATTACATTTCCCGTTAGCCAAGCCAACCGTCGGTACGAAAAAAGGAAAGAGGTTCAAGGTGGTCTAATCGCTTCGGAAAAATTATCCAAGAGCGCAACAAGCGATTATTGAAAGCGGGCTGGATCTCAGATTCTCCAAATTAGGTTTATACCCCTCATGACGACAATGACTTGAGCGCGGGGTAAAACCCCATCCGCGGAGCCGGTCCCTGTCGGATACGAGTTCACGTGCATACAGATACAGCGAATGCATAAGGCGCATAGTGCGCACCGTGTATGCACTCCTCGGAACAACACAGCTGCCCACTATTGCCTAATTTGTAGGTTTTCCGCTGCTGAATCACTTACATCACAACAAAATACTGCATCAGCCGAGCTATGTATATTCCGTTTTACCTTGTGAGTTTTCTCCGCAGAATAAGCCTTCGTTCCTCGTAAATGCCTCGCCCGTACAGCCGCGCCTAAACCTACACGACGTACCCTTTCCCGCTACATACTGCATACTGCACGACATGGGTGTCAATGATTAATATAATGTACTGTCAGCAATTAGGTCATTGTATCACACAAGGTAAACTTGCATAGAATGCATAAAAGCTATGCGGAAATGGGCCACTCGCCGTATAGTCATTGTATGCAGTTCATATAATTTTATTTATTCTAGGATTGTTGATGTTAATAGTTTTTGTTTCTCCAAGAAAATTTAAGGTATATGACTAAGTTCAAGATCTGATTACTTTGCTCTTAGCTTACCTGCTTGTACATGACTGCATATAGCATGCGCATATAGGGACGACGCGCGCGGACTTCGTTGTAGGTGCCTTTAGACAATTGAAAATTCTCATGGCTCATGAACTATCTCTCAGGAACTATTTTTTGTATTTTGATTCATCTTAAGAAAATTGGATTGCTTTTCGAGGAAGGTTCCACGGATATGCTACAGCCGGCGTGCTGCAAGATAACATGGCCCACATTATGCACGCACTATGCAACTTAGCCACCATCAGCTCTGCCTCGTTATCATGGGGCATATCTCGGGTGCCTTGCTTGAGGCTGAGGGGTCGGTGAAGAGGAAGTCTCGTGTCACAGAGAGCCGTATGTCGCCCGGCTACAACTAAGAGGACAGCGTCGAAAAGCGTAGTAGAAACGCTGTCGGAGTTGCGAACGCTTTGAAATCGTGGAGCTCCCCCGCTAGTGAGTGAGGCGAGCTGAGCGACTACCGACGTCATAGTTGTTGTTTCTGAATACTCACAAAGATTGACTAAAACATACCTCAAGGCAGCACATCAAATGTGGCGAATTTACAGTGCCTATTTCGATGAGGCCGCACTGACCATCACTATGCCGGAGCTATGCCGTTGTTGAAACACATGTTGTTCCCTGACCGCGTGCTACTACTCTTCCGATACAGTAGAACAGGGGTCAAAACTTCCACCACACCGTTACCTTTAGGCTGTAGAAGGTAGAAAGATTCGAATCCTGGGCGTTGCTTTTTTTAGCCGCCGCTCGCCCCGTCTCGAACGTCCCCTGCATATCGCCGACGTCGTAACCGCGGGCTGTTGTGCCTCCTGGATACTGCTAGAATGAATTGCTCCGTGATTATGTCATCGGTGGCGCCTTCACTCGCTTGCGCTTCCGCTATGGTGGTTTCCGCATACACCGTACGAGCCGTATGTCGTACATACCTTGTTCGGCAACGTTAGTAAGACTTGCAACGTAGCTCAAGCTTTAAGCTAAACGAGCGGCATGCTGCGAAAACGTTGGCGATTAGTCAACGAAGCTCCGGTGCGTTAATTCTGTCAACAAAAAAATACAAGAGCGCTGTAACGTTAGAGAATCCGCAACGTTATTTAGCGTAAGCCCAGAAAGATTCAATTGTACACACCCTTAGCATTTGCCACCCCCAGCGCGGCGATGGATGCGTCAGTTATGTCGGAGAAAACGTACACGAACACGGTGAGGATCCTAACCTTCAACTGCTGGGGCCTGGTACTCGTGAGCCGCAAGAGGTCCGAGCGAATTCGCGCGATTGCCAAGCGATTGCAAGATTGCCACGAGTACGACGTGATAGCTGTCCAGGAGGTCTGGGTGGAGTCCGACTACGAGTTGTTGCGAGCAAGCGTACAGGACTACCTCCCTTTCTCTAAGCGATGGTACTCCGGTATTCTAGCCGGCCCGGGTCTGGCTGTCTTCAGCCGTTGGCCTATTGAGAGTGCCTGGATCTACAAATTTCCCCTCAATGGCCGACCGTCAGCGTTCTGGCGTGGCGACTGGTACGTTGGAAAAGCTGCTGGCTCCTGCGTCATTGTCCACCCATCCGGCCGGCGACTGGAGGTTATCAATGCGCACTTGCATGCTCCCTACGCAAGCACCGGCGACGCCGCATACGAGTGTCACCGAGCGGCCCAGGCCTGGGATCTCTCTGGGATCGTGAAACGGTCTTCGCGAGGAGGACATACGACGTTCGTTACAGGTGATCTGAACACGCGCCCCCAAAGTGTCGGCCTGAAGCTCTTGCAGTACAGCCACCTCCGCGACGCTTGGGTAGATTCGCATGGCCACAAGGAATACGGCAGCCATGAGATCGCGCTGATGACGCCTGAGGAGCAGGTCGGCCTCGCTGGCGTAACCAGCGACAGCCAGCTTAATACTTGGCGGGAGAAATATGCAATAGACCGCGCAAAGCGCCTGGATTACATCTTCTACGACGCTGAGACTGCGACGCCGATCAAGTCACGCGTTGCTTTTGTGGAACCAGAGCCGTGCGTTGGCAGCCTGAGCGACCATTTCGCCTTCGAGGCTGAGTTCGAGCTTATAGAGGACCCAGCGGTGCCGCTCGGGCTTCCGTTGAACTCCAGCAACTCGTCGTTGCCGCTTACAGACGTCCCCGTCAACGCGCCTCTATCCGTGGCCCCTCTCGACATGAAACAGCCTAATAATATGTCTGAGGTGCCAGAAGACGAAATGCGCGGCCTGAAACGCTTGCACCAGGAACTTATCCAGATTATCGAGGACTACAAACCTACCTGCGCTTTCCAGTCCTTATGGAGGCTCACACATTTCTGGGCCTCTGTCCTGGTCGTAATTGGACTGCTGGTTGCCGTATGGTGGGGCGCTGCCCGCAACCGCAGCTACGTCGGCTTCATATTCATCCTGGTAGCCGTAATCGTAGCAGTGTCCGGAGTGCTCAATGGTCTCCTTGGTTTCCTGTTTGGCCGCGCTGAGAGGCGCGCCCTGCGCGAGTTTGAGGAGCAGGTGCTGCTCTCGATGCTGAATCTCGACGCCCGCTTGTAATTGGGGGCCTAATAATCGACTATTTCGCAGTGAGTCCTCTAACTGGAATTGGGCATTTCTGCAACTTCTTTGGCCAGTCAACTCGGCCCCAAAAGCTACATCCCTACACCTCTTATTCGAGGAACTAATACGGCGAAGACAGCGACGCACGTCTCGCTCCCACGCTATTAATACGGCACATGGCAGGCCCCCTTTCTCTGTTGGCGCCGCCTTTGTTGAAACATTTTCTAATTATATACGGATACCTACGCCTTTGTGTGACTCCCGCAGCCCCGCAGAAGAGCTGAAGCGGTACAACCAAGAATCGTCTGGTGGAAATCACTGGCGGCCCGTCTCGTGCCAGAAGTGGTGTGCTTCTCGATGCCACGACGGAGCCTATGTTTACCTTCTGAGCAGCGCGAGCTTAGAGTAATCACGAACTGCGATACGCTTCGAAGGTTCTTTTGATGTGCCGAGTGCCTGGTTGCTACATGTGGGTTATATACATTGAAAAACGCGCGTCAGCTAAGTGTTAGGCGAGGCTCTTTCCGACACGGTGGACCTCTTTCAAGAACCACTCGATTTTTTTCGGGTCCATGAACGGGTGCGTGCCGTGCCCGAAGTTCACGATATACTTCTGCGAGCCGAAGCCGCGCATCATCTGCTCCACGCGGTGGGTGATAGCCTCGTGCGAGCCGTACATGAGGCCTGGGTCGATGTTGCCCTGGAGCGTCTTGCTCGGCGCGCGGTGGCGCGACGCAGCTGGGTCGTGGAGCCAGTCGAGCGAGATGGCCTGATAGCTGCTTTTATTGAGGTGCTCGAGCGCGTACCAAGCGCCCTTGGCGAAGACAGTCATGGGCACCGGCTCGACGCCCTGCTTCTTCAGCTCGCGCGGCACGCTCTGCGCGATGCGCTCGAGGTACGGCAGTGAGAACTCGGCGAAGTCTGCCGGGCCGAGCTCGCCTGCCCAGGACTCGAAGACCTGCACCATCTGCGCACCCGCTTTGATCTGCTCGACCAGGAACGCAATGCACGTGTCCGTGAGCAGCTCGAGCACGCGGTGTGCCTCCTTGGGGTACGTGAAGATCCACTCCTTGACGAACCGGAACATCTTGGTGCCGCCACCTTCGATCATGTACACGAGCAGCGTCCACGGTGCGCCAACGAATCCAAGTAGCGGCACACGGCCGGCGAGGCGGTGCCGCGTCAGCGTGATCGCTTCGAGCGCCCAGCCTAGCTCCTTCGCGACGTCAGGATGCCAGTTCAGTCTCTCCAAATCGCGCGGGTCGCGCAGCGGGGACGGGAACGACGGACCGACGCCCTCCTTCATCTCGACCACCATGCCCAGCGCCTGTGGGATGACGAGGATGTCGTTGAAGATGATTGCCGCGTCGATGAGCCCGGGATAGTGGTCGATGGGCTGGATCGTGATTGTGCACGCCTTCTCGGGCGTGCGGCACAGGTCAAAGAAGTCGTCTTTTCCCTTGAACTCTTGGTACTCGGGCAGGTAGCGCCCAGCCTGGCGCATGATCCACACGGGCGGGCGCTCGACGCGCTCGCCGCGGGCGGCGCGCAGAATAAGGTCGTTCTTCAGCGGGGGGAAGGCAGGCATGCTTGTGAGCAGGCAGTCGGCGCGAGACAGGCGTTTATATAGCTTGAACCGCGACTGCTGGCAATGGGGCCCTGCGACGCCCCTGCCCTAGCCGTGCGAATGGGGCCACGCTGACTGCGCGCGCCTGCAGCAGGCCCAACGCGCGCTCGCTCGGACCGTGCGCGCCCGTGCACGCGCAAGATCGCGGCCCTTGGTGCGTTGCCCAAATAGCGTTCCTGGCGACGCCTGATGGAGTCTGCATGCGTGCCCCATACGCATTACGTGATGGGCAGCGGGCCTGCGCAGGTGCACGCTGTGGCAACCCTATAGCCTAAGTTGCCACAAACCACGCAACCATGTTTACGGGCATTGTCGAGACGATGGGAACGGTGCGGCGCGTCGAGGAGCTCGACACGTCGCAGAGCGGCGGCGACGGCTACTCACTCGTGATTGGTGACGCAAAGGACGTCCTGGGTGACTGCCACGTCGGCGACAGCATCAGTTGTAACGGGGTCTGTCTGACTGTGACCGAGTTCGACGAGGACACGTTCAAGGCCGGACTTGCGCCGGAGACGCTGCAGCGGTCGAATCTGGGCGAGCTGCGCCCTGGAGATGCCATCAACCTCGAGCGCGCGATGTCCGCGTCCACGCGGTTCGGCGGGCACGTCGTCCAAGGGCATGTCGACACCGTGGCCACGATCGTCAACCTTGAGCGTGACGAGAACAGCGTGCGCGTGACGCTGGAGCCACGCGACCCCAGCGTGCTCCTGTATGTCGTGGAGAAAGGTTTCATCACGCTGGACGGGACGTCGCTCACCATTACTGCGCTTGACGACGATAAGCGCACGTTTTCGGTGATGCTGATCGCCTACACGCAATCGAAGGTTGTGCTCGGCAGCAAGAAGGTCGGCGACCATGTCAACGTGGAGGCGGATATCCTAGGCAAGCTTGTGGAGCGGCAGATGAGCGCGCACGTCCAGAAGCTGCGACGAGCATAGGCCTCACGAGCTACCGTACTGCATCGCTGGCCACGGTCGGAATTTGCGCGTGTCGTGTCGCTAGAGAGTACTCGTCGCGACGTTTCGTGAGGCGCACCCATCGTCTGCGCTGGCCACTGTAACTTAGCTTGTGGTGATCAGTGTTTAAGGCTGAGGTTGGTTGCGCCGAGTTCGGGGTCGCATCTCTCGTGAAGATCATTTCATGCCTGTCCCTGTGGGCCAGAAACATCTGTACTTTACTCTCTATACGAGCTAAAATTCTGCAACAAGTGCGCTCGCTACTGTTCTGATGTGCGGTGGTTCCGCGCTCATTGGCTGTGCCGGAGTGCCTGTCCGCCGGCCCACTGGCAGCTCAGCGGTGACGTTTAGCACTTGTTATCACAATGCAGTGCCCGATAAATCGCGCAGCTTCTGGTGTTTGTGTCCATACGTCGAGCGCCCACTCGCGCTAGCTGATGTGTGCATAGGTGCGATCAGCATTCCGACGCCAAACGGGCCAATGCAGCGGCCTTTCGTGAGTGCCAAGTCGGAGTTCCTTCCAGCAACATGATATCAGAACCCCATACTCTATCCGAATCTCCGCGCTTGTCCCAGCCTCAATGCGGCCAACCAATAGAACCGTTTCGACCAGCGGGTCATTATCTAGTGGTCTTGGATAGTAGGATACTGAGCATTGTACAACAGGTTGCGGTCTGATCGATTCGCGCACCGACTAGGTATCCGAGGGACCAGAAGCATCAGTTTCCTCAAAAGGGCCGCAGGTGTGCGCGCAACGTACTCAAACTTTTTAGAGCTCTTAGGCCGCGGCCGGGTGCGACGTCTCGGTCCACGCAGTGGCTAGCAACCGCTGCAGCAGTTCCGTATACGACCAGCCCTCTGCAGAGGCGGCAATCGTGGTCAACGAGTCCTGGTCGTCGCGCCCCGGGCGCCCGTGCCCGGTGATATTTGGCTTCATGTTCAGGTCGAATAGCTTGTAGACGCCGTCCCGGTCGGCACGGCAATCGATGCGCACGAGACAACGGGACCGCACGAGCTGTGCGGCCTCAACGCAGGCATCGCTGGCCGCCTGCAAAGCCGGCGTCCGCGAGTCCTCTAGTGACAGGGCACGGCTGTTGCGCGTGACCGCGACAGTGCCATTGTAGGGAGCGACGCCGTCGGCGTGGTTGAAACGCACGACCGGACGCAGCGCGCGCTGCGCGCCGGCCTCTGTGAGCACGCTGAGCGTGATCTCGGCGCCGTTGAGGAACTCCTCGACAATCACGGGGCGACCGAACTCGGAGGCAAAGAGCTCGGCAATATGCCGGTTTGCCTCGTCCAGTGTGCGCACCACGAGAACGCCCTGGCTGCCGCGCCCGCGCACCGGTTTGATTACGATCGGGAAACTCAGGCCGCGCGCCGCCAGCCACGCCGCGTCGATCGCGTCGTCCGCGAGCGCCGACTGTGCCACCGGCAGGCCCTTCTCTGCAAGAAACCGGTTTGTGCTGAACTTGTCGTCCCAGCGCTCCACGAGCGCCGGGAGCTGGCCCACAATGCGGGTCGTGTGCATGACTTGCTCGATGGGGTGGCCCTTGAACAACACGGTATTGGCCCAGAGAGTGTCCGCACCCGCGGCTACAGCCTGGCGCACGCCCTCGGCGGTATCCGGAAACACGTACGACATCGCGGTTGCGGGCTCGGCGCGCTGCGGGGTGAGCACATTGACGCCGGCCTTGAGCAGAGCGAACGCGATATCGGCTCCACTGTCACTGTATCCGCCGGGCTTGCGCACTTTGCGCATGCCGTTGATCACTGGTGGCTCGAGCGCCTGGTACAGAACTGCTAAACGCATGTTCCTGACTTGAGTGATAGGATGAGAAAGACAGTCAGTAGCAGTCAGCACAGTGGGTGTGCTAATCGGCCTACGCAGTGAGAAGAGTCATCAAATGGCTTCTGCAACTCAGAACGTCTCGTTCTCTTTCAATATTTGGTTTCATTTCCGACAGTTTATCAAAAGTTACTTGTACTTTCCGGTCAGTTTTTTACAAATTGGTGACACTAACATGGTGACGCACCATGATGCACAGTGACGCGTACGCGGCGGCGTGCAGTGTGCAGCATGCAGCTGCCCCTGCGGGTATGTACAGTAAAACTAAATACAACGGTTTCAGAGCGGCGCCGGTCTCAGGTACTACCGAGCAGCAACCGGGCACCAGGCAGGGACTGGTCAGCCCTCGCGGTCAAACACGAGGCAGACGTTGTCGTCACCCGCGGTGACGATGCGGCGCTCGCCAAGGAGCGCAAAGTCGAGGACGCCCTCGTTGTGACCGTGGCCCTCCCAAACACGCTGGCTGGACAGGGCGTCGAACGCGAAGAGCGCGCCCCTGGCGCCCGCGACGACAAGCAGTGCGGTCTTCGGGACGAACACGAGCTTCGTGACGGCCTCGCCCGCGTCGCACTGCGCACGCACGCGCCAGGTGAGCGTGTCGTAGACGCGCACAGAGCCGTCGACGCCGCCGACAGCCAGCAGGTGTTGCGCATCGCACCACGCGACGCCCTCGACGCTGCGGCCCAGGTCCTCCGGAGGCAGGGTCGACGTGTCGAGCTGCTTAAGCACGGCGCCGTTGTCGAGCTTGACGAGCGCGACGAAGCCGTCGACGGCGCCAAGCGCGGCGGTCTGGCCCGACGGCGAAAGAGCGAGCTGCACCCACGGATGGTCGGTCTCGACCTGGTACAGCGGCTGGCCGGCGTAGACGTCGAGCATGCGCACGGAGCCGTCCTCGGAGACTGCGAGCAGGCGCGGCAGCTCGTCGGAGCCCGGCGCGAACGCGAGCGCCGAGACGGGCCCCGCGAACAGGTTGAACACGGCAATTTGGTCGACAACCGCGCCCTGGCGCGCGTCACTGACCTCGTACACCCACACGCTGCCGTCGTCGCAGGCGACGGCGAAGAGCGGCAGGCGCTGGTGCGCGACGACGGTGACAATCTCCTCGACTTCCTTGGCCTCGAACACAGCGGCCCAGCCCTCGGAGCGCTTGAACACGCGCACGTACCCACTCATGTCGCCCGTGACGAGGAAGTCGCCGCTGGCGAGAAAGACGGCGGAGGCGACCGATTCGGCGTGCGTGGGCAGCTGCGCGACGAGCGCCGGGGGCGTGGTCGCGCTCCACACGTACGCCGCGTTGTCGGCGCCGCCACTGACGATCAGCGGCTCGGTGGGGTGTGCACGCACGACGAAGACGGAGTCTGCGTGCCTGTCGAAGTAGCTCACGGAGTTATTGCGCATGTCGATTTCCTCGTACTCTTCGTCCCCGTACTCGTCGGCACCGTCCGAGCTCGGCTCGTCGAACGAGCCCGCGGCGAGCTCCTCGTGCTGCTCGCCGGCGTCAACAGCGTCGATAATCTCGGCAACATCCTCAGCCGCGAGCCCGCTCATGAAAAATCGTGTGCCGCTGACAGGCCGCGCGCCTCTGGCTACAACTGCTGGACGTATGTAGTGACCCACATGTGCGCGATGGCCGCCGAGACCAGTGCGACGAGCGGGGCGCCAAGGCCTGAAGAACAGGTGCAGGGTGCCAGTTAGACTGCGACTGTGCACAATTGCCGAGTCATGCGATTGGACTGCTGCTGTGGGCCGCGCACGCACGCCGGGCGCGCGTACTGGCGCGGCCTGCGCGGCGCCGTCGGCACTAGCTGCCAATTTGCCAGAAGTTATACGGCAGCGGCGGCGTGTGCGCGCCACAGCTGCTGCCTGCCGAGCCCGCCGTGCGCCGTGCGCAGGCCCGGCCGTCGTATCACGCTCCGCGCGCCCTTCGCTAGCCGTATGTCGCGGGCACTGCATTACCGGCGGGGCGCCCTTGCCCCGCGGCGGTTGGCAATGCAGCGGGAGTTCTGGGTGCAGCACAGCGCGCTGGCACCGGCGCCGCTGATTGCCGTGTCGCGCGCGGTGCCCGAGCCGCTGGTGACGCACTTGCTCGATGGTAAGCAGGACTCGAAGGCTGGCGCGAAGTGGGCGCGTGGGGACCGCATCAGCAACATGGAGGGCGCGTGGCACACGCTGGTGGTGCCGCTGGCGTTCCCCGTGTGGGTGAACGGACAGCTCGGGTTCGAGGACGGGAAGCACGTTGTCCGCGCGATGCCGCCGTCGCACGCGCCGCTGGTCGTGCTGAGTGCGCTCGTGAACCCGGACTTCGAGTTCGACAATGTGATGTACGCGATGATCCGCGTGGACGAGCACGCGGTGACCGGAAAGCCGCTACCGGCGGGCTGGACGCCGCCGGAGCCGGCGCAGATCTGCGCGGAGACGGAGCTGCAGCTGAAGCAGCACTTCGTGTACCATTTCTGCGACGAGGGCCGGCTGCCCGCGAAGGCGGACGTCAACCCCGCGCAAGTCGGCACGAAGTACGTGCAGACCGCGCGCGGCGACCTGCTGAGCGTCGGCATGCTGCGCAACTGCATGCGCGAGCAGCTGCACGTCGAGATGCGCGGCATCGACCGCATCTGCGACGAGCACGGCCTGTCGATCCTGTACACGTGGGACCCGCCCGCGCTGTTTGCGCGCACGATCGATCACGCGCTCTTCGACCGCCTGTGGGCGGAGGCCATAGCCGCGCCGGGCGTGCTCTCGCCGCACGTCAAGTGCGTCGCGTACAACGACTTTCGCAGCGCGGCCGTACTTGCGCAGCTGCGCGAGACGCTGGCCGTGCCCGTCGTCGCCAAGCGCGACCTCAAGGTTGGCGACAGCGACACGGTCAAGCTCGTGCACAGCAACGCCGACGCGTTCGCGAACCACATCCTCACGCAGGACGCCGCGTCCAGCCTCGAGGGCGCCATCGGCTCGTGCTCTAGCGCCGCGGCCTCGTTCTGCACGCACAAGAAGCGACACTACCTCTGGGTGCCCAAGCTGGCGGACTTGCAGACGCACCAGTAGTGCGACGACCGGCGCGGCCGCGTATGTTATGCGTGTAGTAGGTACGGTATTTGCTAAGTATCATAAGTGCTAGGCCGCTGTGGCACAGCGTACGCGGCACGCGCCGCGTACGTTGCGCACCTCGGGATGGGGTCGGCGCCCGCGCATACTGGCGCGGCGCCTCAGGGTATTACCAGGATGGTCGCTCTGGCTGCACGCGGACGCGGCATGGGGCGCAGTTTTTACGGCCACGATATTGGGGGCGCGGCGCGGGTGCACGCAGCCGGAGGGCCGGCGCGCCAGCAGGGGGGGCATGCAATAAATAGGTCACTCGACGAACGGGTTGAACAGCTCGTCGTGCGAGAGCTGGAGGCCGTCCAGCACGGCCGCGTCGACGGGGTCGAATATGTAGACGCCACGGCTGATGACGGCCTTGCGCTGTGCGCCGAGCGCGACGGCCCGCTGCGCGCGCGCGTAGCACGGCGCCGGCGCGGCAAGCGACGACACAACGCTGCGGAAGCTGAGCGCGCTCTTGCGGTCGCCTGGCGCCAGGTCCGCGGACGTGTCCGCGGTGAGGTCCGAAGACAGCGTGTGCACGGTGCTCTCGGTGAGCTCGTCGTGCTCGTCGTCCCTGTCCAAAAACTGCTGGGGGAAGCTCAGGTTCTGCTGGTCGCCAAGGTCGAGCGTGAGGAACGGCACGGCGCCGTTCGCGGGCAGGCCGTGCGCAGGCGGTGGCGCGCGTTTGGGCAGCATGAAGGTCTCGCGGCGCTTGTGGTAGTCGATGCTGCTGCCGCGCGCAGGCGCCTTAACCTCGCGCACTGGGGCTGGGGGCATACGCCCTGGCAGCTTCTGCGCCTCGGCCGGCGGTGCGTCCGCGGCCCCGGCCGCCGCAAGTGACGCGCCGCTCGACCGCCGCGTGGCCGCCGACGCTGCGGACACGGTGGAGCCCGCAGACGACAGCCGCACCGACCGCCGGCTGTCCGTGAGCGAGACGTCGCTCGCCCCGAACGCCGCGGACAGGCGGTGCATCGAGCCGCTGCTCGCCCGGGAGCCGGGGGCCTCGGGGCCCTCGCTGATTCCGGCCTGCGGTTTCTTTAGCTTCAGCACGTTGTCGGGCAGCTTCGTCAGAAGGTGCGACGACCAGCTCATCCGCTTCTTGCTCTTGACCGAAGACATGCGTGCGATATTATATCTGGTCACCGCCGTCGGTGAGATAAAAGCTGCAAATCGGGCGCGGGCTATACCACCTGGCGCGGGCACCCCTACCCTGGTGCCCGACGCGTCGCGCCAGGGGATAGGAGGAGTGCAGACAAGGGCACGGGTACGGGTGATGCGCAGCCGCTCGCCTCACGTGGGGGCGCCGTCGCTAGCGTGCGCCGCGAGCGCGGGTCACCGCGGCTCGCGCGGCCGCGGGAGCGCCGTCCAGCCCTGCCTAGCCGCCTTCAGCGCTGCCTACCGTGTGGCCCGCCTGGCGTTACCGGCGATACAGTGGGAGGGGCTCGGCAATTATTAATGCGGTCTACCACGCGCGCACGTTTGATTAGCCTGTTGCGATATTTTATCGTGTTTACCTCGCCGGCGGTAATTAAGCGGCAAAATACGGCCAGCCTTCGCTGCCTTGCTTTCTGCAATTTTTTTTAAAGGAGCAGCCGTACCTATGCAAGTTCACGACGACGTCGAGGGGACCCTTGTTTGCACCCATGGCGTTGACATCGTGGTAGGGGCAAGTTGCGACACGCTGCGATGCGCCCTGCCCACCGTGGATTAGCTATAAATATCTGTGTTTGTTTACCAGATATGTTGGGTGCTGATTGCCTGTAGTGAGTGAAAGGCTGAAAATAGCGGCTTGGTTACCGATCTCTTGGGGATTGCGCCAGGTAGAGTCTAAATAACTACCACGATTGGCGAGGGTATGCGTGTGCCGGGCGTGGGGACGCCAGTCGGGCGCGGGGACTTGTGCGCGTGTCGTGCGCCGCGCAGGGGCTGCTCGCGCCGGCTCGCAACAGAGGCCGGCTGGTAAGGGCCACGCAGGATCCACAGCCTGGAACCGCAGCCGGAAACCACAACCCCAGCCGCTCCGCTCGTTGCTGCCGAGCATGTGCGTCGCTCAGCGGTCGACCATCGTTTAATCATGCCGGGAAGGCGCTATTTAGTCGGGCTGCAACGAGCTCTCTAGCTACTGACTTTGGCGAATCATTAGCATGTGCACTGCAGGCACAAAGTAAGGTATAAACAGAAACTAGCATTAACGCCGCGCGACCTACTGACTGGACGCGCGGGTCAGGAGGAGGGCTTTGCCTAATCAGCACTGCGGGCGCGACCGCTCGTTGCTCTCCTGAAACCGCTCACCGTACGCCGCGATAGCACCAAACATATTATAGTTGTAGACAGGCTTTTGCGGGAGGAGCGGCAACGGCACAGGAGGAGGGCGCCACGGCGTGAAAACGCGACGCGTCACAAGAGTCGCGGGCGTGGCCGGATCGGGTTCGGGCACGGACACGGCGCGGACTGGCGTGGCCTCTGGCGACGCGGCGCGGCTCGGCTGTTTCACTGCCCGCGGAGAGAAAACACCGATCTGCGGGCCCCGCGCGCGCGGCACGGCAAGCTGGGCACCAGGCGTGGTCAGGAACGCATCGAACCGCGGCGCTTGGCGCTCGATGAACTCGCGCACCTCCTCGACCGGCCGGTTCATATGTCGCGCGACCTCCGCCAGCTGCGAGCCGTAGACGCCGAGCAGCTGCTCCAGCGTGGCGACGTCGTGAGGAAGCCAGGCCACCAGCGCCGGTTGCGCCAGCGCAGCCACGGCGAGGGCGTCCATTGGCTCCGCGAGATCGTGAGGGCTCGCGCCATGCGGGTACGCCACCAGCGTCGCGTCCGCATCCTCGTTTCTGGAGCTTTCTGGTGAATGCAGGGGTGGCAAGGGCGGCATCTGTGAAGGCGCTTCTGGGGGCAACTGCGGCTGCGGCAACCGCGGCTGCGACAATGGTGGCTGCGACAATTGTGGCAGTGGCAGCAATGGCAGTGGCTGCGGTGGCTGCGGTTGCGACTGCGGTTGCGACTGCGACTGCCGCTGCGGCTGCGGCAACTGCGAGGACTGCGGATCCGATACGGGCGCTGCAGCTTCGAGCGCGAGTCCGCGCGCCGCAAGGCCTGGGGAAGGAGGCGGCTGCGCTTGAGGCGAAGCCTGCACTGCTGCTGAGACGTGGTCCAGCGCAATTAATGGAGCCGCAGGCAGCGCCGGCGGCACCGCAGGAGGTGTCGCTGGTGCCTGAACGGCAACGGACGGGGCGGGAAGAAGCGGGATCGGCGCGGCAGCCAGGGCAGAAGCCGGAGCCGGCGTCTGCGCAGCAGCAGGGGAGAGCGCCGCACCGACCGGCGCGCCCGGCGACGAGGTTGGCGACTCCATGTCCAGCGCCGGCGTGGCAGGCGTGGACGGGGCGCTGTCGCGCTTCTTGGGCTTGCGCCCGCGCTTCTTGCGTCCCACCGCCAGCAGCAGGCCCTTGTACCCCACCGTCTTCTTGGTGCGGTAGTAGTGCATCACGCAGTCGTTGAACGAGCGCCCGACCGCGTCGGCAATCTTGCCGAACTCCTTCGGCGTCTTCAAGTACGCCTGCTCAAACAGCTCATGCTCCTCAGGGGTGAAATCGTCGGTCTCGTAGCGGCGCAGGCGGTCCATAAGCACACTCTTGTCGACAACGGCAGCATTGGTACTCGCGAACGGACGCGGCGGCACGGGTGCCTGGTCGCATACACGAGCGCTGGTGAGCCGCGCACGCACGAGCGGGTCGCGCGCCGTCTGCTCCTCAAGACTCGCGAGAATCTCCATGAACTCTGCTTCGGAACGCGCGACGTCGCCGAAAGTGTGGCTACGGTGGTTGCGCCGCCCGTAGCTCTCAGACTCGCGTTTACGCGGAGACGGCGCCGCCTGCACGCGCTTCGCACTCGCCTTGATGGCCGCGGCGGCGTCCTCTGCGGCCTGTGCATCGAGATCCTCAACGAAAGCGTGCCATCTGTGCAGCTGCGCGTCAAACCGCTTGCGTGCACTTATTGACTGCGTGAGCACACCATAGCGGCGGTTCTGGAGTAAGAACGCCACGCGCGAATCCAGAGGGCGCAGTAGCCAGCGCTTGCGCGTATACTCGCCCGGAGGGCAGGCCGCCCGCAGCGTGTCGAAGGTGCGCTCAAGCTCCGCGCGCAGAATGCGCGACTGTGGCAGCGCATCTTCGGGCTGTGGATGGTCGACGAGCACACGAGCGGGGCGCGGCGGCAAAACCTGCGTATGCATGTCTCTCGCCGAGAAGTCCAGCGTGGCTCGGGGTGGCGCCGGCGGGTCCACAAAGCCTGCATCGGGCTCGTCTTCCTGCGGCCCAACCTCGGAATGGACCAAGGCGTCGGGAGCCACATCGCTTGCCACAGGGGAATCTGCATGCATGGCCTCAGCTTCGGTCTCTATCGGTTGCTCATCGAGCGCTCCCTTCTCTGTCTCAGCAGGCTTGACAGGCGCGTTGTCGTCGGCCGCTTCCGTATCGTCGCAAACCATGTCATCCCCCGGCTCGGCGCCAGCGTGTACAGTACGAGCGTTGGAAGGTCCAGCAGCTGGCGGCTCGTCTGGGATTTCTATGTCGTGCAGGGTAGTCGTATCGTCGTTAGGGGCAGAGCGTGCGAGGGAATTAGCTTCTGCGGGGGTCATAGGCTCGTTAATGAGGGCATCGTCGGCAGGTTCCAAAGCCGCCGGTGCAGTGGGTTTGCCGTCGGCTCCATACGGGGTCGGTTCGGACTTATGTCCCAAGGGCTCACCGTGGGCAGCAAGCCCGGCCGGGCTCTGCTCTTGCCGGTCACCAGAAAGAGGGACCCGATCTGATTGCGAGCTTTCCGAGTCCTGATCTCGGGCTAAGTCGGAAGATTTGGGCTGTTCATTGGAGCTGGGCAGAGGAGCACTGCCCTCCCCGGTATGTGCTGCTGCCGCCGATCCACCCAAAGCTGCATCTGGCCGTGCGAGTTCGGAAGCAGACTCGGCGAGCGTGCCATCTACGCGTGATCTGTCACCCGATTCGGGCCTCCTCGCTGACTCCTGCGGTCCTGCAGTGCCATAGCGGGCCAGAGCAGTCCTTATCTTCGAGTCTGCAAGATTCGAGCGCGGGTCCACGGGCAGTCGTCTTGCAGATGCAGTAGACGCAGTAGACGCATTTGCCGGTTCTGGGGTCGAAACACCGTGCGGCTTCATCGTTAGCCCAACCATCGAGTCGCGTGTCGGGCCAGGGCTCAGCCGATCGCTCGAATCGGCACGCGGCCGAGAAACGGCCGGAAGCAGTGTCTGAGGGCTTATCGGCTTCTGCGTGACGCGGCGCACGTCGTCGTCGTGGCGAGAGTCGTGAGCGCGGTGGTCTTGGAACCGTCCAGCACGCGAGTTCCGCCGGCGTTCCCACCGCCGATCCTTGTGAACGCGGTCGTCGCGTCTATGGAAGCCACCGAACGGCGGGGCAGGCACAGACGGCCGCCGGAAGTCTTTACCGCTGGGCGCGCGGGCATCGACGCGCGTGAGATCGGCCTGGGCACTCTTCCACCGGCGGTCCTGCCGCCGGTCGTCGCCCGCAACGCGCGACGCGCGCGGGTCAGGCGGTTGGGGGGGAGCCATCGCCTTCCACGTGGTAGAGAGCCGCGAATGCCGGGTGCTGTTGGTAGTTTGGACAAATCCTGCCTGACTGATTACAGGTTAAGGGTACTCTGCCGCGCAGAACGGGCTGCGCGCGCGCGCAGCGCGCCTTGCACTCGTTTGTGCGTCTCGAAACCGCGGCCGCGGGCGAAGCCGGCGCAGCGGAGCGTAGGGAAGGCGCACACGGCGCGCGAGGAGCGCGTGCGCGGCGGCGGCGGCGACAGGCCTGAAGACGGCGGCGGCAAGGAGGTTGCTTAGACACTGCTTAGTGATGGTCTCGCAGCACCCCGTCGCCCGTTTCGCCTTGGACCCTACGCGGTCTTAGACTCCGCCCTTGCCCTGATTCCCTTTCTGGGAACAGCGGTTCTGCACGACTTGCGTTGCCGGCCGGGCGCACTGGCCGCATGTATTAGCTTGGTTGCGGGTGCTTCGTCGGATCGTATGATCTACAAGCCTGTGGTCCTCGCAATGCGATCTGCGGTGCCGTCTGGTGGGCTCATGCAGCCCGCACGGGGTGGCAGGTTACTGCATGGCCGGCTCTGCATTATCTGTCTTTGACCGTGATCCCGGCCAGGGTTAACGCGAGCACGCAGTGAGCGCGTGCGAATGGCTCATACCTGTGTATTGCATCATGGTCATGGGTCTTGAGATGGTACACAGGCCCGCGTCCGCTCACGAAGCAATGATTGGGTCTCCTCGTGCTGGTCGCAGCGGCGACTACATAGCGAGGTGAACGCCGCGTAGGCCGATTGCGTTCTGCTGGCGCTACACAGTGTTCTGCAAGGTGTTGTGGCGGCGCTCAAAGTACGAAACACTGAAAGGCAGCATGGCGCGGAAGTCGAGCGTGCACGTACGCACTAGTGTACCCCAGCTACGAGCCACAGCCCTCAAGTGCCGCACGCCCTCGACCAAATTACCCTAGTAGTGTAGTTTTCTACGCATGAGCAGTCGAATCCTGTCAGTAAACGTGTGACCTCTACTTGCGCGTTACTAACCTATGATCAGTCAACCAGGTCGGCGGGCGCATGCCGCTATTTGCCGATGCTTGGGTTAGCCGCGCAAAACAGTACATATTTGTCAAATTTTCCTGGTAAATCCCGGACTCCCCTTGGGTGGACTCAGGAAGCTGCCTCGCGCGCCCCTGCACGAGGTACGGTTAGCATCTTGCGTTTCGACCTAGTAGCCACGTAGTTATCAGGCCCGTCTCGGGCCCCCTTGACCCTAGCTGCCCGCTAACGTTGACATAAGTGGTCACAAAGGTCGGGACCCCAACGCGGCTGCCTCCGCGTGGGCCCCGCGTGGGCCCCGGTAGTGCAGTTGAAGAGCAACTTCAGCACCAGAAATTGCAAACCAAAACAAAGGCAGTAGCGCTACTTCATTATTCGGCAAATGATAATTAGATTACACTGTCCTAAAATAGAGCAGAGGACTCCGTATCGTTCGGCCGGTTGACCCACTCCGCAAGGTCTGCAAGCCGACGGTTCTTCATCTCGTGGCGTAGCCGCGCAACGGCGACTTGGATGCAGCGCTCGGTGACTTCGCAGCCCTCGATAAGCGAGAAGCGCCCCTTGTGCTCGTTGTACAGTTTGAGCAGTGCGATGGGACGCATGTTAGTGATTTGGTGGCAGCCGCGGATCTCGAGCACCGTCAGGTTCGGCATGTAACCCAGCACGCGCGGGAGACCGGCGTCCGTGAGTAGGCGGCAATTGTTGAGCGAGAGTCGCTCGAGGCGCGGCCCGCGGTTCAGCGCTAGCTCCCACACGGCGCGGTCGTCGATGTCGCAGCCGGCCAGGCCCAGCGTCGAGACGTGGGTCAACCGTGCGAGGTGCTTAATGGCTTTGTAGGTAATGCGCTCGCCGCCGACGGTGCGGCCGACGTTGATGAGCTGCAGATTCGGGCAGTACCGCGCGATCACCTTGACGCCAGTGTCACTGACCCGATCGCACGCGCGCACGTCGAGGTGCTCGAGGCGCGGACAGCGCTGGGCCACGTCGAACAGTGTCTGGTCGTTCACGCGGTTGCAGCCGGGCAGCACGAGCTTCAGCAGGTGCTCGCCGAGCAGCGCCTTGGTTGGCGCGATGCGCGGGCACGTGTAGAACTCGAGCCACTCCAGCTGCTCGCCCAAGCGCTCGCTGTCGAGCAACTCGAGCTCGACCTGCGTCGCCTGGCTCAGCTTGTGCAGCACGAGCGCGCGCGGCTTACGCTGCAGCGTGTGGGCTCCGCGGCGCGCGAAGTGCGTCCACTGCTCGTTGCTACGGAAGTGTACGCAGGCAGCGAGCACAGACATCGCAACGTCGTGCCATAACCTGTTCACGAACAGGCAGTTGTACAGTCCGGCGCGGCCGTGCTCCGTCGTCGCCGGCGTTTGGCTTAGCCAAGCCTCCAGCGCCTCCGGCGTGTTCCCGTAGAGCAACCGCGCGTGCATCAGCGACACAGGCTTACGCCGCTCTTGCACAATCTCCTGGGGGATGATCGTCTGCGCGTCGAGCTCTTCGAATATGCGCCGCAAGACGTCGTGCATGGCCAGCGCGCGCTGCACGGCACTGCCGCCACGCGCACCAGGAACGACACAAGGCCCTTGCGTGCGCGGTACCGCGGCAGCCGCGGCGTCCGTGATGGCCAGATCTTCAGCCTCGTCGCTCAAGAGAATCGCACCCAGGTTAACGTCGGTGCGGCTGCGTCCAATGTGCGTGGGGTGTTCCGAGGCGACACGGAGCTTTTTGAATAGTGACGGCTCCGCCTCGCTGGGCCGCGTGCGGTCGCGTGTTTTGCCAGGCAGCTGCATCGCCGCCAGCTTCTGCGGGAGTGAAATGCTGCGGTTGCCGGCATGCATGCGCCGACCAGGATACAATGGCAGACCAAACCGGGAGGAGGGCTCGTTGGCAGACTCGTGCACAGACTCGCCAACGGATTCGCGTATAGACTCGCCGGGCCGCACGCTCGACCGCATTAGGCGCCTGTGCGCTAGGAAGAGCGATGTGTCGTGCTGCGGCGGCTGCGGCGCGTCCGAACCAGGGATACTGCGCGCCTCGTCGAGGTTGTGCGTGCTACCCGCGGACAGCAGCTGGGGGCCAAAGGCTCCTGTCTCCAGCGGATGGCGGGTACCCGCGTCGTTGGCGGCGACCCACTGCCGCTCGGACGGGCAATAACCCGGGTTGAAAACAGAATATAGCGACACGGACGGAGCCTGCTCACTTCCGCGTACGAGCCGCCGGCCGCGATGCCGGCTCGAGGCGTCAGTGTCACACACGGCACCGGATTCAGACTCGGGGGGACCTCCCATGAATAGTGGATCGAACGGCCTGATGGTGAGGGGAGTTGTGATCGGAACGCGAGGAGGTCCTCGGTGCTGGAAAAGAAAGGATTCGGGTCGCCAATGCAACGTTTTTACCTCTGCCTGCCGCCCGTCGACGTGCATACAAATTACATACCCTAACCTAGATGGCTGGGCCGTCTGTTCGCAGAAGCTGACGCGTCGCAAGGCCATCTGCGCGCAAACGTTACCAGCGGCCAGCGGCAAGGGGGAAATCGCATAGAATGACGCAATGAGGTAGACCTAAGAAGGGCTGGCTGCCGGCCGTACGGGCCCCGCGCAAAAGGGGAGGGTACATGGTACAGACAGGGGGCATTCGGAGCATAGTCCGGATGTGCTCACCGCCCCTCCATGTTCTCTGATCTCTAGATTGACATTCGTCGCGGGTGCACCAATGCACATATAATTGCTGTCCTTGTACTCTTTGCTACAGGCCTGCCGTTTGGGAGACTAATTTTGTTTCGCAGCATTTGCGGCAAATAAGTAGACCTCACTAACTTAATTCTATGTCACTCGCCTTGTGCAATTTTACGTCAATTGCACCTCCGTAAATTGCTCGCCTTCCTCAGTCGTACACATTCAATGGCTAGCAATATTCTGGGCCTGAGCGTATCTTAATTGGGACACCCTAGTCCTCCATGCACGTCTTCAATTTACACGTAAGCAGATTATACGCGCAAGTGTCTGGTCACGGGGTAAGAGAGAGAGCCTCTAGTGTCAGCTAGGACGGCCTCAAACCTCAACTAGATACACTTGACGACCAGAGCGAAACACATACAGTGTACGAGCGTGAGGCAGTAGAGCTAGTTCCTACCTAAATTAGCACGGAGACCCTTTAAATTTGAAAAAATGGCTATGCAACAATTCTAGGAGGCCTTACGCGTCTCCATCTGCAATGCATAGCCGAAAGGCAATGGATGGCTGAAACCAGCCACTGCGTCGTCCAATTTGATGCGCGAGCGATTCATTTCAGGATCAGCCATACAAATCGAGTATGCGCTGCATACCATGCAGGTAGCCTGCCAGCGCACGCATATCAGACGTTACTAAGCATCTCGGAGCCAGCCACCGACGCAGCTCTGATGCACGCTCTCCACGGTTGCTTCCAGGTGCCGTCACTAATGATATCACGTAGCATAGCTAACCCAATGATTACAAATAGACTGAGATGTTTTTACACGTGACCAAATTTTTCAGACTCGTATCTAGGGCTACATTATCTAATATCACGTACGCTATTGAACCTAACCGGAGCTCACTACACCTTTTTTCACAGTCCAATGTCGTCCAACAAGAGTTTCAGAACCAAGGTCAAGCTTGCCAAGGCCGCCAAGAGAAACGGCTCCGTCCCGCATTTCATTCTCGCGAAGACGACGAACACCATCAGGTGGAACTACAAGCGCCGCCACTGGCGCCGCAGCAGCCTGAAGATCTAAGCCATCTTCCTGTCTTCAGCAGAAAACATAGACGAGCCGCAGCTAAGAGCCGGACTCATACGGTGTTCTTCGGGCTTGTCGCTTTTTTCCCCACGACTTCATCACCTTAAATTATTGCCGGAACGGGTGAGTACTTCAAACCTGGCCTGCGTATGTATGAACGCTAGGGATGCTAATATTATCTATTCGCAAAATCTAAATCCAAGTATTTTGGGGGGTTCGAAACTCCAAAATGTAAGGCACATCGTATAGCTATGCGTGTACATCCACAAATTGGCGTGTTCGGCTTGTATTTGGAACAACGACCTCGAGTCCGCAATGCTCATGTGGCGCGAGGGTATTTCGTTACAAATACGAGTTTAGCCGCGGGCCGAATCAATAATCAGCTGTGTGAGGGTTAGTTCTCGAGGAGACGCCCGTTACCCTGAGAGATGCGTCGGCGCGTGTGCTGACCATCGGGGAGGCGGTAGGAGCAACCAACGGCTTTGTGGGCAGACGAGTCAATCAAGGGTTGGAGCTGAACCCAACTCCTAAACGACCAAATCGCCAGCTTTGAACGCATTAAAAAAGGAATAAAGAAGTCTGCGGGCACAAAATTTCTGCTCGCGCGCATGATCGCTAGCAACGATTCTGATGCATGCCCGTTGGCTGCGCATCCTCTGCAGCGCCGAGGTGTACGTGTCAAGCGTGCGCGGGACTACGTAATTTTGCATGGACACGCTGCAATGCGGCCGTGCATAACAGTAAGCACATGTGCATTGTTAATAATAATATGATGAATACCAGTAATACCCCACATTTCCTTCCTCATTCATTCCAGAAGGGTCGAATGGAAACGGAGTACGGAACTGGGTCGCAGGACACCTTGGCGTTCTTCCTGACCATCTATCATTTGACACGGCAGATCCCCGAGGGCAAGGTATCTACATATGGTCATTTAGCGTATCTAGCAGGGAAGCCCAACAATGCGCGCCAAGCCGGACATGCACTCAAACTACTACCCTCATCTAGCCGATCGAAATATAACAAGTATAACGTACCCTGGTGGAGGGTTATTTCGGCGAGTGGAAAAGTCACGAATATCGAGAGCAGGGAGGAGCAGAAGCAACGGATCTACTCCGAGCTACACAACGATACTGATACCATTAATTTAGCGGCTTTTGGTTGGTTTCCGGAGCCCGAGCACGTTGATCTGGATTTTGAGTGCATATGAAGATGCGGGGTATACCCCGACGTGCATATAACATATCACATGATACTATGGATCCGGGGAATATATAAAGTGCTGATATTTCCTGGGAATCTTCAGCTTCAAACCACCAACAACAGCAATGACCACTTCTAAGTCCCTTTACGCCGAGATCAAGCCTGAGAAGGGCCAGGAGGACTTCATCAAGAAGGCCATCAGCAACTACGCTGAGTTCGTCCGCAAGGAGCCCGGCAATGTCCGCTTCGAGGTCTACGAGACTGAGGATGGCACCATCCACATTCAGGAGACCTACAAGGACGAGAATGCCTTCAAGCAGCACATCAGCTACCCTGAGAACAAGAAGTTCAACGACAGCATCATTGGCAAGGTTGCCGGCGGTGCGTCTAGCGTCTACTTCCTCAAGGCCGTCTCTGTTACCCACGATTAAAGATAGTCTACGAATTATGTAGTGTACCAGCACAATTGTACAATACCACGATTTCCTGGCGCTTCGGTGCTAATTTGAGCTGATGTGGTGCCAGCTGCAATGACAGCACATCACTATTACGTGCTTCCCTCCGCTGCTGACAACGCTGGTTATCTAACACACATATATGTATGGACTCGTTATTTATAATATATGACAAACTCGATTGGTGGTTGTTAAGCAGGGCCGCGCGTAGTTTTTTCCAACTCCCTGTGATGATCCAACTAACCAATCAAACTAGAGTTTGTGATACCTCATGATCTCAAATTAACATCTGAGGGACTTGCCACGACATATAGAGGCATAAATGTAAGTGCAGGTGATGCTCAAAATCCTTTATGAGCTGGAATTATCAGAGCATTTTATGCTGAGAACGAGGTATAAACGAACTGATGTGCTAACACAACGCAGAGTACTGGTCCTAGATTATTTACGAGCATCCTGCTCCCCGTAGAAGGTATGCCGATGACGACCCACAGCACTGGGCACTGATCTCCGTGACTGACATGCTTTAAGTGGGCCTAGAAAACCCACGCTACAGAGGACATGACGCTAACGATCTTGCAGAATTTGTGCGGCCCTTTCCTAGCGGTCACAAACGGTAAGTCACGATGAGGAGCCCATTTTAGATGACGAGTCTGATCTACAATGACGAGACTCACACCAATATCCATTCATGCAATTCTGAGTACTAACACCCACTCAGTTTTTTCGGCGTCACTCTACTGCCCTTGCTCTCCGCGGCCGGTTGAAACTTGGTCGGCATGGACATTGTGCCGTGAGGGCCGGGTTTGAGCCGTCCGCGGAGCGCGACCTGCGCAACTCAACTTGATGATGAACAACAAAACATTACAAGCATATATCGGAAGTCTTTGGCGTCTGTTGAAACTTCTCGTGTCTGAAAGGTAAGTAATGAGGTGATGTTTCCACAACTCACGACGGTCAACTTAAAGACCCAAGATACGTGGTCTTGCTGAAATTCGCCTTCACCAGGCGTGGTCTGATCATTTACTAACTCTCAATCAGTCTCATTGCAAAGGTAACTTGGTAATCACTCGCCGCTGCTGAACCTCCGTTTAGATGACAATATGTAGCGACGGACAACCGTCGGCAGTAAAGCAGGTTAGGACGACGTTAATTTTAGGTAGTAGCAGTGCGACAACGCGCAGCCATCAAGCTTCGCGCACGAATATGTAGGCGGCGAATGAACCGCAGAAGTATATTTGCGCACAACTTCAGAATTATCTTGGGTAATTGGAGAATCGCGCCTAGCTAGCCGGCCGTGCGCGCTGCTGCCGCTGACTGCCCTGGGGTTGTGTCTAATGATTCAATGTGTCTGGCTACTTATGGGTTTATTCCGGATCGTCTCCAGAACAATAAATAGTGAACTGCAACCAGCTCTTTTGCCTGCCGCAGGCGCTCTAAACGGTTTCAGCGAACTCCGACTCTAATGGCTTCTCCATTATAGCGGCGTGGCCAAAGATGGTGACGCCGCCAGCGCCGATTAGCCAGAACAGGGTAGACAGAGGCGACGCAATGAGGAAGAGCGGAACGACGATCACACCGAGCGTGATGTAGAGGCTCTGGCGCGTCACGACAATACCGCGAGGCAGAACGAGGTCGCCGCCCTGAAGCAGGCTGATCGCGAACACGCCCGCACCAGCGAGCGCGATCACAAACAGCAGCAGCATGTTGGTGAGCAGCGAGTAAACGACGAGCGACGCGAAGATGAGGGAGTAGTTCGCGCCGAAGTAGCGCAGGTTGAAACTGACGCGGCCCTGCAGGTCGCCGACGCCCGTGGGCTTCGACATGCGGTGGATGTCGAAGAAGTCCTTAGGCCCTTTGATATTCGCGAAGCGCGAGCGGATCGTGACGAGCGAGCCATTCTCGGGGTCTGTGAGCGAGGAGGTGATGCCCAGCTGGCTGATACGCGCGTACACTGCTTCCATAGGTCGGGATGTTAAGCGAAAATCTCGCGCAGTGCGAGGCGCCTTTTCGCGCCAGGGTTTTAGGCCGTACGTGTCATGTATTACTAACACTGGCGCCTCCTAGATTCGATGCATGTGACGCGCGCGCGAGCCTCGCGCATGCGCGCAATTTCCACCCGAGAAGCGCGAAGGCCACGCCACCATTCTCGCGCCTGACATACTGGTGCGGATAAGCCGATACCGGTGGCCGTCCGTGTAGGCGGCGGGCCACCGCCAGCCGCCCCTCGCTGCAGTATGTGGGCGAACCCGAACCCGAACCTTGGGCTTGTTTCAAAGTTGATAACGCACCGATTTCGCATCGCTAGAGCCAATAACTGCCGTGTACAATTTTGCACAAGACTAGTGGGCGCAGAAATGGTCTAGTTTAGACCTCATGGCAAGCATTGACCGCTCGCTGCCATCCGAAGGCTTTGTGCCCGCTGGTGCGCACGCTATTGCGCTCGCTGTCGTGCACCACGGTTATCTTATCCGCCCGATCACAGGCCCCGTGTATCGTGCGAGATCATCCTCTTCAGTAATGGCTTTCGACTCGTGCTCCTTCTCTTGAGCATTGAACGCCAGCGGCATCATAAATGGATTGAACATGTAAGGCATCATCATCGGCATCATCATCGGCAGCGCGGACGCCTCCGCGGGCTTGCTGGTGCCAGTAGGAGCACTATTGCTGGTCCCAGCGGCTCGGTTCGGGGTGCCCGACCTCCCTTCTGAGGCGCGCGAGCCGACGCTTTCAACGCTCGACGCCGAGCCGCGGCGCTTTGGCGAGTAGTCGGGCATATCGAGATCGGCATCGAGGTCGTATTTGTCGTCGTCACTCGGCGCGGCCGCCGCCCCGGCCGCGTCGGGGCCCTCGAACTCGCGCAGCCGCGCCGCGGCGTCGGCATCAGGCTGAAGCTGATCGATGTACACGTCCTCCTTGCCGCAGTTCGGGCACTTAAAGTCGTTCTGAATGAGTGCGTTCTCGATCGCAGCCTCAGAATAGACGGCGCCGCAGCAGGGCATGCGGCTCGGGCTGCGCAGCAGCTCGCCCGTCAGCGCGTCCTTCAGGTCGTCGGGCACGGGCCGGCTGTTCTTCTGCTGTTGCTGCAGCTGCCGGTTCTGGAAGTCGGTCCATGATTTCTCATCGGCTAGAGCAACGACGTACTCGCCGTCCGCGTTCATAAGATACGTCTTCCCATCGTCGCCGGCACCAGGGTTCTTGACCGTGCGCAGCATTGCCTTCGGGATGCCCGTGGTACGCCGCACCTTCTTCGTTTCCCAGGTGGGGTCGTACAGCGCCGGGCATTGCGAGATCCAGTGGCCTTTGTGTCCGCAGCGGTTGCAGATATACCCTGGCGGCACCGTCTTATCGGCTTCGGGCGCTCGCGCGCGGTTGTGGTATATCGGGACCTGCGCGGCCATCTCCTGCTGTGTCTGGCTCCACTGCGCGCCCTGCGCCGCAAACATGGCGCTCATCATGTCCGCCTCGGTGCCGGACCCGGCAGCGTTCGACGCGGGAAAAAACTGCAGCCCGTCGTCGGCTGCCGCGGCTGGCTCGGGCGCGGTCGCCTCCTTGCGGCTGGCGTTCTTGGCGTTCACCGTCAGCGAGCCGGTGACGTAGCGCGCCGCGGCGTAGTACGCACCCGCACGGTTCACGGGCGTGCGCGCGGCAACTACTGATGACGACCGCGGCACGATCTCGCTGTCGTCGTCGTACACGCCGCCGGTGTCCGGGTTCGACAGCGTCAGGTTGAACGAGTCCGCCGTCTGGTCGAGCTTCTCCTGCAGCAGGATCCCGCGCTTCAGCTCGAACACGGACACGCCCGTGCCGTCGAACGCGAACCGCTTCAGCTCCCGCCCGCTCTTGAACCGGTAATAGACGGCGGACGACATGGTTGTGCGCAGAGCGCTGCCCTAACCTTTATACCTCAACCCGCCGTCGCTTCGCAGGCGCTTTGTGGCACTGCGCAGCTGTGGTTAGTTAAGCACGTAGGGTGGCGTGAGCCAGCAGCGTCGTAGCGCTCAACAGCTTAGCGCGCCCGGGATGTTTCGGGCTTAGTGATTAGATCCTACGTATTCGCAATTATGCTTGCTCGGCGCCCAAAACGGCATGTCCAGCATCTGCGCGTCCAGCGAGTCGCAAATGTCTTCGTCCAGCATCCTGAAGCACAGTTGGCGCGCCTTCTGAACTACGGCGTAAAATCGAGCGGCATCGCGCGCGCGATACGCCTCCAGCATCTCCCTCTTCAGATTCTGCGGGATGCTGATGCACAGCGGCGCGTCTGGCAGCACGTACTTGTGGACTACTTCATGCGCCACACGGGGGATTTCCGGACTTACGCACACCTCAGGCGCTACATGGCTGCACAGCGAGTCAGTCAGATCCAGAAACAGCATCAGCTCGCGGCTGGACAGGTCTCTGATAAGCGCCTTGTACCCCGGGTCCGCAGCCCGGGCAGGCCAGCTGAAGCCATTACCTGAGTCCGGCATAGCCGAGTAAGACGAAGGCTCGGAACTCGAGCTACTCATGCTGGTGCCGCTGCCGTTACTTTCACACACGGAGGATAGTGTGCTTTGAGGGCGGCTGCGGGAACCATCGCCCTCACAGCGAGATTTTGCCTTCTGCGTAGACCTCGGATCGTCGCCTGCAGTCCACGAAACCATGGCCATGCCCTTCCTGGTGATTTTGTAGACGTCGGGCGAGGCGTCCAGTTTCTGGAAATGCAGTTGCTCGCTGAACCCTTGGGCCAGGATGTATTCAGCTAGCGCCTGGGCCTCGTCCAAGCTGCAAACAGACGCGCACCTGAGGAGCCACTGGGCCACGGATTCGCCTGTGAACACGTACTCGGACCCCGAGTTGCTAAACGTTTCGAGCACGCCGATGCCCTGGTTGTCCCAGTACTCTGCGGAACTCATGGTCGCACGCACCACGTCGTGCACGGTCTCAGGGCACGACCGTGCCTCTCGGGTGCAGAAATCGAACGTTACGCGCTCGTTGACAACGTTCCTGCGGGCTGTGCTTCGTTTCTCGGGCTGGCCGTAGATCCGCGGCTCAGGACCCATCACCCTTCGCCACAGAAATGCCGCCAGTTGCACCGAGAGTTGCACTGCCCCTGTTGCCGACTCCCGCTGCAGCACGAGCATCTTTAGCGAGTTGCATTCGCTGAACAACGCCTTGGAAATGGTGTCCTGAGTGCCGGCCGGCAGCGTCGTGCCGTACACGTAGAACCACTCCTCGATAGCCGCAAGCCCTTTAGACGTCGGTCGCAGTCGGACAGATGTAAGCGGGTCCACCAGATACAGCAGCTGCGCGTAGACGTACTCCTCAATAGCCTGAGCGGCGCCGAGTCGGTCGAGGCGAAGCATGCCCTGCAGCACGCTGCTGAATTGGCTGGCTGAGAATTCAAAACTGACGTCAACCGCCGCTGGTACCGAAGTGTTCGAGCTGGAGCACGGCGTAATTGGCGTAGCCGCTACCGCGAGCGCGAATTCCGCGAAGAACATCGCCGAAGACAATGGCGGGTGGACCGGGAGATAAGCGTAAAAGAACTGTTTCGAATGAACGCTAAACCAATAGCACCAACTCCCTGGCCACCCGCGAGGTCTCCAAGAAGACGTTTCAGCACAGCCGCAGCGTTGGGCTTGCGAGAATGTGCCGGCGCTGGTCCACCACGTGTGATGTCAAAACGGGTCATGGAATCATAAAACAATCTGTACAGGAAACGAACTAGGCGTGCGCGGGCCGGGAAGGAGCTCACGGCCGCAATGACTTATTTGTAGAAACTAATGACAGCGTACTTGCCACCCCACGACCACGCGTGCGCCCGGTCGGACGGATGCTCCTCCTTCCACTGCTTGTCGAGCTCCTCGCCCTTACCAGCAGGCAAGCCCACGATGACGTCCGCCTTGACGGTGCGCAGAGCGACTAATGGGATGTGAGATTGCGCCAAATCCCCGATGGCGACCTCAAACGGCGTGTCGTACGGCCACACCTTGTCCGCCGTGAGCTTGCGGTAGTTGAGGTCGCCCTTGAATACCACGAGCTTCGACGCACGCAGATCCTTGTAGACAGCCTCGCCGCCGCCCTCGCCGCCTTTCCTGATCTCGCTGAACGGCAGCGGCGTTGTCCAGAACGCCGACGTGCGCATGATGAGCTGGCCCTCGGCGAGGTAGTCGTGAAGCTTGTGCACGATGAAGTCGAGGTCATCGCGGTAGAGCGGGAACTTCGTGGCGTCCGCGAGGAGCCCCAGAATCGCTGGCAGGTCGCTGGGCACGACGTCGCTGACCATCCACGGCAGGTTCTTGGGGTGGAGCACGACCTGCTCGGCAAGGCCTGAGTCCAGCAGGAACAGCGTGAGCACGAGATCCGTGTAGAGCTCGAAACCACTGTTGTCGAGCACGATGTCGACGCGGCCGCCCGCGTCGGAGCGCAGCTGGTGCCACACCTTCTTGAAGTCGTTCACGAGCAGCGACTCCTTGTCGCGGTTCGCCGCGCTCACCTGGAGCTCTTTCAGCTGCTCCATGGAGACGGTGACCAGCAGCGAGAGGTCGGTGGCGTTGCCCCACAGGGCCGTGCTGAACAGCTCGTGCGCGAGCAGCTCGAGGACCTCGGGCGGTGGGCGCGTCGCCAGCTGCACGTGCACCTTGTGGTAGCGTTCGGCCAGCGTGGACACGGCGTGCGCGGACTTGACAAACGTGTCGTTCTTCGCACGCGCGAAGTAGTCGAATCCGCGCCACAGCGGCTGCGCTTCGAGCGCGATCTGCAGCTTGCGGTAGACGAGGCACTCGCTGTCGAGCCAGCCCATAGCCGACCACTGCTGCCGCTGCCCGTCAACGGTGATGAAGCGGTTGTAGATGTCGCGGTCCGGGACTTCGGCTATGATGGGCTCAACAATTGCGTCTGAGGCGACACTACGCTGCACGGCGAGCATGTCCTCGACGAGCTGGACTCCTTGCTGCTTCTTCTGCCCTTCGGGCAGCGCCGCGAGCTCGAGGCGCACGTCGTCGACGGCCGTACCGATGAGCGCGGGCCAGCGCACTGTCAGCGAGACATGCGCGAACGAGTCGGTGTCGCTGTTCAAGTAGACGTTCGAGCTGAGAGGCATGCGGAGAGATTGCCTCGTTTAGTCAGGCAACGGTGCTAGGCCACGGGGCCGCGGCAGGGGCTGAGGCGGGGGGTGAGGTACGGGTTGAGGCGGGGTTCGCAGGCGGGCCCACACAATCTCCCCTGCACTTATCAGAAGCACTGCAGAAGCATGCCCTCCCGCCCACACTTGACGAGCTGTGAGTCCCAGACTCGTCAGAGCACCGAGGGCATCCGCCACGAGGTAGTCGGGTTGTTAGTTCCGCCCACAAGTCATTTTCCGGTCTTTTGCGGAAGGCGGAGGTACGGGCGGCAGAACGGGCAGCAGCACGCTCACTCGAAACTAGCGAGCAGCTCGCCGCGTACAAGCCCGCCCGGACCGCCGTCGCCCAGCGCCGCGAGCCAGTCGCGGATCTCGGCGTGCAGGCTGCCGAGCAGCGGGGCGCGCTCCTCGCACTGCTTGAGCACGAGCGCGTACGCCTCTGTGGAGAGTTTGGAGTACAGGATCCAGTGCTTGGCCGTGCGCACGACCTGCTGCGTGCCCGCGAAGTCGCTGGTCAGCGCCGCGAGCAGCCGCGGCGGTAGCACCGCCGGCAGCGTGGACACGACCAGCCGGCGCGACGGGTTGTGCACGACGTAGTCGAACGCGACCGGCGGCGCGAACGCGAAGCTGAAGCCTTCCACTGCCTCGGCGAGTGCGTCGAACGTGGCCGGCGCCGGGTCCGACGCGTCCGACTCGACGAGCGCGGCGTAGATATAGAGTCCCCTAGTTGTAACGACGGCACGTAGCTTGCGACCGTCAAGGAAGACGTGCACGCCCACACTCGCGTCCGGCGACGGGTCTGGCGCGTCGTCCAGCTTGCGGAAGAGCATCGAACGGAGCGAGGAGAGCGAGGCCATATTGCGCAGCGACGGGACCGGCGGCGCGCGCAGCGTGTCCCACGCGCTGGGCGGCGGCGGCGGGGGCGGGCGTGCCAGCCAGCGCGCGAGTTGCACGCGCGCGTCGATGCTGAGCGCACCCGTGCCGGCGAAGACACACGCGCCGTCACCGAGCGTGATGAGGACGTCGACGAGGCCCACGCCCGCGGCAATGGCAGCGAGCTGGCGCTCGGCGCTCGGGCTGAGTGTACCCGGGGCGAGCGGCAGCGCGTGCGGCGCGACGGCGGCGACGGCGCACGGCGTCGCGCACGCGCCAAGGTCGAACCCCGCGAATGCGCGGTCGGTGTTCGCGTGCAGCAGCGCGTACTGCGCGTGCGCCTGCTCGACGAGCGCGTAGACGGCCTGCGGAGGCAGTGACTTCGCGGTGACGGACTCCTGACAGCAGAGCCAGTAGCCCTGGCGCCAGTCGCGTTTCGGCTGCAGCGCCGGCAGTGGCACGACGAACACGCGCTTGAGCGCGCCAGGCGCGCCCTTGTCGAACCAGCGCGCGGGCGCGGCGTGGTCGAAGCTGTGCGCGAGCTCGGCCAAACCCTGCGCGACGCCGATCACCTTGAGGAACTCGTCGGTGGAGAGAGCGCCGTCGGTGTACACGAGCTGCTTCTCGACGCAGCTCTCGTCGCCGAGGTCGGGGTTGTATACGCAGACGTAGTCAAACACGTACATTTAGAATGTGTTGGGCCAGGTGCGGTCTGAGAAGGAAGGCACGCGGCGGGGTTTTTGTTGTGATCAATGGAATGCAATCGCGCGCTAGACGAGTCACAGCGAACGCAAAGGAGCTGCAGTGTGCGCGGCCCGCAGGATACTATGCAACTGTCGGCACCAGGGGCCGGTGCAAGCAAACGAGTGCGCAGGACGCTGGAATGCGGCGCGCAGAACCCTTGTGGAATCCTTGTGGAGCTCTCGTGGAATTCTCGTGGAATCCTCGCAGAACTCTGGCAGTACGGCGTGCAGCGCCAGAAACTCGCGCTACGTTCCGGCTTAGGCGGCTGACTTACCAAAGCGGCGGCGCGCGATGGACGTCAAGGAGTTCTACGACGCGCTGTTCCCGTACCGGCCGTTCTTCCAATGGCTGAACCACTCGCCGAAGCCCGGGGCTGACTTCGCGCAGCGCGAGTTCGCGTTCACGGTGGCGAACGGCAGCGGCAGCGACATCTACGTGCGGTACCAGTCGTTCGCGGCGGTCGAGGCGTTCCGCAAGAAGGTGCAGCTGCTCGCGCCGAAACGGTTCGAGATCGGCGCCGTGTACACGGCGCGCCCTAGCGAGCACAAGCTGGTCGCGCCCGAGAAGTACGCGCCCGTCAGCAAGGAGCTCGTGTTCGACATCGACCTCAGCGACTACGACGACGTGCGGACGTGCTGCCAGGGCAAGCAGGTGTGTATCAAGTGCTGGCAGCTCGTGGTCGCGGCGATGGACGTGCTCGGCGCGGCGCTGCACGCGGACTTCGGGTACGCGCACGTCCTGTGGGTGTTCAGCGGGCGGCGCGGCGTGCACGCGTGGGTCTGCGACGCGCGCGCGCGCGCGCTCGACGACGCGCAGCGCGAGCACCTCGTCGAGTACCTCAGCGTCACGGCGCGCCGCGAGAAGGGCCGCGTCGCGGTGCCGCGCCCGCTGCACCCGAGCGTGCAGCGGGCGCTGCAGCTGCTCGCGCGCCGCTTCGACGAGGTCGTGCTCGCGGGACAGGACCCGTGGCGGGCTCCGGAGGGCGCCCATGCGCTGCTCGAGCGCCTGCGCCCGCTGGGCGAGCCGCTGGCCGCAGCGCTGCGCGCGAAGTGGGGCGACGCGCCGCTGCCGAGCCGCCGCCGCTGGCTCGACATCGACGCTGCCGCGCAGGAGACTCCGGGCGTCGACGCCGCGCGCCTGCTCGAGCTCAAGCAGGACGTCGTGCTCGAGTACATGTACCCGCGGCTCGACGCCGCCGTCTCGGTCTCGCGGCAGCACCTGCTGAAGTCGCCATTCTGCGTGCATCCGGACACGGGCAAGGTCTGCGTGCCCATCAACGCGAGTACACTCGCGAGCTTCGACCCGGACCGCGTTCCCACGCTGCAGACGCTCGCGGCCGACCATGCGCTGCTCGACCCCTACGTCGGCGTGTTCAAGCAGTTCGTGCACGAGCTCGTGCTGGGAGAGAACAAGAAGCGCGTCGCGGACACGCTCGACTTCTGATATTTATTTTTTGGCGGCTGCGCGGATGCTGCTGTCGCGCCGGCGCTGTCTCCGGGAGCAGGCTCCCGCGTCCCTGCAGATCCAGGTAGTTAGGCTGCGCCGTGCCGTGGCAAGGCACGCGCTCGCGGCTTAGAGGCACATGCTTCGGCGTGGGATACCTGACCTAGGCGCGGGACGATGACCGGCAGCGGTGTGCGGCGCAGGGGCCCGCAGGCCCTGGCCCCAATTCAAAGGCTAAGATGGCTGCCGCTGTTTCAGGGTGAGATTCGATACAGAGACCATGCTCCTCAGCGCGGCACAAGTGGCTCGGCAAAAGTGACTCGGCACAAGTGGCTCCTGTTTTAAAGGTAAGCCTGTACTATATAGATTCTGGCTAATGCGATCCAATGCGACGTCCCTTTCTTGTGACACCAGGGCAGTTCTAATATGTTAAGCTCAAGCCTGGCACCGCCATGCCGTTTGCGCCGCTACCAGGCGCGGTGCGCATTTTGCGACTATCGGTTCCGCCGCGGTCGTCACGCGAGCAGCCCGTAGTACTCGACGCCCGCGTAGCGCTTCAGCTCCGGCCACTGCACGATGAAGCGGTCGCTGAGGTCCAGGTGGTACACGATGCGCCCCGAAAGCGACAGCGAGTCGACGCGCGCGACGCTCTCGACGTACACGACGCGCGTGCGCAGGCAGAGCAGCCGCGCCGCCAGCGCGACGACTGCACCCGTCGCGGGCCCGTTTGTGAGCAGCAGCCGCGGCTTGAGCAGCCACAGCAGGCGCAGCGCGCACAGCAGCGCGCGTAGCGCCGACAGCGCCGACGACGCGCGGCCCTGCCCGACGCGCCGCGCGCGCGGCAGCGTGTAGAACGCCGGCGCCACGGGCAGCTGCCGCGCGCGCGCGAGCGAGA
>JAKUAD010000025.1:0-117329 GCA_030579095.1 Starmerella davenportii
TCGGCGCGCGGCTCGCCCGCGGCGGCGCCAATGGTCGAGTGCGCGTGCCACTCCGGGAGCGCGTTCTCGCGCGAGAGGCGCTGCTTCTCGGCGAGCGCAGACTCCTGCAGCGAGCGCTCCTCGGCCGCGGACGTGATGTGCACCTGCACCGTCGACTGCACCTGCTGCGGCAGCCGCGAGCTCGCCGAGCCCGCGATCGTCAGGTCCTTCTCCTGCGCGCGCTCGCCCTGGTGCGCCTGCGACTGCGGGAAGAGGAACGCCGTCGACGTCGCGCTGTCCGCGCCGATGAGCGGGATGTGCTGCTCGAGCTCGCTCTCGAACGTGTTCTCCGGGATCGTGACCTCGTCGATGCGCTTGAGCTGCGCGATCAGCGGCTGCAGCTGGCGCATAAGGTCCTCCATCTGGTTGTCGCCGGGGGCGGCCTCGGCCGGCGAGGCCGCCTCGCGCAGCGGGCTGTTGCACGTCGCGCACAGGAACTGCTGGCTCGCGGCGTCGAACAGCGTCAGCGCGTCCATCGTCTCGTACTTCGCGCCGCACACGTCACACGTGTAGTCCTGCGCGTTGTGCTTGTGGTCGAGCTCGTCGCGCAGCATCTGCTCGACGGCGTGCATCTTCCACTTCACGGCGTCCACGGCCTCCGTGAAGTGGATGTAGTACACCGTCTGCGTGAACGCGCGCATCCCGCCCATGCCACCGTCCTTGTGCTGCACCTCGGTCAGGATGTGGTCCTCGCGCATCCGCGCGCACAGCGCGCGCACGTCCCGCGCGGAGATCCCGGTCGCCGTCACGAGCTCGCGGTCGCTCAGCACGTGGTGCACCAGCAGCGTGTCCAGGATGATCACCGCGCGCACGTCGTAGAACCCGCGCGCGACGGTGCGCAGCAGGCTGTGCACGGCGTCCATCGGGTGCGCTGAGTCAGGGCGCGGGCGCGGCGCGCTTCTGTAGGCGCCGGCGGATCGCGCTGGCGCGAGCTGGGAGATTTGGTGGTGATGTGGCGTGGCGTGCGTTAGTGCAGGGGCCAATTATTGGGCTGGGCGCTGTACGCCGTCGCTCGTTAGCCGAGTTGGCCTGTTGGGTGCTGGTAAGGGTGTATTCGCTGCTGCAGTCTTTTGGCGGTATAAGTAGGTATTTATGGAGTACAAATGTGTCGTTGCCGTCTAAGGCTACTGCTAGCAGCTACTGGCCACTTCTGGCTTCTGGTGACTCTATAATTGCTGCTTGATCGGCAGCAGCGCATGCAGTGCAATAAAGCAGAATGCACAGAGCGCGTGGCGGAAGAACCTTGTCCGGAGCCAAGAGAGTGGCGGACGTGTTTTCGTCATGCCGTCCGAGTGCTGCACCACGACCCCCGATGGATCCCACAGCGCAGTACATGTAAACGCAAATATACACACGTACCCGCCTGCGCCCTACAGAATTGCCAAGAGATCTATATAGGAAGACTGGTAACAGTCCCATGCAGGCAAACAGTGTGGAGCAGAACCTGGTGCGCACCTGCTCAGCCATATTTAAGAACTCAAGTAACCGTCAGATGTTGCCATGAAGAGGGCGTGGACCTCAGCGCAGGTACCCGTCGCACAGCCGCCCTCGGACTTGCGGACAACTCTATTTTGAACAGATAAGAAGACTATTTACAGTCACATGCTGGCAAGATGCGTGGCGTGAATCTCTATAGCGCTGCCACGCTCTCACCGTACGAAGCACGCTCGACTTCGAACGCGTCCAAACATTAAGGCTTCCAAGCACGTTGGGATCCGGAGGGGTTCCCACTGTTGTCCGGTGGCTTTGTGGCTGCTGAGAAGAGGGTGGACTTTGTCTGCGCGACCGCCTGGATATTTTTGATGGAGCTCTTGGAAATTGGCGTACTTCTGCCTGCCAAGTCTGCAATCTGGAAGGCGTGATCCGTAGGAACGTCGCGTAAGCCCAGCTCCCCGTCCAGCAGCCCGGTGCGGGCGCGCAAGAGTGCTGCGCAAAGGCCCAGTCGCGACCTCGGCAACTCCTGTACCGAGCGTGCGGCCGCCTCACGCAGAAACGATGCAGCAATTCAAGGGGCGTGCTACATCTCCAATGCAGATTCTGTCTGGTGCCCCTGGTACCCCCGGCACCTGACATCCGGATGCTCTACTATACACGGTGCGACGCCTAGTCGCTGTACCCCGGCGCACAGTCCGCGGTCGCCTGCTCGTTGATGGCCTCGGCGTACGACGGCACGCGGCTGAGCGCCTCGACGCTGAGCTGGCTGCCGGCGCGCGTGAGCGGCGCGGGCGGCGCCGGGTTGGACTTCTGCCGGTGCAGCACGAGGCTGCGCAGCCCCGACGCGAGGTTGCTCTGCGACGAGTTCTCGTTCGCGAGCGTCAGCGGGCTGATCGGCCGGCTGACCGGGTCGCCTGTCGAGCCCGTGGGCGAGCCGATCGGCGTCGTCACGTTCGAGTAGACGCGGTCGTAGATGTGGTGCGAGTACGTCGGTGGCGCGGCAACGTCCTGCAGCGACTGCAGGCTCGGCGACTCCATCAGCGCGCGGTTCGGCTCGACGTGGAAGAGCGGGCGCTCGACCGCGGCGGGGCTGCTGTTCTTGCGCGAGTGCGTCCTCGCGAACCGCGGCTGCTCGGGGTGCATCACGCGCACGTTCGGCGAGATGTACAGCGTGATCGGCAGCGACGCGCGCAGCTCGGACGTATGCCCGTCCGCGTTTACGAGCCCGATGAAGCAGCGGAACTTGTGCAGGATCTTGACGTACGGCTCGACCTCGGCGTCCTGGCTGCACTTCGACAGCGACGTCGGCAGCTTCACCATGTGCATCATCTGCCACTCGTCCGCCATGTGGTCGAAGTTCGCCGGCACGTCGAAGAACTGGTACCCGACAACGTTCTCCTCCTCGCGCGTCTCGGCGTGCGGGCTCTTGAGCGTCACGTACTCGACGATCTCCGTGCGCATGCGGCCCAGCTTGAGCCCCTTCGCGAGCGGCACCATCGCGAACTGCACCTCGAGCTGCGAGCCGAACGGCACCGCCTTGCACGGGATCTTGATGCAGTACTCGATCTTCTGCGGCCACGTGTTCTCGATCGACACGGTGTGCGCGACGTCGTAGTTGTCGACGCCGACCGTGCGCACGATCGACACGTCGCGCCGCGCGTTCAGGTGCTCCTGCAGCACCGCGCGCTCGACCGTCGCGTACAGCGTGTAGTTCAGCTTCGCGTACCGGTTGCACTCGATCGTCTCGCTGATGTCGCCGGGGATGATCATCTCGAACGGGAACGTGTAGTTGCCGGGCGGGACGTGGTGCGTGATCTGCATGTTCTGCACGCTCTGGCTCGACTGCAGCGCCGGGATGTTGGGGATCGACTTCGAGTGCGCCGCCGCCGACGACGACAGGCGGATCTGCGCGCTGCTCGCGCTGTGCGCACCCAGGCTCGGCTTGATGCTGCCGAGCGGGCCCTGCAGCGCGTTCCCGATGCTGCCCGAGCGCGACTTCGCCTTCTTCGGGCTCACGGGCTTGCCCTCGCTGAAGTACTGGTTCAGGCTCGAGGCGCTGCCGACGGGCGTGCGCATGCCGCCGCTCAGCTCGACGCGCTGGCCGGGGATGCGCAGGTTCTTGTACTCCTGCGTGTAGATGTGCTTCTCGAAGCGTAGCGGCAGCGGGCCGACCTTGTGGATGCCGGGCTCGGCCCACGACAGCTGCAGCGTGCCCACGAGCTTCAGCGTGATCCGCCGGATGCTCGTGTGCTCGAGCGAGTACCACACGAGCCGCCCTTTCAGCGAGCACGAGCCCGCCTCGAGCGCCGGGCCCGTCAGCAGGATCACGTCGTCGTCGCGCCCGGAGTTGCCGTACAGCTCGATGTCAAACCGCTGCACCGTCGAGTGGTTCCGTCTCAGCATTGCACGCGCGTCGTCTGGTGTGCAGCAACGCCGGCTCACGCTTTGCGACCGCCGTTACTAAGACGCGCGCCCTGATGCACGCCTCACTGCGCGGCGGCGCCGCCCGTGCCCTGGCAGCGCGGGGTAAGCACAGCTCGCTGTGCGCCGGCGCCGGCGCGCGGTGGTCGCGCGCTGCGTCTCGGGACCGCGCCGTGTGCACAAGATCCACGGACGGCCGTGCGCGCCGCCGCAGTCAGCAGGCGGCCAGTGTGCGGCCCGTCGGCGCGAGCGCGAGAGCTTAGCGCGCTCGCGGCGTTGCGGTGCTGAGCTGCATATTCGAAATCTGACAGATCTAGCGACTGCCGCGGCGGGAGGTACAGCTTCGAGTTGCGGGGTGCGGTTCGGGGTTTGGTGATTGAGGTAAGCATGCGTGCAGCGCGCACAGGCAGGTAGCATGGCACGCGCCGCGACGGCCTGCTCAGAGGCTGCTCGGCGCAGCAGGCGCGCTTTTTTCACGATGTGCCTGTTTTCGGCACTATTTTTGCGCGGGCTGTCGCAACGTGCATGTCGCCGTGGAGGCGCTGTCAGCAGATCGGGCGTGAAAAGCTCTCCATGCAATGCACCGCTGGCCGGGCTGAGGCCTGCACGGCTGTAGCACGCGGATTTGCACGAGAGGTCTTGCGATTCCTGTCTTCTCACGCCCCAGATCTGGTTTTTTTATCATGCCTGAGCGCGGTGGCCCATCTACGGCTGCAGCCGGCAAATTGCGCCGATCGCTTTTCTCGTTTTTGCGCATTTCTATGACCAGCGTTCGCCCGTCCTTAAACCGACCATGTCTCCAGCCAAGGTGTACTCCTTCTGTAGGCGTCTCCACTAAACGCGTTTTGCGCCTGCATGAATTAACAGAGCAGACGCAGCAAAATTGCGGGGCAACCGAAATTTGTCATTCGCGTGTCATACGGGTGCATGCACCGTCTGGCACAACCGAGACTGGTTGGGACTTTAGTAGACTAATCGGATCGGACCTCCTTATACGAGTCGTTCCCGGCACGGGCAGCACCGCTGCCGCCCAAACAACATGCGATCCCGGCAAGAGTCGAGGAGGAGGGACAAAAATTCGGTTGCCATCGTTCGGCATCTACACGCGTCCCGTTAAACTCATCCGGCGACTCAAGGAAGTTCGTCCGCAGCGTCGCTATTGGCTGCGCACAGCGCATCTCTATCACGCTGGAGCTTGATCAGACTCTTTATTGCGGCGCGTGGAGGGTTTCCGATACTTGCTCTGACGTATGTCGTTTCTGCCGTGGCCGGCATCTCGAACAGGCGCGAACCGACTGCTGCGCCCATATAGTATAGCTTGAGGAGCCGGTCAATGCGAGACAAGGCATTCGACAACACCGGAGAGTGCGCGAAATGCTGGAATCCAATTGGCTCTTAAGAGTATGCGCTACGGGATTCGATGGCTGCGCTCTACCCAGCACATGTTATGTCGCCATCCGGAACGTGCGCTGTGCGCGCAGACTCGCTGAGCAGCGCCAAGCTGGCTGCCGCAATTTCCGGGCTCCACTTATCTAATCGCAAGCTAAGATAGAAACCTGCATGGTGCAAAAATGGACGACGGAAGCGAGCTGCCGAGACCTTACACAACGCACACGCCGCCCTCCGGCTCCAGACGTCATCATGGCGTGTCCAACTTAGTGGGGTCCCTGGGGCGCCAGCGCTTCCACATGCCGCCCTCGCAACGCGACGAGCACGAAGCGAAGTCGCTCGTGTTCTCCGAGAACCTGAACGCTGGCACCGCCGGCGCAAGCAGCGCACCGGACGACATCGATTATGACGACCCTGGCGACGCGGCCCTCCTCGAGGAGGGTCTATTCGCGCCGTCTGAGCCGCAGCGCGAGGCACACGAGCGCGACGAGCTGCTGCGGCTGCCGGGAAACCACTACGGCACTGCGCATACGTGGCGCGTCCCGCCACCGCGCCGCGTGCACACGACGGCGCTGCTCGAGCTCCGGCTGCTCGTCGTGAACGCGGCGCCGCTCGCCGTCACGTTCTTCCTGCAGTACTCGCTGATCATGGCCTCGTTCTTCAACGTCGGGCACCTCGGCAAGGTCGAGCTCGGCGCTGTGTCGCTGGGCGCAATGACGAGCTCGATCACGGGCATTGCGTTCGTGCAGGGCATGTCGACATGCCTCGACACGCTGTGCTCGCAGGCATACGGCGCGGGCCGCCCCGACCTCGTCGGATTGTACTTCCAGAAGGGCGTCGTGCTTGTGCTGCTGGGCCTCGTGCCCGTCCTTGCGCTGTGGGCGAACGCGGACGCCGTGCTGAAGTACATCGTCGCCGATGAGGAGGGTACACCGGAGCTACTGCGGCTGACGACAGCCTACCTGCGCGTGATGGCGTTCGCGATGCCCGGGTACACGCTGTTCGAGTGTGGGAAGCGGTTCCTGCAGGCGCAGAACATCTTCCACGCGTCCACAATCATCCTCGTCGTGTGCGCGCCGCTCAACGTGCTGCTCACGTACGTACTCGTGTGGAACGAGACCATTGGCATCGGGTTCCTCGGCGCGCCGCTCGCGGTCGCCATCACGGACAACCTGCTCGCCGTGCTGTTCGTGCTGTATGTCGCCTTCGTCGACGGCAAGCAGTGCTGGCCGGGGTTCTCGTGGCGCGTGTTCTCGAACTGGGGCCCGCTGGTGCATCTCGCCGTGCCGGGGCTCGTCATGATCGAGAGCGAGTTCCTCGCGTACGAGGTGATGACGCTCGCCGCGTCGTACCTCGGCACGACCGAGCTCGCCGCGCAGACGATCCTCTCGTCGATCACGTCGCTCGCGTACGAGATTCCGTTCGCCGTCGGCTGTGCGGCCAGCACGCGCGTCGCGACCCTGATCGGGTCCGGCATGCCGGCCGCAGCGAAGCTCGCTGCGGGCGTCGGCGCGGGCGCGGGCGTCTTCATCGGTCTTGTGGACGTGCTTGCGATCCTCATTTTCCGCACCGAGCTCACGTCGCTGTTCAGCAGCGACCCCGCCGTGATCTCGATTGCGTCGAAGTACGTCTACCTGTGCGCGATCATGCACCTCTTCGACTCCACAGCTGCGGTGCTCGCGGGGCTGCTGCGCGGCCAGGGCCGGCAGCGCGTTGGTGGCTACATCAATTTGTTGTGCTATTATCTCGTCGGCGTGCCCGCGGGCCTGTTTCTGTGTTTCACATGCGGCTTGGGGCTGCCGGGGATCTGGATCGGGTTCAACAGCGCGCTGGTGGCTGTCGTGCTGGCGTCGCTGGTCGCGCTGCGCGCGTCGAACTGGAGCCACTATGTGCGCGTCGCGCACGCGCGCGAGGAGTAGCGCAGTAGTTGCTTTGTGCTAGCCACACAAGCATCCGCTGCGCACATTCCGGCACCGCTCTTTTCCAAGGTGCGGCGTCGATGGGTTCTGCCTGTATGTAATTTTGCATTCGCCGGCTCAGTCCGGACTTAGCGTCTTTTGAGACGCAAAAGCGCTCTCCAGCGCGTGCATATATGCTGTACCTTGCGGCCATTGCCGTGGAGTACAGCTCTATTTAGTTACAGGCGCCTGCGACCTGGGATCGCGAGCGCCACTACAATCGTGAACGTTTCCCTCTAAGCTGTTATAATAGCAACCTCTCGGCTCTACGGACCGACCCGAGTATGGTCCAGCGCGCAATTCTTAAGTGGAGTAAGGCAATTCTCGTGCTCGCGGCACAGCAGAAGGTATGCGAACATTAGATGTTGCACAATTTTGAATTGGACCGCTTCGCAAGCAGTGCACACTCATTGGGACGGCACGAACAAAGAAGCCCTAAGCAGTTTTATCCCAACCTAATAAGCCTAGCTCTAACTTTTGCGAGGCCTACTCTGTTGTACCGTAAAAATATGCAAACAGCCACAAAATCGCGCTTTGACGACCGCGCGTCGCCGCTGACTTAGCAAGCTGCATGGACAGTGTGCGCGCGATTCTGCACGCCGTGCAGAACGGCAACTACGAGCTCGCGTACCGCACCGCGCGGCGCGAGGCCACCGCTGACCCCGCCAGCGACGTCTACCTCGCGCTCACCGTGTACACGGCGGGCCTGCTCAACGACGGGCCCACCGTGCGCGCCGTGGCGCGCGACGCGTGCGCACACGCCTCGGCAAAGACCGTGAAAATGTTCCTCGCGCCTACTCTGGTACGCTTCTTCGAGGCCGACACTCTCATGCAGGCGTTTGTCCGCGCCAACCGCCTCGCGCCGCTGGACGCCGAGCTGGCCCAGGGCTGGCTTGAGGCCGCGTTGCAGCTCGGCGACCTGCCTGCCGCGCAGAAGGCGCTCATGGCGTTACTCAGAAACGCAAAGGAGCCGCGTGCCGCGTGCTTCCAAGCGTGCCTCGTTATGGCGCTTGCGCCGGAGAACAAGGTCTTCCCCCTGCTTGCGAACCGCATGCTCGAGAAGCACCTGCCCGTAACATCCTCGGAAGAGTGCTACGTTGTGGCGCTCGCGCGTAGAATGCTGCAGACCCAACAGATGGTCGACTACCTACTTCGCGACGGCCGGCAGTGGCTTGCCGGCACGCTCGAGCTGCAGCTTCTGCTGCTCAGCGGGCTGCTCGCGACCGAGAACTATGCCGAGGTGTTCCGGTACGCAGAGGAGCGGCTGTCCGTGATCAACAGCTATAACTATTTCGAGGCACTGAACACGGCTGCTGTGCGGCTGCAGAAGGTCGACGACGCGCGCAGCGTAATTGCCAGGTTCTCAGGGTTCAATGCCCGGCTGGCAGAGGTTGATCTCGCGCAGAAGGCGGGGCTCGATGTCGACGCCCAGGTGGCTGCGTACTGGACCCAGTTCAGCACAAAGGCCAGCACCTTCAAGTTCCTCAGGCCATTTGTGTCGGAAAGCAATATTGCGATCTTTGATGCCGCGACCTCATTGCCGGCCCTTGTCAATGCAAACAAGCTGCGGCACTTCGTGGGGCAGCAGCTACAGGTGTCGGACCTGCTAAAGATTTACGAGGAGCACGCCAGCGAAAAGCCGGCCGAGAAGACCGATTATTTCATCGGCACGGACCTGCTGTTGCTCGCTTCGCGGCTAATTCTAGAGGAGAACGCGGCGTACGCCCGCGAGCGCGCCGCCGCCATGCTCGAGAAAGCGCTGAAACTCGACCCGCTGAACTTCGAGGTGAAGACGCAGCTCGTGTGTTTGTACCGCTCGCTGAACTGTTTCAGCCTTGCGCTCAAGCTGTATACCCAGCTGTCGATCCAGCACATCCAGCAGGACACGCTGGGGCACCTGCTGTACACGCGGGTCAGCACGACGGCCCCGCAGCAGCTTAAGAACATTGAAAACAAGCTCGAGTCGAACCGCAGAAACGCCGAAAAGTTCGGCCTCTATAGTCAGACCGCGTTGAGCACGGCCGCGTACACGAAGTTCGAAGGCATTTTCCAACTCGGCGTAAAACTGACGCGCAACGTCGGCGCGCCGCTGCTGGATTTGGAGAAGATCCGCGCCGCGCGCCTTCTCCGCGGCACGCCGCAGGTCACGCAGCTGCGCATGCTGCCGGACGACCTGAGCATCCTTGAGGACGTACGCGATTTCTCCGCCGTGCAGAACCTGTGCCCCGTCGGACCCGTGCCCGCGCGCGACTACGTGACGATACAACGCGCTAAGGAGCTCGGCGTGCTCGAAAAGCGGGCGCTGGGCCTTGACGACGCCGTCGCGGCGTGCACAGAACTCACTGATATAGAAAAGTGGAGCGTGCAAGCCCTCGACGCGCTCAGCTCGGACCCTGCGCTGCCGGCAGACAGCGTCACGCCGCCTCTGGCAACTAAACCGCTGGCTCTTGACTGGTACCTCTATCACTGGTGCTATACGGTCCTGGATACCATAAAGTTGGCTAGGACACTGGGCGCGGACTGGTCATCGCTGCGCGAGGCGGTCACCAGCACCACGGCGGTGGCACTGCAAGGGCTTAAAGAATACGAGACGGCCCTTCACAACGCCATTGAGTATGGAGATAAAAAGGCCTTCGCCAAGCAGGTAGTACAGGAGCACCGCCGTTCCTTGGCGCTGATCAAGGATATAAAATAGATCCTCGATATAATGGTGTAAATAGGAGCGAGCTGTCGCGAGTCCAAACCTAAGACATACATAGCGACGCGGGTTTTCGGCATATAAAGTAGGTCCTCGATATAATGGTGTAGATAGGAGCGAGCTGTCGCGAGTCCAAACCTAAGACATACATAGCGACGCGGGGTTGCCGGCAAAAATGCTCAACGCTGTTGATTCATAAACGCACGCACGCTTAAGTATCGACCACCTTCATTCATCGCGCATAGACAGTACGCGATTAGTTCAGAACAGCGCCCTTGAACGGGCTGGAATCTAAGTGTAAGTAAATACAAACGTCGCGTGACGGATCTCTATTTTGCGGGCCTCAGCGCTTGACCCAGCCGTACGACTTGCGCGCCTTCGCCTTGCCCGGCTTCTTGCGCTCCTTTTTGCGCGCGTCCGTGAGCAGGCAGCCCGCGGCCAGCAGCCGGTCAATGAGCAGCGGGTTCTGCACGCAGATGCCCTTGGCGATGGCGAGCCCCGCCGCGGTGGCCTGGCTCGCGTAGCCTCCCCCGAGCACGGAGACGGACACGTTTAGCTTTGTGAGCATGTTCGCGACGCGCAGCGGGTGCAGCACCTCCTCGCGCTGGATCACGGCCGTGAAGAACTGCTCGAGCGAGACGCCGTTTATGAGGATCTGGCCCGGCACGGCGGCCGGGTCCGGCGCGCGCGCGATGAGGGCGCGCGCGCTGGCCGTCTTGCGGCGGCCGACCGTCGCCGAGCGGCCGTGCTCGTCAAGCTTCTTCGCGAGCAGCGACGCCACGACCCGCGGCCGCGAGTCAGCCACGTCCGCCGAGCCCCGGTTCGTGTCGAGCATGCGGTGGAGCAGCGCGCGCAGCGGCGGCGGCTGCAGGTGCGGGTCAATCATGTTGAGCTGGTCCAGCAGTGCGTAGTAGTCGTCGATCTCCTGCTTCGAGAGGCCGCTCTTGGTCTCCGCGTACAGCGCGTTGGGATCGAGCCATGCGGGCCGCTTGTACTCCGCGGCCGGGATGCGCGGCAGCGTCTGGAACGCGCGCACAAAGGCGCGCAGCGTGCGCATGGTCTCCTCGAGCTGCGGGTTCGCCATGTAGAAGGACACGACATCCGGCACGACGCGCAGCCGCGCCAGCGTGGGGTCGCGGTGCCGCTCGTCGCCGAAATGCACGTCCGACGTGCGCTGCGCTGCCGTGATCGGGCCGAGGTACGCGTCCTCGCGCGCGAGCGCCTCCGACAGCTCCTTGATCTTGCCCTGGATCACCGCCGTCGCGCTCGCGCGGTGCGCAGCCGCCGACGCCAGCCGCACGCCGGCAGCGCGCGGCGCCAGCCGGTGCAGTCGCGCGAAGCGGCCAAGCAGCATAGAGACGGATGAGTAAGCGCGCGGTCAAGTGCGTCCGCGAGATCCATTTCTGCAGGCAGAAAGCGGGAGCGAAGACTCGAAGCGCGTGTACGCTGACGCGCCGGTCTCCACACTGGTCTGCACGTTGTCCGCACACGGCCCCAAAACCCGTCCAGAATGTGGTTAACCTAACCCTTCAAAATGTCACTCGCCGCTAGCGGTTTTACTGCTTCGCCAATGCCCGCGCCATATTAGGTAGCGGCCCTTCGGCGGTTTGCTACGTTCCTTACTGGCGATCAGGACCGCCGTCTGATCGGCGCACATGCGCTCACCGTGCCAATTGTGGGAAGCTCGTGGCCATGAAAACGGCCCGCCCCTACCCTCAGGCAAGGAACCATGAAATACGTGATCGAGCACATGGAAGACGGGTTCTCGGACTGGGTGGTCCTCGAGTACACCCAGATCGCCAAAGATGTCGGCGGCGAGAACCTGATCCTCTGCTCGGTCAAGGAGTCTGTGGCCGTGCCGCCCGCGCTGCGGCAGCTCGGGATCGTCATCACGCCGCTGGAAGTGACGCAGCTAGCGGCCGTGGACCCGCACTTCAGCATTGAGAAGGTGTGTTTGCTCGACCCCGGGGCGAAGAGCGCGCTGCACTGCGCGGACGCCGCGGAGTTCAGCTACTTCCTGTTCGGCGGCATCCTCGGCGACCACCCTCCGCGCGACCGAACGGGCGAGCTGCGCAAGCTCGGGTTCGAGGGCCGGCACCTCGACAAGGTGCAGATGACCACGGACACGGCCGTGCGCGTCACCGACAAGGTGCTCGCCAAGAACGTCGAGCTGGACCAGATCGAGTACGTCGACTTCCCGCAGATCAAGTTCAACGAGCACGAGTCGGTGGAGATGCCGTTCCGGTACGTCAAGGGCGCCGACGGCGAGCCAGTGATGCCACTCGGCATGAAAGACCTGATCTACGCGGACTTCGACAAGTCGTTCGACAACTTCAACTGAGCGTGCTGCGCGCAGTTGGTGGCGTACCTGGGCCCATTGATAGACTTTTAAGCCTGTACATAATACGACGTCACTCCGCGTCGTGCTCGAGGATCTCCTAGAGAAGAGGTCTGCGCGGCCCTACCAACATGTTGATCCACACCTCGACACGTCGGTCCACATCTTCCATTGAGCGCGCGGCCCGGTAGCGGAAACCACCATTCGTAGACTTTCAAAGCCTGTACCATACGCGTCGGGTCGCGCTCCAGAAACCCCTTGACAAGAGTTGATCTTCGCGGGCCTCGAGAAGTGCTTTGACAAGACGGCATCGAGCTCAGCCGAGGGCGCAGCAGCAGCACCGCACCCGCCTATAGGTAGATCCTTTATGTCTGTGTACAATGCAACGCGCGGCCCCGGGGGCTGCGCGCCGTTCGTAGTCTTCTAAGTATGTACATGATGCGCGTCACTCCGGATCGCGCTCTAGAATCTCCTTGACAATGAACTGCACGACGTCCGGGTTGTCGAGGTACATGAGATGGCCGATGATCCCGACGACCATGCTGATGTCCAGCGTCTCCGTGACGCTGAAGTCGAGGCGGCCGTGCCGGTTGTACGCCGCGAGCTCCGGCAGCCGCTCGCTGGCCGGCGGCAGGCCCAGCACCGGCTGCTTCTTCTCCTCGGACACGAGCATCTGCAGTACGGCCGAGGCCTTGCTGGCGATCAGCTCGGTGTTCTTCGCGAGGTCGTCGGTGATGCTTTTCACCTGCTGGTACAGGTTGCCTGTCGACGGCAGGCTGGACGGCGAGAAGGACAGGGCCTTCTTCGTCACGAGCGGCTCGAGCCGCGACGCCACGGGGTCCGTGAGGCGCATGATGTTGTACAGGTTGCGCACGCAGCCCATGTCCACGGAGACATCGCGTCTGATGAGCTTGAGAATCCCGAGCGGGCTGCCGACGAGGAACAGGCTGCGCACGGCGAACTCGAGGCGCAGGTCCGACAGCTTCGCGGTCACAATCTCGTAGGCCATGACGGAGCCGAGCGAGTGGCCGATGATGCTGACGGCCGGGTGCTCTGCGAACTCGGGGTTCAGCGCGCAGAACTTGCGGTACGTCGCGTTCATCTCCTGGACTGCCGTCTCCAGCATGCGCCGCTTGTGGTGGGGCTCGGTGTACATCACGAAGTCGAGCACGGCGTCCGCAGCGACGTTCGCGGAGCCGAACAGCTGCTGCGGGCTAATGTCGCTGTCGCCGTCGATGAGCTGGTTCCGCCACATGATGGGCAGCACCTGGATGCCGGACTCCTCGGCGTGCATGCTCACTCGCAGCTGTGACGCGTGCTTCTCGTTGCGCTCGGCGTCGCGCTCCGTGTCGCGCTCCGTGTCATACTGGGACTCCGGTTCGGCGCTCGCGTCGATCGTCTGCGCGTCGGCGTCGGCATTCGAGACCGCCGTCTTGTCCAATGTTTTGCTGATGAACGTCCGCAGCGAGTCGATGTCCTTGATGTAGCTCAGCTGCGCGTACCGCAGGCTCAGCAGCTGGCCAATGCCGTGGATGCAAAACACGAGGTGCTTGATTTTGCGCGGCTTGAACACGGGCCGCGTCTTCTTGGGCATGAGCTTGCACGGCAGGCCGCGCACGAGCGTCTTCCGGGACAGGAAGCTGATCCATGCCGAGGCGTTGTTGAGAATGAGCGTGGTTTTGCGGCCTTTCCGCACGAACTCGCCCTGGTACGGCACTTTTCCGCCCTTTTCGGAGGGCCACATCACCTTCACGTCCGCGTAGGCTCCGTTGTAGCACCTCTCGATCTCGGCCTCCACGGCGGCGTCCACGGGTACGACGTTGTGGTTGCCCAGTACCTCGAACCATAGCGAGCGGCGCACGCGGTACGTCGGCCCGTCCCAGTACGTGGGCCCGCACACCTGGCGGTCGAAGTAAACCGTAACGAGGCCGTCGGTCTCGACGGTCTCAGACGGCTTGCGCGCCAGGAACGCGCGCTCGAGCCGGTCGTTGTCCTGCTTCGCGAACATCTCGTACTGCTGGGCCTCGCCGGTCGGCACGTAGTTGTAGGCCTTCGGTTTGGACGTGGGCACGTCGACCGCGCGAAACCATGTGTACGCCACGGACGAGTATCCCCGGCAATTGCGCGGGCGCCAGGCTCCATGCGCTAGAACCGCGAGCATCGGATCCGGTGTGAGGCCTCGCTTGGCACCAGCATAAGCTTGGCTTTTAATCGCAACCAGCAGCCGCCGTGCATAAGCGTGGAGGAGCTGCAGCTGAGCAGAGTGGCGGTGTGACCTGCTTGATCCGTGCAGGACCGGCCTAGTCCGAGGTGTTGCATGACCTGCCCGATTTGCGCAGGACCGGCCCCTCACTATCACCAAGGTTTAGCAGCCCAGTTTTAGGACAGCGCGGCGCTTACTGCGCGCACTCCTTATATGTGCTTTCTGGTCATCTAAGTCTGGTGGCATAGCTTGGGAGATTCCTCCTTTGGAAACAATACCTTCGGGGATACCTTCGAGGATACGCATAGAATAAGTATATACCAGCGACACGTAGTAAGCCGAGCGCCAGGGCTGTTGTCACGCCGTCTCTGCGCAGCCGGCTCGGTTCTGCCAAGTAGCGTTAACGCCGCGCTGCACTTTGAGCATTATCGGCCTGCCCGAGGCTCGTATGCTGCGGCAGATCTGGAAGGAACCGCTGGCGCTCGTGCTATGCACTGCCGTCACAAGTATACTCTTGAGAAAAACCAGCAAAAGCAAGTCATGACACGTCTTGACGCGTCTTCGGTGGCTGTGGACTCTCTTGAGCCAGGCAGCCGCCGCGCTCACACCTAACTCGCGTCTTGCGCTACCGAACGAGGCTACCGCGTGCTCAACACGCGACAACACAGAGTCAAGATCGCGATAGTGTCAATTAGCAGCTACTCTTGTACTACCTTCGCCGTTCGTCCCTCTCATGTACTGATTAAAGCCGGGTCCGCGGGCGCGTGAGCCCCGCGGCGTTCGCGACATGTCATATCCTTCATCACAGAGCTAGTATTTACTAAATCCCGGCTCGGGCCAGGGCGCGGTCGGCCTGTACGTGCGGAGAAGGCCGCGCGCGAAATAAAACGCGGCGGCGAGGCTCCCGAACAGGCTCCTGAGAGCTCCGGCGCGCACCGCCGGCAGCCGCTCGCGTCTATACGCCCTGGCCCAGCCGCGCGGCGGGCGCGGCGGGTGCGTGTCTGCGGCCGTGCGCGCGACCGCAGGACCAGTATGAATACACGTGTTCGATGCAAAACGCGCACGCCCTGTCAGTTTTTGAGCTCCTTGCTGGGGATGCGGTTGTGCCCGAGGTACGACGGCTCCATGACCGGCGACGGCAGCTCGTCCTCGACCACCAGGCGCAGCCTGTGCGCGCTGGGCAGCTTGGGAATGACGGCGAGCAGGCAGAAGAAGAGGTTCACGAGGAACATGCTGAGCGCGTAGTGCGTGAAGTGCGTGCTCACGAGGAACAGCGTGATCGGCACGCCGAGCAGGAACTTCTTGGACGGCGTGTACTGGTCGCCGTCGTCTATTTGCTCCCACATCGTCAGCGTGTCGTACGCGCCGCTGTTGAAGTCGAAGGGCACGCCCGTCACGTAGTGGAACATGATGTACGAGCCGATGACGTACGTCACGTTCGTGAGCGTCCAGCTCAGCTCGGTGCTCACCCACGGCATGCCGTCGTACAGCAGCAGCAGCGCCAGGATAATCACGATGTGTATTAGCCACGCGCCCTTGTGGTGGACCCAGTCCGCGTTCAGATTGGTCGCGGAGATCTGGTCGTTCTCGTCGGTGATGCTCTCGCGGCGCAGGTGCTGCAGAATCGAGTTGCTGCGCTTGCGCGCCTGCGCGTCCGCGCCCGCCGCGCTCGACGCCTTGGACGCCTGGTCGCCCGTGCGCAGCGGCTGTAATGGCGGGAAGCTGGCTTTCGGCCCTGGCGCCTGCGGAACAGGCACCGTGCTCGTCTCCTCCTCGCGCATGCTCGCAATAGTCGGGCTGGACATGCTATCTCAACTTCGGCAGCGCGGACGGCAATATGATTACCAAATGCCAAATGGCGACTTCTTCGCAGGAGGCGACGCGGCTTAGAAAGCAAGGCCGCCGCCGCGTTGAAGCTGGCGCGCGTCCGATTAATAACAGGCGCCACAGACGCACGCCTGATTTCAGTGCAGCGCCGCGTTCTAAATTAAGCCCATACGAGCCCGATCGGGGCCTATGGGCGATCCTGAAATTTGCGTGCAGAGCAGCCACGCGCGGGAGGGGCACGCGGTCATGTATAGATGCTTGGGCGGGATGCAGCGAGCAGGGAGAGTGGTCTAGTCGAGTTTAGCTATGTAGAATATAAGCGAGCCGCAGCCGAGCTGACGTCGGCCTGGCCGGGTCCTGCTCCCGCGAGCCCGCTGGCTGGTGCACACTTGTTGCATGGCATTGTCGGGCCGAGGGTGAGTCACCGCGAGGGGCCGTGGCTGCGCGCGCGCGGCTTCTACCCATGGCTTGGTCCCCATGCTGCGAGGCGCGCGCAGCGGGGGGCAGGAATTCTGCAGAGCGCAGTGCTTTTACTCTGCACTGGGAGTTTGCACCTCGAAACTATATATGCACGGCACGACTGCTGCCGTCTACACACCATCTGCGCCACGCAATGCGGACTAGGACGTTGGATCCGTCTCCACTTTGCGTGCTGTGAGGGGCGCGAGTACGGAAATGATGCCTGAAACCGGCCGTGCAGCGTGTCTTTAGGAGACGATGCGACGCGTGCGGGCGCAGCGAAGGTGCCGTGCAATGTGTGTAATAGCACATAAATAAATACTTATTCCAGCTGCTGGTCGACCACCGTCAACTCCTCGCGCAGCAGAATGTCCTCGACCGTCTTCACGAGCTCCTTCGTGGACTTCGCCATGTCGAAGCTCACGCCGGCCAGCCGTTGCTTCAACTGTCGGTTTGGTTTTGTGTTGTCCTTCGCCGGGGCCAGCTCCTCCTCGAACAGCATGTCGATCCGCTTCAGGTAGTCCTTCAGGTTGTCGCACAGGTACGCGCCCTTCTCCTGCAGCGTGCGGTTCCGAGTCGTGGCAACGCTGACGTCGGTCTCGTCGGCCATCACGGCAACAAGGTCGCGCACTCTGGTGACGAGCGGCTTTAGAGCGCCGTGATCGACGTTCTCCTTGATGCCTGTGAGCAGAGCCCCGATGGCCTCGACTGAGTCGGGCGTTTGTTCCTCCAAAAAGACCTGCAGCTTCTTCACGCTCTCGTCCACGGCCAGCACAAACTGCGGATGCGCCGTCTCCTGCAGGGTTCCAGAGCCGCCTCTAGAAGCGCCCCCTGGATTGCTGCCAGGCTGCGGCAGCGGCCGCCGCGGACCGTCCAGCGAGAACCGGACGCCTGTGACGGCCTCTGGCGCTAACGGCGCGTTCGCGACCGACAGATTTGCGTTGCTCACAACACTCTGCACGCTGCGCGCGCTGTTGGCGCTGTATTCGCTGGGAAGGCTCGACGAGCTGGCGACAGCGCCGCCGGGGAAGTGAACCGTCCGGTCGCTGGTTCCGCTGCCGGCGCTCCCGGCGCGCTCGTCCGGTGTGTTCACTACAGTGCGGTCGCTTCCTGCGCTGGCAGTATTAGACTTTCTTTCTGGGCTCGCCGCGGCTGCCGGGGCCGCCGGGGCTGGACTCAGCGCAACCGACGAACCGGCCAGGAGGTCTCCCTTTGAGCCGCGGCCTCTCGCGGATTTCCGCACAATGTCCTCAGAAACCTTCACGGTGCTGGCGTGCTCGATGACCGAGGCGGCGAGGTCGGCACAGGCGCCGTCCACGAGTATCGTGGGGAAAAGCCCCGGCGAAACGAGGTAGTTTCGCACGATGGATATGAGCGCGTTGGCGGCCACGGCAACCTCCGAGGCCTCCTGGTCCGCGCCGCCAACGACGCTGCGCGCGGCCAGCACGACGGCGTGCAACGACTCCAGGGTTTGCGACCGCATCGACGGCGAATGCACGTTCTCGACGAGTTTAGAAACGTTCAGCAGGCACGCGCGAAGGTCCTGCTCACGCACTCGACCCGACGGGCTCAGTAGATCGCTGGGCAGGTCGTCCGGCAGGTCGCGCTGTGGCACGCCCGACTTCAGCAGTCCCGCGCGGGTGCGACTGAGCTCGGCCAATGAGGACTCGTACAGGTCCTTGTAGTGGCCCACGTCGCCCTCCAGAGCCTCGGATTTTGTGTTCAGCGCCTCGCACTGCGCAGCCAGGTCGCGCATCTCGTCGATCACGCGCGTGGCCTCGGCGCGCACCTGCTCGCTGACCTCCTGTTGCCGCTGCAGAGCGCCGCGGAGCTCTGCATCCTCGGAGGCACGGCTCGCCAGGTTCTCTTCTAGTTCGCGGATACGCGCCCGCAGCACCGCCACGTCCAGGGCGCGGGACGGGTCCTCTAGGTCTGCCATTTCTGGGGCGCGGGACGGGTCTTGCTGCTCCGCCACTTCTGGGGCGCGGGACGGATCTTGCTGCTCCGCCACTTCTGGAGCGCGCGACAGGTCTGGCTGTGTGGCCGCACGGCTGGTGATTTCCCGGGCGCTGCCAGCTCCAATAATTTCGCCAGCTATGCCAGCTCCGCTAGTTTCTGCAATGGTTCCGCTGGTGCTGGGAGTGAGCGTGCTGGTACTTGGGTTCGCGGCGGACGCGGCACCGAAAATGCGGCCGATGCCGCCGATACTACCGATGCCGCCGGCTGCGGTCAGAGTGGACATAGTGGAGGCCGGCATGATCTCTTCTGCAGGCGCACGGCTGGGAGCGGCGTCTGAAACAGCGGCTGCGGTCTCGACGCTAGGGACGGCAGACGAGACCACGGCCTTATTAGTAGGAGCCGCGCGCCGCGCCGCCGAGCCATCGATCTCGATGGTGAGCGACTCGATGCTCAGATCCGAGAGCATGCTGTCCTGGTCGCCGTCGTCATAGCTCCTAGAGCCGCTTCGCGAGCCGGCGTTCTCGCGCACAAGCGCGGCTTCCGGTTCGGGCGAGCCTGCGGTAGCCGCCGGAGCCGCCGGAGCCGCGGCGCTGGCTAATTCAGGGCCAGCGCCTGCATCAGGGCGAGGAGCGAGCGCCGTATGCGCAGGGTTCGGGTCGAGGTTCGGGTCGGGGCTAGGGGGCTCGCTAGCGGCACCGAGAGACGCGTCCACGAGGCTCGAGCGCTCGTGCAGCTGGGCCGCGAACGCGTCATACGCCTTCTCCTGCGTGTCCTTGGACTTGAGGGACGCGGAGCCCACGAGCGGGCTCTCGAAGCTGCTCTGCGTCGAGAGGAGCGGCGGCGTGTGCACGCCTGGGCGCCCGTCGCCGGCAGCAACCTCGTCCTCCGAGTCGGACTCGACCATCTGAGCAACCCTGGGCATGAGCTGCGCCTCGAGCACGTTCTGCATTTGCGGCGTCGCGGGTCCCGAGCTCGCGGCAGACGGCGCCGCGGCAGGCGGGGCTGCTGGGGCGCCGAGCGCGTCCTGCGGCGGGTACGTGGGCCCCATGCGCAGCTCCGGGTACCGCCGCTCCTGCTCGGTGATGAGGTCGCAGCAGATGTCGCGGAAGCGCGCGTCGGACAGCTTCGCGACCTGGCGCCGCGCGTCGTTGCGCTTCCAGTGGATACCGTCAATCGGGCCGAGCGGGCCCAGCGCGCGCATGCGCGGGTCCTCGCGGCGCCGCAGCTCCTCGAACATGTCGGCCGAGAGCTCCGTGAAGTACTTGTCCGAGAAAGAGCTGAGCTTCCGCAGCGAGTCGCTCTGCCGCTTCAGATCCTTGGGCGTGATCTGGTCCTCCGGGCATATGTGGTGCACAAAGGCGCCGTGGTAGCGCACGACGTCCGGGGGGACGCTACGCACGGGCATCTCACCGCAGTAAACAGGGCACCGACACGCGTAAATGTGATTAGTCACTTGGTGTTGTCGCGCGTGTTTGGTCACCTGTGATCTGGCGGCGCAGCCAGGGCCGGGCGCGCGTGCGGCGCGTGGTGGAATTGGGGTGACGCCGCTCTGGTGGGGTTGTGAGCTTCGGATGTAGAGAGGGATATATTGTAGGCTGCGTGGTGGTTGTACGAGGCCCGGAAAAGGTTGAATGCAGCTGCAGCAGTTGTGTCATGGGTGTTAATGTAGTATATGAGGAGTTAAGTAGATGAAATTGCAGTCTGCGTGGCACGGTGGATGATGTGCGAGGCGGAACGGGCCGGATGCAGATGCAGTGGTTGCATTATGGATGTGCAGGTGAGTTGTGTACGTGGCTACAGGTTGCGGGACACGTGGCAGTCGATTTGCGAGGTACGGAAACGATCAGAAATGGTCGTTACCGCGGATTAATACCTGCAGCGAGGAGTTATGTAGATGGTTGCATGCAGATGCCGCACAAGACTACAAGCTAGTCATGCTTTGAAGGTCACGCAGGGCACATAGACTTACTGGTAGATTCCCAGCAATGCTTCTGATAACTGGGTCCGCACCGCGTAAGGAGTGGGTCCATACCTTCAGACGACCGGATCCGCACCTCCCAACAGCTGGGTGCGCGTGTCTCCCAATGACTGAGTGCGCGAACCTCCCAACAACTGGGTGCGCCGAGGCGTGGTGAACTGCATATACACAGAATGCTCACCAGCATGGCGCTAGCTTGCGCTGAGCCGAGACATACTCTCTAACCATCCCAGCTCGATGCATTGCGGGCCCTTCTGAATGGCCGACGGCCTACGACACATTCACAGTAGGAGCTGCAAGAGTCAAGTGTACAGTCGCAGCTCTGCAGCGTGGAAAAGCGACATATGCTCTGCACTACTGTGGCAGGCTCGATACGAGTGCACGCTACGGTCAGCCGTGTCGAGCTGTGACGGGTGCGTTGACAGGACTCCGCATTAACTGCGGGAGACCGCTACCTAAAGGGCCTTGGCATCAAGGCACGTATCTAAGAAAGGTGTATTTGTGCTCTGCACGATATACGAATAAAAAACCTGAGCGGTGCCAGCCGAGCCGCTCTCCGGCCAGTTTCAAGGACCAGAGAGGCCTGTCCGAGATCAGGAGAGACGAGACTACGGGCCCCGGCCTGCGCACAAGGTCCTGTGCAACGTCAGGTGGGCATACTATCCACGAGGTGGCCTTTTGAAATGGGACATTAGGGAATGCAAACAGGAGAACAATGAGTAGGCCCCATTCAGCGACAACGAGCTCGCGCGGCTCCACGTCACGCATCCCGGCGCGGCGGCCTCACTGCTCCTCCTCCTTGTGCATCTGCCGCTCCGCCTTCTCCTGGGCGCGCTCCTGGGCCTCCACCTGCACCTGGTTCTGCACCTCGTCCCGCGCGACCTTCACGTCACGCTCCTCGGGGCGCGCGCGGGCCCGCTTGCGGTTCGTCCACTTGGTCTGGAAGTCGCGGCGGCACGGCTCGGTCGTCATGTCGCACTGCATCACGACGACAAAGTCGCCGAGGTTGAAGTCGAGCTCGCTCGCGATCTTCGGGTTCGACTCCGTGACCTCGTCGAAGGCGGCCAGGTTCTTCGCGTCGACGATTCCCGTGCGCACGAGGAACTGCGGGTGCCATTGCAGCATGTGGCCCAGCGCAAGCTGCTCGTCAGGCGTCTCGGTGTCGGTGCGGTACAGCGGCTCGCCCCACACCTGCATGAATGTGCGCGCCGCGAGCGTGTTGCGGAAGCAGAAGCTCACCGTCGAGACGCCCACGGAGTCCAGGAACGTGACGAAGCTGACGTCCTCGGCCTTGCCATTGTAGTACGTCTGGATGTGCGAGTTGCGATACCGCAACACGGGCCGCCCGGGCCGGATCTTCTGCCGCAGCGCGTTGATCTCCAGCAGGTCGGTCAGCACGTTGCGCGTCGCGTCCATGATGAGCGCCGTGCCCTCGACGTACCAGAACCACTCGGCAAGCGGGAAGCTGAACTGCGCCTCGATCGCGAACGCCGTGCGCGCCCACGTCGGCGCCTTCGTCGCGCTGACGTCGACAAACTTCGCGAACTCGGACTGGTACTTCATCAGCAGCCCGAACCCGTGCGCCTGGCAGTACTCGCGGCGGTTCTCGATGATCTTCTCGAGGTGCTCGCGCGGGAGCTTGTCATCGAGAAGCGTCACCACGACGAGCCGCGGCGAGTCGCCCGTCGGCGACTCGAAATGGTAGAACGTGTCGATTTTGCGCTGCGCGAGCGAGTCCGCCGCAGCAGGCTTGCCCGCCTGCTTATCTCCGGGCGCCTTTTTCACGCCGCCGCCCCGCGCGGCGTTCTTGTTCTGCCCGCCGAGCGCCGTCGGCACGATGAACGGCGTCTGCACCTCCACAACGTGCTTGGAGCCGTAGTATACGATCGGTGGCGGTACGCTGTGCACATGGAATTTATATACGAGGAAGAGCGCGCCCAAGAGGCACGAGAGCAGCACGACCGTCTCGCGCCAGGGCACCTTTTTGAACGCGCTGCCGCGGCGCCGCTGCAGAAAGCTGGCGGCCGTGCCATCGTGCGACGTCGTGACCAGGCTCGGAAGGTCGTCGAACACCACGGACTTGCCGCGCCGCCGGCGGTCGGGTAGCATCTAGAGGTCCACGGCGAGTGAGAGTTACTAAGGCGCGCGCGCGACGCGTTGCCAATTTGTTGTCACAGCTCGCTAGTACGTAATAATCTGTCAATTCTTAGGCACCGTGGCGGTGCCGTTACTAATTCGCGCGCATGCCAGGGTCGCTGTGCATAGCGAAATTGCGGCAATGAACTGCGAATTGCGCTGAGCGGCAGCGTTCTGAGAATAATGCTGCGGTATTAAGATAGGAAGACATTTCGGGCGACATTTATAACAATAGTGGTAGGTCGTGCGCTGTACCAATTCCCCGCTGCATGTGTATGACAACGCAGGGTGACGCAAGGTGTACCAGTTCGTACTGACCAGGCGGCCTGTACAAACAGCGCACAGGACTGTGCCAACTGGCGGATTAGGCTCTCCACTTCTGCAATTCACTTTATACGGCCGTAACTTGGGTTCCAGCTCATCATTCTGCTGATTGTGCTCAAACGACAGATGTAAATCCACTCTGGCGCGGCTAAAAATACTTATCGATATTAGTAACGGCCCCACCAGGAGATAGCGTGAGAGCGGGCCCCACTGCTGCGAGATGAGCGCGTCTCTGTGAACCCCGAACTTGAGAGCACCTAATTTTGCGAACGCTTGGTTGCTTTCAATAGAGGTTTCCGCGCTCCGCCGTGCTCCTCGTCAGCAGACCCTCATAGCGACCCCTGCAGCTAGCTATCAATTTGGTCACAACAATGCCGGTTAAATGAGCATCACTCTGCGTGCAAGCCCCCACTCCTGCTCTAGCTTGTCCTGCCTTTCGCCGCTATCAGTGGCCGTTATCAGAGACTCGATGCGCAAACACTACATACGGCCAGCGTGTGCTTAAGTGGCGCTGCGGCGAGGCACCAAATGCAAGCTTCTCATGTCTGACCGCAACGCCTGCAGCGATGTGCTCCTCATCCTAATCTCCATCTTCCTGGCGCCGCTCGCGGTTGCAATTCGCCGCGGTGTGTGTAACGCCGACTTCGTGATCAACATCGCGCTGTGCTGTCTTGGCTACATCCCGGGCATCGTGCACGCGTGGTACATCATCTCCAAGTACCCGTCGCGCGCGTCCGCCGAGACCCAGCCACTCCTCGCATAAAATAACATTTTGAAACGCCGCCGCCGCGTCTGTTTAACTCGTTAGTATCCTCATAAGTTTTTTCTCGTCAGTATCCCGTGTGCGCCGTTGCCGCCGTCATTCTCTCTGAGTTGGTCGCTTCGGGACTTGCGGACGTGATGGCTAGCCTAGTCGGCCGTAAGCGTTCGTTTGTTGTCGCCTCAAGTAATCACTCGTGACGAGTATTCAGCGTCCTCGTCGCCAGTGACGGACCCACCACCCCGCCAGGCGCCCATGTGGGAACGCAGATCTTACCTAGAGGGCGCTGGCCAGCGATGCACGGTCAAATACAAGGGCACCATTCCGCCTTGGAAGGACGAGGCGGCCCTCGGTGTGGAGTGGGACGACAGCAGCCGCGGCAGGAACAGCGGGTCGCTAGACGGCGTCGCGTACTTTGCGTGCGATGTGCCCGGTGCGGGCTCGTTTATAAAAGCTAGCCGCGCGCCAGAGCCCAGGCAGACGCTGCAGGAGGCGGTTGAGAAGTCGTATCTCGTCCTTGAGAACGAGACCAATACCGTGTTTGGAGAGTCAAAAGGAGCCGAAATGTACGGCTTTGACAAGACCTACGCGCGGCAGCAGCGTTTGGATGAGCTAACAGTCGTGGCGGTCATCGAGCAGCGCGTATACTCGCTTGAATGCAAAGCCGCTTTCCGGAGCCTGCAGCAGCTCGAGCTGAATGACAATCTTTTTGAAGACTTCAGCACGCTGGTTGCGCAGCTGGCAAAATTCAGCCGGCTCAGGACGCTCTCTCTAAACGGCAATCGCATGCAATACCCGCCGCTGACCACGAGCACACCGACCGTGCTCGAGCTGAGCATGGCGCGAACCATGATCCATCAAAATGACGTAGTGCGGATAAGAGAAGCGTTTCCGAACCTGCAGTCGTTGAATCTGGCCAGCAACCGGCTGACCGAGTTCCCAGATACTTTGCCTAGCTCATTGCGGGCTTTGGATCTGAGCTGTAACTTGATTGAGTCTGTTTTTTATACCTTCGAGAACGTGCCATTAGACGCGCTTGTCCTGACCGACAACCCGCTTGCCAACTTCGAGGTAGACGCGTCACATCGGCTGCCTAACAAGCTAGACCTGCGCGGCACGCCGTTTAGTTGGGAGCGTGTTTCGCTGATTGGCGCGTCGCAAGCCGCTGAGGTGAGTTTCAGACACGCAGAGCAGGCGCTCGAGTACCGATCTTTTGCCATCGCGAGGTGTCCGAACGTCAGCATCCTTGACGGCACCGAGGTAAGCCGCGACGAGAGGGCCAATGCCGAAATGTACACGCTGAGTATGGTAGCAAGGAAAAAACATCCCGACCTGCCTCCTCCTGTCTGGGCCGCCCTAGTCAGAAAGTACGGCGAGCCGCGTGTCCCGGCTAGCATGTCAATTCAAAGCCGGCTGATTCGTTTCTACGTTAATGACCACCCGGACCCGTTGAGCATCGTGCACGACGCGCCGCTGTACCGAATTGTCATGCTAGTAGCACGGGTCTACAAAATGAGCCGGCGGACGCTGTACATCCGTGGAGTGAGCGAGCACCTAGACAGCTGCTTCACTGGAACTGTCCGGGTCGGCGACTATGTCGAGGATGGTGACAGGCTGCATGTCTCAACCGCCGAGCCGAAGTGGCTAGACGACGACGAGGCTGACGTGCCTAACGAGGAGCCTGACGAGGAGCCTGGCGCTGCCTCGGGGAGTTAACAAAACAGGAATAGTGATACAAAAAATTTTAATTTTCTTCTTTCATTTTGCACGTTCGTCTCAGACATGAAACAACAACACGTCTAGTAGTTGTAGCCGATCAGCATAGGAGCCGGCGCGCCGCCGTCCTCCTTGGGTTCGTTGACACGCAGCTTGCTGATCTCCTCTTGCAGCTTGGCCAGCGAGTCCGACTGCTCCTTGCGGTAGTTGATGAAGTACGGCATGGTGTAGTCGCTCAGGCCGTAGCGCCAGCTGACCTCCTCGACGACGTCGTGCGGGATGAGCTCGTAGCACACGTACAGCATGGCGACGAAGCACTCCTTGTTCCCAATGTCGACGAAGTAGCGCAGGAGATCCTCGGCAACGTCGCTCTTGCCGGACGCGGCCGCGAACGAGATGGCGTCCTTCCAGAGCTTGTCCTCCTTCGAGAGCATAATGCTCTTGTGCCACTTGTTGTTCTTCGCAAACAGGTGCGCGGCAATCTGGCGGAAGAAGATCAGGTCGTGCTTTTCAAGTCTCTGCGCCAGCTCGATCGGATCGAATCGGTCGTAGGAGTCAACGGACACGCGCAGCGACTTGTAGTCCTCCTCCTCAATGAGCAGGTCGTGGTACGCGTTGTTGACAACAAAGTTGTTCTGCGGCTGCACCGCGACGAGGAAGCTCTTGATCAGTGGCAGATTGTCGCTCTGCATGAACATGCGGACGACGCGCGCGACATCGATGCGCTGCGTGAGCACCGACAGCAGGTCCGTCACCAAGCTGGGCTGCTCAGACATGTAGAAGCTGATCGCCTTGTAGTAGATCTCAAGGTTGCTCACCTTGACGACAATCTCCTTGAACAGGTTGTGGTCAAACGCGTCGGCGCTGTGCTCCATCATCGCGAGCGCGGCGTTGTCGAACTCGTCGTAGTGCCTGTACAGGAACACAAGGGCTGCCCACAGATGCAGCTCCTCTGTGACACGAATGACCTTGGGGATGTTCAGACGCGACCAGAACAGGTTGAGGTGCTCCTGCAGCTTGCCCGGGTAGAACTTGGCGTATACAACGGCCAGCTCGGTGAACATGCCCATGTGCGCACGCTCGAGCGCGAGGCCCTGCTCGAGCAGCGAGGACAGCTCGTCCACGGCGCCGATGAAGATGTACTTGTCGACAACGGCGCGGAGCTCCTCGGCGTGCACAATTAGACTGAGACCGCAGATCTGCGCCAGGCGGAACTCGCGCTTGTCGATGCACACGTCAAAGACCTGGCGCCAGACCTTCGTCGAGCTCGACTTGCGAGCGGCGTCGACAGCGGCCTGGTAGTCGCCGATGTGCACGAGCGTGGACGCAAGCTTCGACCAGTTAGACTCGGCCGAGTAGACCTTGCGCGCCGCCTCGAAGAGACCCTCGCTGTAGAGCTCGTCGCCCACGGCGTCCAGGTCCGCGACGCTCGTGCCGTCCACGAGCTCGTCAAGCTCGGCCTTCTTGCCCAGCTGCGCGTAGCAGATAATGAGCTGGCCATCGACGATCGGCTCGCGAATCGACTTGCGCGCCATCTTCAGGTAGTCGACGAGCTCGTCGGACTTGCCCGCGCGCTTGGCGAGCTCGATGACCTCTGAGAAGTTGCTCGGGTCATCTGCGCGGATGTAGGACTTGATCGCGTCGGACACGCGCAGGCCAGCGAGCTGCGCACGCGCTAGGGCGCTCCAGAGATCCGGAGTGTCGTGGCGCTCGACAAAGTCCGCCGCACGGTCCAGCGACAGGATGTGGTCCGTGAGAACGTTGAGCGCGTCCAAGAGCCGGTGCTCCTTGACGAAGATGCTCAGCGCCTCCTCGTTGAGCTCGTGGTCGAGACAGAACTTGGCAATCTCGTCGACGTTGAACTTGTTCAAACGCTCGATGAGATCGGCGACCTTGCTCTTCTGCGCCTGGATACAGGTGAGCAGGAGCAGGTTCTGCAGCGACGGGTTCTCGTTGAAAGGCGACGGCTCCAGGGTGATCTTCTCGAGCAGCTCGATCAGCTCGAGCGGCATGTTGGCCGCCATGAGCGCCTTGACGGCGAGGCTGACCTCGTCGGCGTTCGTCGACTCGGGCACGGCGACGCCGATCAGGTGGTCCACGACGCTCTTGCGGTGTGAGTTCTCGGCGTCGAGCACCTGCGCCCACAGCGCCGCGTCGGCGCGCTTGAGCAGGTACCGGGCCTGGTACTTGTACATCGCGTTCTCGTTCGTGATAGCGATGAGCTCGGCGTCGTTCTGGCCCTTGCTGTACGAGATGAAGGCCAGGTACGGGTCGCGCGACTCGCAATACTTACCCACGACGAGCGTATTGTACAGGTCGTTCTCCTGCAAGAACTTCTCGGCGTTGTTGTTGCTGTCGATGTACACCTTCGCCAGCGTATCGTAGAGGGCCTGGTCCTGGGAGCCGAGCGCGATGGTCTTCTCCAAGAACGGGAGCAGCAGCTTCAAGCGGTTGCGCTTCTCGACCTCCTGCGCCAGCTGGCCGACAGCGACCTGGCCGACGGCGGCGTCGAGGAGGGCCGTGATTCGGGCCTCGTCACAGTCCACATCCAGCAGACCGCCGATGACCTCCGGGGTGGCCGCAGGGTTGACCTGCTGGACGTACACCTGGATGAACTGGAACTGGTTGTTCTGGTAGAGGTAGAGCACCAGCTCGTGCACGAATCCGAACCGGTTGCAGAGGGTGATCAGCGGCAGCTGGTCGGCGAGCTTCGCGTCCTTCAAGAAGTTCTTCACCTTCTCCGGGTTGTACACGCTATTGGTCGAGATGACGCGCTGCAGCTCGGAGAACTGGCCGATGCTGGCGGCGGCCTGGATGTACTTGAACACCACCACGGGGTCGGTGGTGAGGTTCACGATCGACTGCAGGAACTGGTAGATGCCCTCGGCGGACTTGGCCTCCTCGAACAGGTTGATAAGCTTGACGGGCCCCAGCAGCTCGGCGTACTTCGTGGCGATCTGCACGACCACCGGCAGGTTGCCCTTCGGGTTGGCGTGCAGCATCTCGCGCAGCAGCTCGATGCTTGTGTCGACCGTGAGCGTGCCGAAGTAGCCCACGAGCCACTCCGGCGGGACCTGGGCCATGGCCGGGCTCGAGAGGATGCGCTTGATGTCCTTGGGGTTCTCGAAGTTCTCAAGCGCGCGCAGCGGCAGGCCCGCCTTCTCGGCGAGCGAGGCGACACGCGGCTTGTCGTACTGCGTGAAGAGCTTGTTGCCGAGGATCGCATCGGCGACCTGCGGCGCGGCTACCAGGTTGCTCTCCAGCAGGCGCGTCTGCAGGTGCCCGTACTCCGGCTTGTTCTCCTTGAGCGTGTCGAGCAGGACGGCGGTAGCCTGCTGCACGAGGTTCTGGCTCAGGAACACGTCCGCGAGGCGCTCGAGGTCGAGCTGCGCGCCGCTGCTGACGAGCTGCTGCGCGAACTCGGCCGCGCGCTCGGGGTTGCTGCGCGCGAGCGACTGGATCAGCGCGGTGAAGTCCGGCTTGTACGACGTCTTCTGGCAGAACGGCACGATCTTGTCGTACTCGCCGAGCTCGACGAAGCCCTGGACGACCTTGAACGGCGAGGTGCCCGAGCGCAGGTACACGGCGAGCGCGAGCGCCGGGGCCTGCGGCTTGATGAGGTCGCCGAGGCGCTCGCTCGCGGTCAGCTTGTCCTCCTTGAGCCACTTCTCGAGCAGCGGCGTGCGGCTCTGCTGCAGCACCGTGCCGGCGAGGTCGATGCTCTCGACCTCGTTGAGCTTGTCGGAGTCCAGCAGCGTGCTGAAGTAGGTCAGCAGCGGCGAGACCTCGCCCGGCGGCGCCTGCACGTTCTTCAACCGGTTGATGGTGGCCGGCGTGCGCAGCAGCCCGTTCGGCGACGAGGCCGCGACGCGGGCGGCCTCGGTGTACTGGCCCGACGCGAGGAGCTGCTCGAAGTGCTGCGTGTAGAGGTTCTCGGCGCCCGGCAGGCCGGCGCGGGCCGCGAGGGCCAGCGCGAGCCCGGCGTTGTTGAGCTGGCGCAGCGCGTAGTCGACGGCCGTCTGCTCGTTGAGCTCGACGCTGAGGACCTGGCCCGTACGGTTGACGACGAGGATGCCCTTGCCGGCCGCACTGCACGCCGCGAAGACGGGGTCGGCGGAGATGCGGTTCATGAACACGGCGGCGCCGCTCTCGGCGTCGTAGAGGTAGATGAAGCCGAGTTTTGTGACGACGTAGATGATGCCGTAGCGCTCGGCGAAGACGTGCGAGACGGGGAAGTCGGCGCCCGCCTCGGCCGGGAAGAAGACGTCGACCTGCTTCTTCTGGAACACCGGGCCGTCGACGTGGTCGATCTCGACGACGTGCATCTTGGCGGAGCCGTCGGCGGCGCGGTTGACGAACGAGAAGAGCGAGAAGCTGCCGAGCTGCCCGAACGAGCCGGCGTGGCCCTCAATGGCCTGCGACACGCCGCGCGCCTTCGAGAAGAGCTGCATGTGCCCGACGACGTTGCCCGTCTCGCCCTGCGCGATGCCGTTGACGAGGAACCAGGTCCCGGCCGCGTTCTGCTGGAAGTTGATGATCTGGCTGCCCTGCAGCGACGCGTGGCGCGCGGTCAGCATCTGCGGCGCGACGGCGCTGGCGTCGGAGATGTCCCACGTGTAGAGCGCGCGGTCGGTCACGATGCCGAGCACGTTGGGCGTCACCCAGCGCCAGAACACGATGTCCTCCGTGAGCACGGTGTGCTTGAGCCGCTGCTTCGTGTCGAGGTTCACGACCTGCACGGTGCGGCCCTGCGCACGCAGCGCGAGGATCTTGCCCGCCTCGGCCGAGCTCGCGGGCGACACGATGGCCGAGTCGGCCGTCATGGCGCGCCGCGTGACCTCGTTGTTGTGCGCGAGGTCGACAATCGCGACCTGGTTGCCGCTGTCGGTCGTCTCGCGCACGCACACGTAGCCGTCGCTCTCGAGCGTGCACGTGTTGAACGTGACCGCCGACTGCGGCACGCCAAGCGTGGTGAGCACGGCCAGCTCCTGGAACTTGATGGGGAGCTCGGACATTGGTCGGTGTCGGTGCCGCGCAAGCACCGCAGCCTCAAGTAATCGCGATTGGTAAGCTTCACGTGATGGGTTAATCAGCAGGCGCGGCCGCGCCGCGTCAACAGCGTGCACGCGTGCGGAGACGGCCGTTCACCGCTGGGGCTGAGCTGCGGGCGGTGGAGTGCGGCTGCGGTAATTTATATCTTTAGTGTCTTGTTAGGTAGATGGTGTAATGATGAGGGTGCGTCTTGCGCTAGGTATCAGCTTTGTGCGCGGCGCGTCACGCGAGACGCGCTGGGTGTGAACGCGTTCAGGACCATCTGGATGCGTGTACTGGGACGGCAGCGCGTGCGCAGCGAGGGCAGCGCTCAAATAGTTCTGGGGACTACGCAGCCCAGCCATTCTAGATGTGGAGTATCGGGCTGTTCGAACAATACTTCCGACGGCTACTGCCGTCATGCTCCACGCTGGGCGATCGTGCTGCGCAGTGCCTGTGTGAATCGTCGCTGTCGGGTACTGCTTGCAGAGCGGCCGGCGCGTTGATCGCATATTCATTCAGAGTCATGCTGAAGACACGGCCTGACATGCGTATCCTGACCGCTCATTCTACGCGTTCAGCGTGCGTTTCGGGTATTTCGTTTCGGTCTTCACGCCTTGATAGCCTCTTATGACACAACACGTTCGCCGTGCCTTTGGTGTACCATTTAAGTCACAGATTCCTGGGTAGCTACTTACGATACAGTGCGTTTCACGGTACCTTTCCAATGTCTTCAGTCTATTCGGGGCGGACCACACATTTTCGCACCTCGTCTGCGTATCCTAGTAGTTTCTATATTTATACCACCCGACCACCGTGCCTTCCCAATAGCTACTCCTGCGTTTACTACGCCTCTTGCGGTCTTCACTTCCGGATAGCTGCGATACACGACGTTCACCTTTCCGCTGTTCATACTACCCGTTCCACCGCGCTTGCTCGATGTTTTGTTACGCCTGAGGCGGTCCATTTCGGCAATGCGTCTGTGCTCTGTTTCAGTAGCTTCCATATTTAGGATACTACTACATGTTTTCCTATATGCTTTCAGTCTATACTCCGAGATTCCTAACTCGTCCGCCTCCAATCCGCTACCTAAGAATGCTCCGGCGGCGGGTACACGCGCGTGCCGTCCGGCTGGTAGACCACCTTGCGGCCGGGCTTCGTGTCGTCGCGCGCCGCGCCGTAGTGGAAGCCCACGCGGCCCACGCTGGCGTCGGTGAACCGGAACAGGAACCGCTCGCCCTCGAGACGATCCGCGTAGAACGAGCGCGGGTGCTGGCTGGTCTCCTCGCTCTGCTGCTCGCCCTCGCCGACCGTGCTCAGCTTCTCCAGAATCTGCTTGGCCGGCTCGAGATGCAGCGCCTTCGCAGCGTCCACCGGGCCGAACGGCTCGCTCTCGGCGATGCTCGTGAAGAGCTGCTGGCGCGTCTCCTTCTGCACGGGGATCTCCGACAGGTCGTCGACCTTGGTTTTGGGCTCGCCGCGCTCGTTGACGGGGATGTGCTCGAACATGCGCGTCATGGCGCGCGCCATCTTGGCCATGTCCTTCGCGATGAGCTGGGTGGGTTAGTATTTGCCGGAGGTCAGGGGTAAAAAAAGGTGAAACCATGTACAAGTCTTCAAGACTAATCAGAACATCATTCCGCCGTGGATACTTACTTTTTGAGGGCCCTTGAGCGCGTCAGCCATCTTCTTGCGCGACTCCTCGAGCTTGATGATGGCGTTGACGCGCGGGACCGCGATGCCGAAACTGAAACTGATCTGCTGCACGCTGGCGCCGTCGGCGTGCCGCCGCACGATGGCGTCGCGCAGCGTCGGGCCGACCAGCAGGTTCGACTTGGTGAACTTGTTCTCGGCGAACGGCCGCCGCGACTCGACGCTGTTCTTGTCGCTGAACACCTCGCGCCACTTGACGCTGCTCCGGTCGATCTGGTACTGCGGCCGGATCGGGTAGCTCGTGAGATACGCCTTGCGCGGGTCGAACTTGTGGTAGTCCGGCGTGCGCGCCAGCGGGTTGCGCGTGTACAGGCCCTTGAAGTTGCGCTTGCCGAGAAACGCCTTCAGCTCGAGCTGCGCCCGCGAGACCATCGGACAGCGCGCAAGGGGCTATGCAAGTTACAACACGGCGTGTTTTTCGCCGCGGTGCCTGGGCCGTGCCGATTTCTAAGGCGCGCCATAGTGCTTTGGTAATACACAGAGCGCGGGCGCGTCTCGCCTTGGCCCAAGCGCGCGCAGCCTCTCGCGCGCGTCGGATTAGGCGCCCATGTCGGTCGCACGCCGCGCTAGAAAATTTCGGGCGTGCAGAGTTCGCCTTTACAGTATATACACGTGCCGGCGCGCGGCATGCAATAAATTAAGCTTTAGAAGTAAAACGGGTTCGCGGTGTTTTTCGAGCCGACGAGCCCCTTCCTGAGGCCGCGCGCGGCCTCGTCTTTCCTGAGCGCGTCCAGCTCGTCGCGCTTCTTGTTGCGCTCGGCCTCGGCGACGTCGAACGCCACGCGGCGGTACACGTTCTTGAAAACGTCCTCCAGCGCCTCCTCGCGCGCGAGGTCGAACTCGCCAACGAGCGCGACAAAGTCGCCGCGCACCAGATATACGCCGAGGTCGCGTTCCGCGTATATGCTGCCGCAGTAGATCTTCTCCACGGTGTCCTGCAGCACCAGGCTGCCGAACTGGTCGAAGCTGCGCAGAATGCCCACGATGATCGTGCCGTCGCGCAGCGTCAGGCTCACCTTCTTGTCGACGTAGTCCAGCAGCAGCCCGCCGGTCGTGTACATCTGCGTGGGCGCCGCCTCGGCGCCCTGCAGCAGTTCGTCGTGCGCTTCCATTTACCGGATTAGTAAGGGGCCGCGGCGGGTCAGCGCGGCGCGATTTCGCGATCCGTCTATTTGGAGCGAGCCAGTCGCGGCGTGGCCTAAAAAGTGGATTCAGGGTAATGAAACTGCTGGGTTTATGGTGTACGGGTTCGGCGTCTCAGTTTCCGCGCGCCGCGCCTTCTTCGTTAAATGGAGCGCCAGCAGTCCGTGCGCGGCGGCGGATTCACCCCTAAATACGCCACAGACTACTCAGTCACGCCTATCTATACCGCGTTGCCCATCTTCGAACTACTGCGGTCTTCGGCATTTCTCGGCATACTGCAGGGCCGCCCGATTTGTTTGTTGTGGTAACTAAGCTGCATGCTAGCAGCTGCACGCCGCCGCTGATTTGTCATTGGCAGCCAGCTGGTTTAGGCAGTACCGCCAGACGCGTTCCAGAGAGAGCCCCGCCGCCGCAGCATGGATTCCTCCGACGAGCCTGCGTGGATGGGCCCGTCCGGGTACGTCGCGTACGTGTTCTTCTGCTTCTTCGGCGTCGGGCTGTTTGTGCACGGGCTCGCCGTCTCGTGCGCCGGGTTCACGTCGGCGAAGTCGGCGCTCTCGCAGAGCGCGTACACTGGAATGGCGGTCTCCGTGGTGGTGCTGCAATTCTACACGGTGGGGTTCACGCTCGAGTGCGCGCAGTCGCTGCACCCGTGGATCGGCCGCTTCGTCGGCAGCCTGCGCCACGCGCTGCTGCTCGGCGTCGACGTGACCGACCTGCCGACGATGGGGTACCTGCTGCTGCGCTTCGGTTTCGCGCTCGTGCCGTGCTGCGTGCTCGCGAGCGCGGCGTGCCAGCGCGGGCGCCTGGCGCCGCTGCTGGTGTTTCTGTTTCTGTGGATGAGCTGCGTGTACTGCCCCGTCGCGCGCTGGTGCTGGCAGCCGTCGGGCTGGAGCTACCAGCTGGGCGTGCTCGACTACGCCGGCGGCACCAACATCCATGTCACGGCCGGCTTCGGCGCGCTCGTGTACTCGTACGTGCTCGGCCCGCGCGCGGCGTACCTGGAGCACGCAGACGACCCGCCCTTCTCGCTGCCGATGGTCGTGCAGGGCACGTCGCTCATGGCGCTCGGCTGGATCGGGTTCACGGGCGGCTCGCAGATCCGCGAGCCCGCCGAGGCGCTGCTCAGCGTGCTGAACACGGGCCTCTCCGCCGCCGCCGGCGGGTTCAGCTGGATGCTTCTCGACTACTACACCGACCGGTTCGCCGGCGAGGCCGCGAAGTTCTCCATAGTGAGCTTCTGCTCGGGCGTCGTGAGCGGGCTCGTCGCGATCACGCCCGGCGCGGGGTACGTCTCGCCGCACGCGTCGCCGCTGTTCGGCGTGCTGGGCGCCATCGTGTGCAACTACAGCACGCAGCTGAAGTTCAGCATCGGCGTCGACGACCCACTGGACATATTCGCCGTGCACGGCATCGGCGGCCTCGTCGGCACGCTGCTCACGGGGATTTTTGCAACGGTTCATCACCGGCGCCGCTGGCAGGTCCTGCTACAGCTCGTCTCCGTGGGCGCCGTGGCTTTGTACACGCTCGCGGCCACGCTGGCGATCGCGCTGCTCTTGAACCGCATACACCCACTGCGACTCCGCCTCTCGCCCGAGGAGGAGCCTTTCGGCGTGGACCTCGTGGAGAGCGGCGAGTCGGCGGCACCCGGGATCCCCGACTCTAACTGGTACCCGCAGCAGGATCTGGGCCGCCTGCGGAACTCTAACGTCGCTCTGGCAGCCGACGACCTACCTCTACTGCAGCAGCTGCCTTTGAGTTACGGCCTCTATACCCACCAGGACCGCGAGTGAGGCGATTGTTGTCGCCTTTGTAGAAGAATTGAGCACGGGGCTTAAGATAGATTCGGGCGTAGCATAAATTTATCTTAACCCGTTTTATTGCTCTTGTTTGTTTTGCTGCGGATTTTGGGGGTTCTGGAGACTCATCCGATACTTTTGGTGTCTTTGGCGTCTCTTGCGCCCCCGCCAGATCCCAGCTATTTCTTGCAGAATAATTTGTTCATGTTGAGTGAAGTTTAGCTTCTGTAACGATAAAATATATACCTGCAGTGACTGCTTCGCGACCTGAACGCTGACGTTAACGTATAGGCAAGTAGGTAGCAGATTTAGTAACGCCGGACATACGAGCGGTGCGAATACTGGATGTGCACAAGCGTTTCGCTTTGAGAGTATCCTACCAATGCATTTCATTTTATACCCCTCAGCAGGTTGGAGACCCGTGGCATTCCAGATTGGCGCTGTGTTTGTTTTCCGTAGATACGACAATTTGCTAAGCTAGCGGATCTGCTTGAGAGAGAACACATTCTGCGAGACAGGTCGGTTGTCAACGCCACATTTTCGCGGCTTTTCTTAGTGTTTGAAGTAAATTAGCCTGGAGCCCTGAGTTTCAGCGGCATTAACCAGATGCACCCGTGAATTAGACAATGGCCGAAGCATGACGTTCATCTTGAGTACAGCATACAATTGACCAATATAGACGTAGGGCGTAGCTGGAATAAGCCAATCAAGGAGGCGGGTCAAGATAGCAAATGCATCTCGCGTCTGCAGCAAAGAGGCACGCGATAATTGTCGCGATGCTGGCAGTTTCGAGACACTAGCGGCTCAGTATCAACAACATACTGTCTACACCATCTGTGGTTGCGCAACTCGAGAAGTCACGCAATTAATTCGGCCCTGCATCTCCCGATTTGTAAAACGCGCGCCTAATCGGGTGGAAGGTCCTGAGACTTTGTCTAGCTCCGTACTTAAATATTGTGTCCTTAATTAATCAATTGGGCTTAAATTTTCGCACAGGGCTGCTTTCCACTGACTGCGCGATTCGGTGAAGGCACCCAGAGCTCCCCGATGCTCCGAAGCTAAATAAAGACTCCCGATCGAGTCACATGATGAGACACGTTTCCGCTCATTCAGGCGCAACACATGTACAGCCGACAGCAATAGATAAACAGCTCTAGAAACGCATGTAACTGCTTGCGATTGTCCAACCTAAATGGAGCGTCGATTGCGCGGGAACTCGTATCTCTCGTGACATTTCACACATGGCGGGTAATAATACTAATACGTGCAGATTGGTCAGCCTAATCTGGGAATGCAGGAGGCAGTATCGTACGGGCCTTGCGTGATCGCGTACTAATTTTGTAGTCGCTTGGCCTCGCATGCTACATTTGAGACAATACAAAAATACTTCGACAGGAGTAGCACTGTCGAACTCATGCGGCAATACGGACATGGCTGTTTTTATTAATAAACCAACCAGATCTGGAAGTACGAGAATCCGCTCATAGTGTACATAAAGGCTAGGGTCGATGTCTCACGAACACGCACGCACGCTTGGATGATGACAACCCCTACGCGGTGAATAATCGGGTCCCCGAGCGATTCCGGGGCCTTGGAGATCGGAGATCCGCTACAACCAGAACAGCGCCCTGAATTTGTCTATCTGAATAACTAGTTTTTTGTGGATCGCAACCTGGTTCAAATTTAGAGTTTTGCGCGCATATGCATGGCAGAGATGAATATAGAACAAAAATGGAGACAGATCGGTGTATGTGTGTACATATGCAGGGTCAATCTGGAACGGGTTGGGGCAAGAGAGGGCCGGCCCCCCGAGTAGCAATATAAAAGGGCAATATTCGGCGATAGGAACCAGGCAATGGTGTCTACCAAAGTCCTCAGCCTCTCTTTTTTGACTCTCGCATGCGCACTCCCTTCATTCAAGGACGCTGCTAGCAATGAGTTAGTGGCTAGAGACGGCTCGAGTGGCTCCTCTGGTTCCAGCGGCTCTTCTGACGGTTCTGGTGGCACGGGAGGCTCGTCAGGTGGCTCTGACGGCTCTTCAGGCGGCAGTGGTGGCTCTTCAGGTGGCTCTGGCGGCTCCTCTGGCTCCGGTGGTTCTGCTGGTTCTTCGGGATCGTCTGGTAGCTCTGGTTCTGATGGCTCTTCCGGATCCTCTGGCTCTTCGGGTTCGGATGGCTCCTCTGGCTCTTCTGGCTCTTCCGGATCCTCTGGCTCTTCGGGTTCGGATGGCTCTTCTGGCTCTTCTGGCTCCTCCGGCTCTTCCGGATCCTCCGGCTCTTCTGGCTCTGACGGTGGATCTGGCGGTGAGGGTGGCACCTCTGGCGGAGACGGCGGTACTGGCGGCGCGGCCACGACTGCTGCTACTGCAGACACGGCCGCTACCACGGCTGCTGCTACTACCACGGCTGCTACTACTACTGCCACTGGCGGTGATGGTGGTGCCGGCGGCGGTGCTGGCGGCGAGAGTAGTTCTGGCAGAGCTGGTGCGGCTGCTACGTCGACCACTACATCGGAGGCAGTTGCGCTGGTCACATCCGCGACCACGCTGGCGAACAACACCATCGGGTACGTCAACGCCGGCATCAAGCTCAATCAGAACTACCTGGTCGGCATCGCGGCTGCCGCGGTCGCTCTGCTCTGAGCGCGTAGCTTAGAACATTTTGCATCTAAATCGCACATAACATGGCATCTGGCATATTTTAAGCATTGCACAAACATTAATCTCCGGCGGCTCAGTCCGAGCTCAAAATGCGCAGTGGTAGGTATGCGGTGTAGTCGTCCCGTAGATATTGCCTGCCGCAACGGGTGATGGTGAACCAATTATATGCTACTAGTCTGGCTCCTAAACCAGTGGTCGGGACAGTGCGGAAGCTCAGAGGCGAGAGATCGAGCGGGGTCGGTGCGGCAAGAGCCACTATTAGTAGTCCCGCGAACTTTATAGGTGCTAGCTAGTCTAAAACATGTTTCCTGTACCATCGGCTAAAATCCCGTCCATACACTTCAGGTGAATTCAGATCTGGACATCAACACTGATTAGGGAGGATACGTGCCTAGGCTGATACACTGCTGGATTCGACGCATCCAATACCGCCCTACCAACTGCTTTGGCTGAACGAAAATGGGAGTGTTCGTTCGCCCCCATCACATAGATGCAATCCTCGAGGAGACAGTAGGTCACGTCCGCAACCTCTACTGGAGTACGGTCGAGAACCGGGTGCTCGGTATGGGTGCTCGGCATGATGGCTCATGGGTATGTCACCGCGTAGCGTCTAGGATATGCTTATATCTACCTACAGAAACGTTCGCTGCATGTTGTGCAGGCAGTGATATGGTTCGATACCATGGCGGTTGCACTGCTGCTCCGTGTCCGAAAAATGCAAGTTGTCGACAAGCTTGACCCTACACAAGGTCCGAAGATGTGATCCACGTCACAAGTGCCTCGATATGGCGATCTGTGCGCATTCAATAGACAATTCATCCCACGCTGACCGATCCCGACGAATGAGACAGTGAAATGAACTTCTCGAGAGTGAGCAGGGCCAATTAACAACACAAGAGGGGCGCCACACTGGAACATGAGCTAAGTGTCCTGGGAAATAACCGGGCCAAAATCCCATGGACGGTTTCCTACTCTCTGGGCAATGCCAGCGGCGATCCAATCACGGACATCTTTAGCGCTCACGACGAAGCCTTTCTGTTGTGCGATCCCCAGGAAATCGTCAAGTGTTATATCCAGCGCGCCGCGTTTAGTGCGCATGGTCATGGCAAAAGGAACACGACAGTTTTCGTAAACCACAAGCAGATCGCCACAATTGTCCAGAATATAGTCATATAACCACGACGGGATTATTAGCTCACAAGCATTTGGCCACTGAAAGTCGGGCACCCCCCGTCTGGCAGCCACGAATGCACGGCCAATCCACGTTGGACTGATCTGCACCGGTGCCTGTGAGCCTGGAGCAGTGCCCGCATCAAACCATTCTTTGATAACTCGGGCATACGGCTCGTCGAGTGAGTCGGTGGCTTGTATTGCCACTATATCCGGAACGGCAACCTGGTAGCCTACCTGGTGCAGAAGATGCAAAGCGTTCGCCTGTGCCAGGGTCCTCAGCGTTTTGGTGTCAACAATAACCACCTGTGGACGATCGCCTTTCGGATACTTCAGAGATCTATCAGGCATCCAAGCATAGCGCATGTACAGAAACCAATACGGCAAGCTCTTAAATGCCGACGCAGGTAATTTAGGTTTAACATGTGACAATAGGGTTGTAGCCATTGATAATCAAGGGAGTCACAGTGGCGGGGAAGGCGAGTACTCCAAAGCCTGGGACGCCTGTTTCGGGTTTAAATTAAAGCGAGAAGACCCTTGGTCCAGCACTCGTAGAGTTAGATTCATCCACAGTCTCGTCATTGCTAAGTATGTAGGAAGTCATTTGTAAAAACCGTTAGCAGCTTTTCCGCTATAGTTATGCGTGTCGGAACATTTCATAAGTATACACTTAATTTGCACACCCACTACACTTGCGAGACGCTGTCGGCGTTCCTACATCTAGATTAGACGTATTTTAGTGCATCGGTAGTTGCGCGTTGCGTCTCGCTGATGATCTCTGCGTCACGCCGTAGCCTTGCATAGACCGCGTTAACCGGGCATGCTTACGCGATTAGTAATGATATAAAGCTAGAGCACGCGGTCAAGCGACGGCGAGCGACGTTCTCGATCGCCTGCCGGCTAACCGCTAGCCGAGCGGAATTCACCCATGGCCGAAAGCTAGACGTGTGAACAGGCTCAACAAAAACCTCGACATGTGAGTCAGCGATTATGGTTTGCATGGTGAGTCTGAGAGTTGTATCCCGACTGAGACGTTTCCTAGTTTCGAAAAATAGTAAGCTTCCGGTCTGTTTGTACTTGAGACTCGTGTAAATAGCCAGGCGCTGGGTGTTCACCGACCGCCCGAATAACTGTAAATGACATCCGTGGTTCTGGAGAGGTGCAAAATATGATGACACCTACGGCTCTTGGGTCAGTATTACACAAACCCTGAAAAGTCGTGAACCTACAGCGCACTCATTCCTAAGCTTTGTTAAACGTGTATGCACCGTTAACTAAATTACTCTGATTAAGGGTAATGTCAGCTGACCGCGATTCCAATATAGATGGACGCTTCACTCGACCAGCAGCATGCTAAACATCAGCCTACCGGCTGCAACATTTGCTACCAATGAACGCCCCGACGTTCTCATTTACGATATTGGACCACTGATAAAGCTTGCAGAGGCCGATGCGCTGCACTACCTCCAAGAAGTAGGCGGCCGAGTAATCATATCAGACACGGTGGCCGAGGATGCACTAGCCCACCTGGGGGCCGAGGCAAAAAGCCGGATTTGTGCCTGGTTTGAAGCTAATGCAAGTCCAAGCTCGAAGATGCCGGTGTTTGAAGCTAGTGCAGCTCCAGGCTCGAGAGTGCCGGTGTTTGTCGTGGACTTCAACTTGATTTCACACACTGATGAGCCCACCATGGATATGAGAAATCAGATCAATCAGAATTTCAACCCGCTGCTCTATGTCTATGAGAACCCTGAGGTGCGAAGAGACCTAGATGATTATCTTCTCCTTCCTGATGTCGACGCTCTGACCACGGATGCCTTTGTCAAACTCGTTGAACGCCACGACAGCTTGCCCACAGTTGAAACACATAACAGGTGTGGGACGTCTTCAATGTACTTGCCTTGCTCGGCAGGTCCCGTTTGAGGAGCCGTGACGTACAGGCTCATCCACGTCTATCCTCTGTGGTGATCCTGTGAATGACACCCGGAAGACCCGCCACAATTGGAGGACACGGTAGGTGAACAACGTCTGTGTCCCAACACTTTTTATGCCGATCTTTGCAACTGTTCATCGAACCAGCTGCGAATAATGCTTGTGTATTCTAGTGTTTGCAAACGCTTTGCATTAAGTGAGAGCTGAAGAATTTAGCACCGATAGGCCTCTGCTAAGGTCGTGCATTTGTTAGCGCATACCACTAGGATTGATTCGTAAGTTTTATGATATTACTTTTATCTTTTCGAGAAATGCGACGGCCTAGTGTGGAATGTGGTCGCGCATTGACGTTTGTCAGTCTGTCACAGGGACAAAGTCCAGCATCAGACGCGCGGCATCTCTCACACTGCATAGACGCGATGAGCTTTCGACATATGCGCGCCGTAGTGTACGCACTAAAGACGGAAACCTGCAAGTGTCTCCCCCTCGGGGCAGATTAACGCTGTGGGCAATAATTCTTGCACGCACTTTCATTTTGACCATCTCACGACATCCCAGATATATTCTTTACTGCGAGGTGGACGCAAACCCTCACGGCAGGGCCGACAGAATGAACCACCTTCTTAATCGTCTGCGCTAGTGGCATTCGTCCCGCTCTTCCTCGATACCACAACGCGCCTAATCGTACACACTAGCAAGTCGATGTTGAGCACTCATGATGTGACCTCGATCGAAGTGTTGCACTATCAAGAAACTGGTGCCAATACTTCGAGGAGATTGTCATTGAAGTACCTAAGGCAACCAAATCCACAGGATCACACTCTCTATCGCAAGGCATGAGATCCAGACTCCAGAAGTTTTCCCTCCCTATCGTTGCTGGTAATAAGGTTTGTTGATGGGTCACCCGCAATATGCTTGTGCGGAATTTGTGTCAGCCCATCGTTTCTCGTATAACGTTTATACTGCTGAATGGCCCCACTTCAAATATAGCGGATGTGTTGGAGCGTATATCCTCTGGCATTATCACGTATCCCTTGATCATTAGTAAGCCTGATTACAGGCACATAGACTTAAACTGCTAATAGTGAGTATATAGTACCAGCAGAGTACCTTAGGGGAACTCAGATCCAACATGGAGCCCAACGAGCATTAGGAACAAGACCAATCCAAATCAAATTAATAGGTTGAGGCTATATAGATCGCCTCAGATATATCCTTCGCACGCCAAATTCAATTAAACGCAGCGATACATCACGTGGATAACGAAGCTCCTGTATAAAGAGCATGTCTGTTCCCCAGCAAAAGTGCTGGCACCGTCAGGTTCTCAAAGACACAACAAACTATGACATCAGAACAAGCTAGCGACTCTGAATCTGAATGCCCCTATGTCATATGCCCTGACTATGAACCATTGATACACTTGACGCAAATTGATGCCCTGCATATATTAGATGAAGCGGCTGACAGTATCGTCATACTGGACGTGGTGAAAATGCAGGCGATGCATTTCTTGGACGCGGCCTGCACGCGCAGACTCACGGCTTGGCTCGACTCAGGCGCCACTCCCGAGTCTGAGACACCAATCGAGATCAGAACCACCTCGACGGGCCGTGCACTCGCGGCCGCCCGGGTTGCCGATCCTAGCTTTCAGTGGCGCAATATAACCTTGTTCGCAGTGTTAGACTATATGCTGGAGGTGGTAGACGACACGAGCGAGAGCAGGCTCTACATTTATGAGAACTTCCGGGAATATGTGATGTTCCACGAGTATCTGTCCTGTCCCAGGATGTCATTAAAGGACTTCCTTCGGTCAGAGACCGGTAGTGACGAATCGTGGGAGATGATTAAAGCTGTTGCCCCTCTCGCCAACTAGTCGAGGACACTACTGCTACCCACTGCTCTTCCGTAACTCCTGGGTGAAGTTGTATGAAGTTGACGATATCTTCGCGCTGGGGACCCTCGCTATCAACAGCACTTGCGACAAAGCCTTCTGTACCCCTGGGCACCACCCACTTTACGCTCAACGACAATACAGCACATGAGACAGCGTTTCATTCGGAGTATCCTATGCGCTCCTCATTGGACGCGAAGTATATAAACAACGCCTTCTCAGTCACATGAGGAGGTCCATAGCTCAATATTAAAATCTAATTAGCTCATACGCAAGCAAGTGTACGCTCGCTCTTGTCTCGGCAATTATATCTCGGCGCTCTACAAGTTGCGGCCCTGGCAGCAGTTCCACCCACGTATTTTGGGTTGCATCATGTTGCGTCAGGCCAGGGCTCTCAGTAGAGTGGTATACTCGTTTAGTCGCTGATTAGAGAGTCATCTATCAGTTTGGATCTTTGAAGCGCGAGCTAATTCTCAATCAAAGTTACTTCTGCGTTTCCCAACATTCTGAAAGAGCAGTCGGCCTTCGCCTCGTATCCCTTGCGGTTCGCCTAATCCAAGCGGCAGGTATTTGGTTCTCGCAGGATTCCGAATGAGTTTGTACAACAAATTTAACAATTCAATGGTTCGTCAACGTCCAAAGATCACAATCCATAGCTGGGTTCGATACATCCTCCAATACCGCGGCACCAACTGCTTTGGCTGAACGAGAACAGGACACGTTCGCGATCTCTGTTGGAGTACGGTCGAGAATCGGGGGATCCGCATAATGGCACTATAGGTATTTCGCCGCGTCGCGTCGAAAATATGGTTATATCTACCTACGGAAACGTTCCCTGCATATTGTGCAGCCTGTGATATGGTTCGATACCATGGCGTACTGATGCTCTGTCTTGTCTGACAAACGCAACTGCGAAAGGCTTAATCCTAAAACGGGTAGGAAGATGTGATTCACGTCACAAGTGCCTCGATATGGCGACCTGCGGGCATTCAATAGATAATTCATCCCACGCTGACCGATCCCGACGAATGAGACAGTGAAATGAACTTCTCGAGAGTGAGAAGGGCCAATTGACAACACAAGAGGGGCGCCACACTGGAACAGGAGCTAAGTGTCCTGGGAAATAACCGGGCCAAAATTCCATGGATGGTCTCCTACTCTCTGAGCAATGCCAGCGGCGATCCAATCACGGACATCTTTAGCGCTTACGACGAAGCCTTTCTGTTGTGCGATTCCCAGGAAATCGTCAAGTTCTATATTCTGTATACCGACCATAGTGCGGATAGTCATGGCAATAGGAACACGGCGGTTTTCGTAAACCACGAGCACATCGCCGCGATTTTCGAGGATGCTGTCATATAACCACGACGGGATTATTAGCTCACAAGCGTTCGGCCATTGAAAGTCGGGCACCCCCCGTCTGGCAGCCACGAACGCACGGCCAATCCACGTTGGACTGATCCGCACCGGTGCCAATGAGCCTGGAGCAGTGCCCACATCAAACCAGTCTTTGATAACTCGGGTATACGGCTCGTCGAGTGAGTCGGTAGCTTGTATTGCCACTATATCCGGAACGGCAACCCGGTAGCCTACCTGGTGCAGAAGATGCAAAGCGTTCGCCTGCGCCAGGTTTCTCAGCGTTTTGGTGTCAACGATAAACACCTCCGGACGATCGTCTTCCGGGTAAATCAGAGACGTATCAGGCATCCAAGCGTAGCGCATGTACAGAAACCAATTAAGCAAGCTCTTAAATGCCGACACTGGTAATTTGGGTTTAACATGTGACAACCATTGATGATCGAGGGAATCATAGTGGCCGGGTACTCCTAAGCCGGGAACGCTGGTGAGAACCACGTTAGTCATGCACAATGATTAGGGTGGTTAGAGAACCTTCTGGAGCCTTGGGTGTATCCACCAGTCTCAAGTATAAATAGGAGGAGACAGAACTCTATTCTGAAGAGAGAGGGAATGTCTCCGACATACATACGATGAAACTTCTAGACCTCTAAATCTTGCTCTGGTTAATCATTTCTCCCAGTGATCTTACTTAAGTGTCACGACCTGTACACAAACCCCGTATCAGGTGTTCAACAAACGTCTGTTTCGGGTTTGAACAGAGTGGGAAAACTCTTCTTCAGAAGTATTGTGTAGGACACAATGCTATAAAACTCTCAACACCCTCGTTGAGCGATGGCATCTCCCGCTGTTACCTAGCGCCACGACCTGAATATAGCGGCAATGTCACCCTTATTCCAGCACTCGTAGAGTTAGATTCATCCACAGTCTCGTCATTGCTAAGTATGTAGGTAGTCATTTGTACTAAACGTACATTGTCCCTTCTCGGTGCTGGCAGACCCCTTTGCACCGGGACAGGCCGTACCGTGATGGCCTGCAACGGTCACTGCCCTTCACAGCTGCGAAGCTTCTTCTTCAATGCGCACCGCACTGCAGGCCGTTGGTTGAATGTCAATGCTATCTTCTGCCTGGACGTCCAGACTCCGCTGTGTATCTAGCTGGGCACCCTGAATTTAGGAATAATTAGAAATGTATGTAACCATAAAATAATACACGGCTTGCGAACCAATCACCTGCTAATCAACAGTTTCACCGCCGAACTTCCAATATTCATTCGGCGGGTCGTCAACGTGCGGTTACTAAGTCAGCCGCCGCCCGGTTTTCGAGGCAGCCGAGTTTGCTCGCCCCCCGCATGGAGCGCAACATCATCCAGCAGCTCGCGGCGCAAATCTACAAGACCGACGAGGTGCCCGACAAAATTCTGCAGGAGGCGAACGCGCTGTACCTGCAGAGCCGCGCCTCGCTGCCGCTCAAGCCGAACCAGGAGCCCGCGCGCATACACCTGTGCTGCGTGCTCGCCGGCGAGAAGGGGGCCGCCGACGCACTGCCGCGGCCGGACACGTCGCGGCCGCCGATCCCGCCCGCGCAGTATACGCGCCTGCTGCAGCAGTTCCGCAGCGCGCTGCTGCCGCCGGCGACGCCCTCGCGGCGCAAGCGCCGCACGCGCGCGGACTTCTCGCAGTACGTGGACGACGACGAGGGCGGCGGATACAAAGACGACGACGACGACGAGTTCGACGGTAAGGCGGCGCTGGCCGGCGAGGAGCCCGACGTGTACGACAACGACGAGCCGGACTTCGACGCCGAGGAGGAGCTCAGCACGCCGCGGCGGCAGCCGCCCGCGCGCAGCTCGCGCGGGTCGCCGTCCCCGCGGAAGGCCGCGAGCCCGCGCAAGCCGGCCGCGCGCATCCCGCCGCCCACGCGGCTGCGCATCGAGGCGCTCGCCGAGCGCGCCGAGCTGCACGAGCAGACGGTGGAGACCGTGCTGCACGGGCTCGAGCTGTACCAGGACCTCGTCAAGGACAAGTGGGGCCTCGTGTACGGCCTGCTCGTGGTCGTTGCGGGCCGCGTCGAGCCGCAGGCGGGGCCGGAGACGGAGCGCAGGCTCGCGCGCGCATTCGACGTTGCGGCGCCGGGCGCGGGCGTCGACAAGGACGAGTGGCGGAGCTGGTGCGCGCGCATCGTCACGAACCAGACCTGGATCAGCTCGGTCGCGCGCGTTCCGGAGCGGCCGCTGGACCTGATCGGCTCGCCGGGCGGCTGGGGGCTCGGTGTTGAGTTCAACTTGCTCGGTGCGTGACGCGCGCGCGCCGAGCAAAGCCTCCAGCGCAGAGCCTCCGGCGCTGGGTCTATAGACTTGTGGCTACGTGGCACAGCGGTCGGCGTGGACGCGCGTGCAGCGCAGCGAGCAGTTCGGCGCGCCACACCGCATGCACCGCGTGCTGGCGAAGAAGCCGCACACGTTGCACCGCGGCCGCACGGGGTACCGCGACGGCTTCGCGGCGAGCGCGAAGTACTGCTCGGCCGCCGCGGTGTCGTCGTCGAAGACATTGGCCAGCGTCTTCTTAGACCCGAGCACGCGGCGGCTATTCACGGTCTTGCCGGGGCGGAAGCCGCCTTTGATGAACGACGCGGGGATCTCGATCTTGCTCTCCTTGTAGTTCTCGCTCATAAGCTCCTGCAGCCGCCGGCGCGCAGCGCGCTGCTGCGTCACGGCCGTGGCCTCGCTGCCGCGCGTGCGACTCCCCGACGTCGTTGGCCCGCGCGTGCGCGCGTACGCGTGTAAATTCACCTCCGCGTGGCTGATCTTCATGGCTGGCGCACCCTCTCAGGATACGTTCAGTGAAGGGTAAAAATCAGCCGGAGTGCTCGGCGTTGCGGTGTTCTCAGCGACCTAATTCTAGGCCAGTCTGAACAAAACCAGCAGACAGCGCCTTCGGATTAGTAATAAATATTTATTGAGAGGCGCGCTGCGGGCCGGCAGCGCTTGAAGTAGACGTAATTCGAGCTGGAATGCAAAAAGGTGCCCTCTTAGAGTCTTGAAAGTGCCTGATATGTGATACCTGGTGCGGTCGGGCCTTCGGTCTGCGGTTTCGCTCGGGTGATCCATGTTTATGCATTCTCGTGGTACCATATAATTGAATTGTTGTTTGTAGGTGCAGCCACAAGGAAGTCCACCCGCGTTATTCCGTATATAAATTATACAGCCTGTGAGACACCATAATTATCCAGTATTATGGACATATCAGCCCAATTGTTGAGTACAGTAGCACACATGTGATATTTACTTTGGGTACACATTTCACCCGGAGGTTGCTGCTGCTTGATGATGGCACTATCGGCTCGGTTTAGCACATGTGACCACGGGAAACACCATGGCAACGGACTCGATCCGCCAAATGGCTCGTAGCGAGAGAGGACTAGCCTAGTTTGCGATTGCAACTACGAGTGACACGCACATGTCAAAATTATACAATTCCCGCAGAATCCCAGCGTTGGCCAGAAGTGCTACTCCGTCGCTCGGCACAGAGAGGGTACTCACGCCAACCAGTTCATAATTAGCTGCGTGGTGAGTCTATAGCGGACTAGCAGGTGATGGCTGAGGCGACGCGCGTGATACGTCATGCCTCGCTCTAGATGATGAATCTGCAAACATCAGTGCGTGCGTCAACCATCCACTACGGATTATAGCTGGCCAGGCAGCAAAAGTATAGACCGGCATTGTAAACGAGTACGCACCCAAGATCGTCAAGTCTGCAAACGGCTACGCGACACTGTTTCTTCACTTTTATCCTCTTGCGTCCCGCGCGAAAGGCTGATGCGTCGGTTGAGCTCCCGCAGCCTCAGCTCCAGCGCATCTAGCTCAGCCAGCGTCGCGACGTTCTCCAACTCCTGCATCAGCGCAGCACGCTCTGCCAGCAGAGTGTCGTCTGCAGGTGCGCTCACAGCTGCCTGGCGCTCGGCCTGCTTCACTCTCTGGAAGTCGAGGTCCCGAACCCATGGACACAGCTTGATGACGGCCCGGCGGTACCCGGGCACCCTGGCCACCGGGCAGCCTTCGAGGACGAGACAGGTAAGTTTGCGCAGGTTTTTCAGGAACAGCAGCTGCTGCAGGTCAGCAATGGGGTTCGCCGCCAGCGAGAGGACGCTGACGTTGGGGGCCATGTAAGCGAATTCCGGGTCGATTTTGGCGATGCCGTTGTGTGCCAGCAGCAGTGTTTTAACACGCAGGAACTCGGGGAAGGGCTTCTGCAGCGCGGTCAGGTCGTTGCCCACGAGGTCCATAGAGTCGTATTTGTCGTCGAGCCGGTTGAGTTCAAGGACGCTGGAAACGTGGCACTCGCGCAGCGAGATTTCCTGCTGTCGCAGGGCGTTCTCGTAGACCTCGGCCCGGGATAGCGAGGCGTTCATCGCACTGCACGCATGCCAAATGGTCGAGTCCTATTAGGTCATCCTTGGCACTAGCCGTCGAGCGCCAAAACCCGTCAGAGGCGCGAGAAGAGAGGCACGCGGCGGTGCGAGCCGTGGCTTAAGTATGTTCGATTCGCACCGGCTCACTCTGTGTTGAGCTCCTGACGCTAGGTTGACGGCGCAGTTAATTTTGGATGAGTTCAACGTGAAAAATAAGCGACAGAAAACGAAGTGCCTGACGCCACGTTACACTATGTTGAAAGGAATCATGAATTGTAGGTCCTGAAGATGCCAAGATCTTGGATGACTATTAAATTGCCTTTTGTAGAGAGCCACGCCAGTCACACACAATCAGGGGCGTTAGAACCTATTACAGCCTTGGGTGTATCCATTGGTCTGAATTAAATAAAGAGGAGGGAATGGGACGCTACTCAGTGAGAGAGAGGTCTCTGACACACGTACGATGGACTTCTAGACCTCTAATTCTTACCCTAGTAAATCATCTCTCCCGTGATCTTATCTCGGTGTTACGACCAGTACACAAATCCCGTATCAGGTGTTGAACACTTGACACGGATTAGTCACTGGTTATCTAACCGGCCGCAACAGATCTCTTGGTCTCACTGACAGTGGACAGGAATGCAGCCAATGGATGCAAACACGGGGGTCGGCGCTGGGGAAGCGCTTCCCGAGACTCTGGGCGTTGTGCCCAGATGTGTGGAGGATACCTGCGAGGTCGACGCCTCCCTTTCCAGGGCTATCAAAGTCTTGTCGTGGTCTAAGGCCACTGAACTTGTAACTCTGCTCCAGGTGTACCTGGCTTGGAAGTTCTATCTTTCCATGGACGATCTCTCTGTGGACTCGGTAAACGACTCCGCTCTTCTGTACCTTATTTCTCTGATCATTCAGAGCGTGTGTGCAACAGTTTGGTTCGCCATCGTACGCCGCAATTTCAGGAGAACTCTGCTCACGCTCAGCACCCTGGCCACCACTGCGAACGTTGACACGGACCTTGAGCTCGAGAAGAGTTCTGAGAGCACCTCGCCAGCGGATTCGGAGTCTGATAGCTCAGCCGACGGCGAAGGGGTGCAGCGCATTGTCGAGAAAAACGTGAAACAGTTATCAGTCATGTTGTTTTACGTGTGCATCGAAGTTATGAATAAGATACACTGGGCATTAAAGTGCAAATACTCTCCGAGTGTTATCCGCGACTACGGCTTCTGGCTCATCGTGGCGTTTTTCCTCCAGTACGCTGTCGCGTTGGTTCAATTATGGCTCTGCCGACGGCAGCTCAAGACGTTCCTGGGCTCGTTCCAGCGCCGCCTGGAAGCGTAGCTCCCTGATATAACCACTGACATATGACACGAGCGCGCTGTGTGACTGGCGCATAATATTAACACTGATGCATGACACGAGCGCTGTGTGACTGGCGCATGATATAAACACGGATGTATGACGCGCGCGCCGTGTGACTGGCGCTCGAGTGCGTGGAATGAGCCGTGGTCTAGGCCAGTATGTAACATACCGGATTACTCGTTGCCATTGAGGCGCGACGCAACCCAATCTGAGCATTTTGGTTGACGAAATTTAAGGCTAGCTGCAAGGCAGCTTGCTAGAAGAGGCAAAATACGTAGACCTATGTGTGCTTACCCAGTTGAAGCATGGCCTAGAAAGTTACTTTGCAGCAGGCCCCGCCTTGTATTTATTCAGTCAACATGAGCGTCTGTTGACGCGGGTTTCCTAATAGGGATCCGAACGTGACATCATTTCCTGGTGGTCTTATATAATATCGCGTACCCAAATCCAGTATCAGGTGTTCATGGATTAGTTACTGGCTATCTAACCGGCCGCAAGAGATCTCTTGGTCTAAACACCGGCTTGACAGTGGACAGAAATGCAGCCAATGGATGCAAACACGGGGGTAGGCGCTGGGGAAGCGCTTCCCGAGACTCTGGGCGTTGTGCCCAGATGTGTGGAGGATACCTGCGAGGTCGAGGCCTCCCTTGCCAGGGCTATCAAAGTCTTGTCGTGGTCTAAGGCCACTGAACTTGTAACTTTGCTCTACCAGGTGTACCTGGCTCGAAAAGGCTATCATTCCGTGTACAATCTCTCTGTGGACTCGGTAATCGACTCCGCTCTTCTGTACCTTATTCCTCCGATCATTCAGACCGCGCATGCAATATTTTTGTTCGCCAGCGTACGGCGCGAGTTCAGGAGAACTCTGCTCACGCTCAGCACCGTGGCCACCACTGCGAACGTTGACACGGACCTTGAGCTCGAGAAGAGTGCTGAGAGCACCTCGCCAGCGGATTCGGAGTCTAATAGCTCAGCCGACGGCGAAGGGGTGCAGCGCATTGTCGAGAAAAACGTGAAACAGTTATTAGCCGTGTTGCTTATGGTGTGCGCCGGCGTTATGAATAAGATACAGTTGGCATTAAAGTGCAAATACTCTCCGAGTGTTATCCGCGACTACGGCTTCTGGCTCATCGTGGCGTTTTTCCTCCAGAACGCTGTCGCGTTGGTTCAATTATGGCGCTGCCGACGGCAGCTCAAGACGTTCCTGGGCTCGCTCCAGCGCCGCCTGGAAGTTTAGCTCCCAGAATTAACCACTGACATATGACACGAGCGCGCTGTGTGACTGGCGCACAATATAAACACTGATGCATGACACGAGCGCTGTGTGACCGGCGCATGATATAAACACGGATGTATGACGCGCGAGCCGTGTGACTGGCGCCCGGGTGCGTGGAATGAGCCGTGTTCTAGGCCAGTATGTAACACACCGGCTTACTCGTTACCATTGAGGCGCGACGCAACCCAATCTGAGCATTTTGGTTGACGAAATTTAAGGCTTGCTGCAAGGCAGCTTGCTAGAAGACGCAAAATACGTAGACCTATGTGTGCTTACCCAGTTGAAGCATGGCCTAGAAAGTTACTTTGCAGCAGGCCCCGCCTTGTATTTATTCAGTCGACATGACTGCCGAGCGTTTGTTGACGGTTTCCTAATAGGGATCCGAACGTGACATCATATCCTGGTGGTATTATATAACATCACGACCTATACCCAAATCCAGTATCAGGTGTTCAACACCTTCCCCTCGTTCGTCACCATATTGATTATATAACCGGCGGCGAGAGATCGGTTGCTCTCAACACCGGCTTGGCAGTTGACAGAAATGCAGCCAATGGATGCAAACACGGAGGTCGGCGCTGAGGAAGCGCTTTCTCTTCCTCCCGAGTCCTCGGGCGTTATGTCAAGATACGTGGAAGATTCTCGCGAAGTCGCAGCCTCCATTGACAGGGCTACCAAGGTCTCAGTATGGTCTCAGGTCACTGAACTTGTAGCTCTGTTTTACCAGGTGTACCTGGCCTGGAAATGCTATCTTTCCCTGGACGATATCTCTGTGGACTCGATAGTCGATTCCGGTTTTCTGTTCCTTATTTCTAACATCAGTTACAGCGTGAATTTAGTGACTCAGGTCGCCGCTAATCGCCGCAAGTTCAAGCAAGATCTGCTCACGCTTAGCGCTGTGGCCAATGGCGACACAGACTCCGAGCTCGAGAAGAGCGCTGAGAGCACCCCGCCAGCGGAGCCTAGTAGCATATTCGACGGTGAGGTGCAGCGCATCGCCGAGGAAAGCGTGACGTGGTTGGCATGGTCGTGTGGCGTTGAATTCTCGGGCATTTTCTTCAAGGCAATGTTGACATTTTTTTGCGTATACTTTGCAGGTCCTTTCCGCGGCTGCTTGTCTTGGCTTAGCGCGGTATTTATCCTCCCGCACGCTGTCGTGTTGGTTCAATTATGGCGCTGCCGACGGCAGCTCAAGACGTTCCTGGGCTCGCTCCAGCGCCGCCTAGAAGTTTAGCTTGCAGATTTAACCACTGACATATGACACGAGCGCGCTGTGTGACTGGCGCATGATATAAACACTGATGCATGACACGAGCGCTGTGTGACCGGCGCATGATATAAACACGGATGTGTGACGCGCGCGCCGTGTGACTGGCGCTCGAGTGTATAGCGCCGCGGTCTAGGCCAGTATGTAACATACCGGCTTACTCGTTACCATTGAGGCGCGAAGCAACCCAATCTGAGCATTTTGGTTTCAAGGCTAGCTGCAAGGCAGCTTGCTAGAAGACGCAAAATGCATAGGCCCATGTGTGCTCACCCAGTTGAAGCATGGCCTAGAAAAATTACTTTGCAGCTGAACCTGCCTTGTATTTAATCAGTCGACACGAGCGTCTGTTGACGCGGATTTCCTAATCGGGATCCGAACGTGACATCATTTCCTGGTGGTCTCATATGGTATCGCGTACCCAAACCCAGTATCAGGTGTTCATCACCTTCCCCTCGTTCGTCACCATATTGTTTATATAACCGGCGGCGAGAGATCGGTTGCTCTCAACACCGACTTGGCAGTTGACAGAAATGCAGCCAATGGATGCAAACACGGAGGTCGGCGCTGAGGAAGCGCTTTCTCTTCTTCGCGAGTCCTCGGGCGTTATGTCAAGATGCGCGGAAGATTCTCGCAAGGTCGCGGCCTCCATTGACAGGGCTACCAAGGTCTCAGTGTGGTCTCAGGTCACTGAACTTGTAGCTTTGTTTTACCAGGTGTACCTGGCCTGGAAATGCTATCTTTCCCTGGACGATATCTCTGTGGACTCGATAGTCGATTCCGGTTTTCTGATCCTTATTTCTTTCATCAGTCACAGCGTGGCTGTAGTGGCTATTGTCACCGCTAATCGCCGCAAGTTGAAGCAATATCTGCTCACGCTTAGCGCTGTGTCCAATGGCGACACAGACTCCGAGCTCGGGAAGAGCGCTGAGAGCACCCCGCCAGCGGAGCCTAGTAGCGTATTCGACGGTGAGGGGGTGCAGCGCATCGCCGAGGAAAGCGCGAAGTGGTTGGCATTGGTGTGTGGCGTTGAATTCTCGGGCATTTTGTTCAAGGCAATGTTGACATTTTTCTGCGTATACTTTGCAGGTCCTTTTCGCGGCTGCTTGTCTTGGCTTAGCGCGGTATTTATCCTCCCGCACGCTGTCGTGTTGGTTCAATTATGGCGTTGCCGACGGCAGCTCAAGACGTTCCTGGGCTCGCTCCAGCGCCGCCTGGAAGTTTAGCTTGCAGATTTAACCACTGACATATGACACGAGGGCGCAGTATGACTGGCGCACAATATAAACACTGATGCATGACACGAGCGCTGTGTGACCGGCGCATGATATAAACACGGATGTGTGACGCGCGCGCCGTGTGACTGGCGCTAGAGTGTATAGCGCCGCGGTCTACTAGGCCAGTATGCCGTTGAGGCGCGGCGCAACCCAATCTGAGCATTTTGGTTGACGAGATTTAGGGCTAGCTGCAAGGCAGCTTGCTATAAGACGCAAGATGCATAGGCCCATGTGTACTTACCCAGTTGAAGCATGGCCTAGCGAGTTACTGTGGAGCAGGACCCGAGGCTGGTGAACCTCTGTTGACGCGGGTCTCCTAGCCGAACAAGGTATTGATCTCTGTGCACGGGGTTCAAAGCGGGACATCGGCGCAGAAATGCGTGACCAACACGAAAACGGCGCCTCTTATAAGTCTGTACCGAACCTTTGCGTGAACGTGTATCATCGCTTAGGCCCGGACTGGCGCAAAGCCTGGCTAGCTATATTCTCCATAAAGCACTCGCTTGTCTGGGTGGAGCCACCTACATATAGTCCCATCATTATCGCATTTAAACTCGTCACGACGAAACCGCCTTCGGCTACAAGCCTCGCCTTGTTCATGTTCTACAGAGCCTGGAGGCTCCGCGCTGTAGAAATTTGACTAGTGCTGAAATTCGTCTGCCCCCTGTTTCCACTCTAGGCTCAAATTGAGGGCGCCGCCTGTGACGTCGGATTCTAACTAGTGTTTCTCGTTAATTAATCTCCACTAGGAGAGGCAGGATATAAATAGCCGTTGGAGGCGCCTCGCTGCGCATGCATCAGGGCGCCCAAGTTGGCCTAGGGTTGCAGAGTAGACGAAGCGCCGTTCTCTGTGGGGTAAGCGCGAAATGAAGGGGTCCAGCGTGGGGCAGTCAGGCCTCAGCGGGGGAGCTACGAGAGTAGGAGGAATCGATAGATAGCTAGAGATGGCAGGGCGAGCCGCCAGCCTGCATGCTTGCTCTGTTAGGGTATGTACCGCACGCTTGCGATGCAGATGACATCGACGTCACTACTAAAAATGCTTATGTAATAGTTTAGCGATGCAGAGTGCTGCATGCATGATGCTTGTTGTGCACCTCTACAATCCCTCTACAAGTTCGTTTGCTTTTCAGCAGCATGCAACGTTCTTCTAGCATACTAGTCCTATTTTGAGAGACACCTCTGTTTTGCACGCTGAAATTTTCGACTCCCGGTTGGGGGGTTGGCTTACATTTTGGCATCACGTCAAATTTCAAATCACATCACAGGCAGCCGGTTGTGCCTTCAGCTGACCACTCTAGAGGCCTCAAAGAACGATCAGTTTCGCATGCAAAAATCACTGCAGTGACAACACTAGTTACTCTATTCAACTGTAACGACCGCGCGTATCTATTGTCGAAATTATTCACTACATCGTTACATAATTCGTTTATTCATTAAATCTACTCATTCCGTGAATTCTCACGCATTTGCTGTGTTCTTGCCGTTTGTAAGTCATACTGGAGGGCCCGGTAAGGATGCACCATTTTAGACAAGCGTCGAATGTGAGATCCTGACGACAGGGAATGCATGTTTCATGGCATACGAAAAGCATCGCGCTCTGCGGTGTCGGAGCGAGCCTCGCGGAAAGCCCGCAAGGATAACTCGATACCCAATAGTATGAGCAGCATTGCCGCCAACGCATAGACCATAGTGATCAAGGAGGCGATCCATCTGGGCTTGTCAGGACTATACGCCAGATATTCCGCAATTCCGAAGCCCACGAAAACGATAACACCAATTAGGATGCACCCAACTCCAGCGGCGAGAAGGGCGTACGCCGAAAGAAGGGTACGACAGCGGTCTTGGTTCTCGGATACGTCAGGAATTGCAAGACCGTTGAGGCCTGGCTCGCGTACTCCACCGGTATTGGCCGCGTTAAATGAATTCCGCGCAGGTGCGTTTGCATGGTGGATGCCGCGGCCATTCCCCGTATTGCTGCGCGCGTTGTTGGACGAGCTCTGCGCCGGTGCGTTCGTGCGGGGTACGCCGCGGCCATTTCCCGTATTTCTGCGCGCGTTGTTCGCCGAGTTGCGCGCCGGTGCGTTAGCATGGTGGATGCCGCGGCCGTTCCGCGTGTTGCTGCGCGCGTTTTTGGCCGAGTTCTGCGCCGGTGCGTTCGCGTGGTGGACGCTGCGGCCGTTTCGCGTATTGCTGCGCGCGTTGTTGGATGAGTTCTGTGCCGGTGCGTTCGCATAGTGGACGTCGCGGCCGTCTTCAAAAATGAGTGGAGACTGAAGAGACGCACTATCACTGGGGGTTGTGATGCTATCCCTCTGCTCAGTGGCTTCAGGACCGTGGCCACTCTGGCATGGATTAGGCACCGCAACCGCAGGGGCAGAGAGCTCGGCTTGGCTTGTTTGAATGAGCGTTGCGTTCTTAAGTATCGCTTGGCATCGCTCCTCAGCTCTTTTCAAACGGCTAGAAAGTTCGTGAGAACAGCCGAAGTCCTGGAGTTCAATGGAGGGTTCTGGCATGAGGGGCGCAGGGCGTGGACGCGGGCGCGTTATAAACAACGTCTGCTAGGTTGGTAACGTGACCGAGCTTAGCCTAATAGAGTAGTATGGACTGCATATCCGCCTGAGTGTGTTTCCGCTTTCTAAACCAACGCGGCAAGCGTGATTGGTGCCGCCCAGCACGGCTGCAAACGGTCTGCCCTTGCCCGTACTCACTAGCGTGGCTGTGTAACAGTTCTCGTTGCGCATTGGCTCACAGTTGCCAAGGAATTCTTCAGAGCGGCTTGAATAGAGGCAGCGTTTACGACTTACCGCGCCCTGACACAGTGGAGCAAGGGTGTATGCAACAAATGTGGCGAACGGACCTTATTATAATTACGCAAGTGGAAGACTAATCGTCGCCCCAAGGACACCAGTCACGCGCACTCCAATTTACACCAATCTGTCTCACGGGTCCCGTCAAACACTCTCAGAAACGCTACCAAAGTCCCGGAGCACTTTCTCTCTTATCGTGCCGGCTCGCGACGTGGTGCGGTAGCACATGCAGTGCGCGCTGCAGCGAAAGCCTTGACTGGCAGCCATGGCATACTCGTCTCGAATGGTGTGTATTTAAGGATTCTGCGGCTGTCACCAAGCGCTTCCATGCCGGTTGTGCGCAGCGTTAGCACTTGTGTTTTCCTCAAGCGGTTTACTGACACGCATGAGAGAGCTACAACATTACTCGCATAGCTGTTGTCGCGTGTTGTCGCGCCTTCAATTGTGCTCAGCACAGTAATTGGCCTGCATGGCAGCACCTCCTCACTTGCCGAATTTCAGACATCCATCGACACATAAGTATGCAGTACGATATTCTCGCTAAACGGTGACGCTCCACCAGAAGAACAGTATGGGGGCGGCGATTCGATCTCAGAATCGCCTGTGACATGACTCTGCAATTCACTAGCCTTCTGAAGTTCGAGGAGGTGTTTCTTGCTCGAAATAAGCTGAGCGTACGCATCACTACAATGCAGCACTAGTTACTAGATTTGGTCGTAACGACCGCGCGTGTCCATTTTCAAAATCACTCACCACATCGTTTCATAATTCATTTATTCATTAAATCTACTCATTCCGTGAATTCCCACGCATGTACTGGGTTCTTTCCGTTTGTATTCCATGCTGGCGGGCCTGGTGATGCCGCAAACTCGCAGGATATCGCTAGGGGACCCGCACCAAGTCATCTCGGTGGAGCACAAAGATTATTTTCCACTAGAGGCGAACATGAAACCCAGACGACAGGGTATGCACGATTCATGCCATTCGATAGACGTCGTTCAGCACAGCATGATGTCGGAAACCTTCTAAGTGGGCGTCGCGAGGCCCCAGGCTATCAACGTAATGCCCACGAGGAAGGCCAGTTCTCCCACCACCACAGTAGGCATGTGGCCGGAGAGATCGCAGCCCACAATGCCTGAGTAGGCAGCATTGCTCGCGGCAGATCTATATGCGTCGGTGCCTGATTATTAAGCAAGAATCTGCGCAGGATCATCTTGCATACACTCCGCGCAGCCGCAGAACCGCCACAAACCAGGTAATGCACCCGTATGGAAGGCACACTGTACGAAGCCGCTAATAATAGCAGTGCGGCATGGGCGCAGAGCACCATAGGACACTCTGTAGAGTTCGGCTCGCTTTTCGGCTCGTTTCCGACGGGCGTGCGCATTCTGCTGCTGTCGCTGACCGCGCTCGTCTTCTTCGGTCTGATGGGCGTGGCTGCGTTCGACTACATGAGTCCCAACCTCACCTACATCGCGCGCGAGTCCGGCCTGTCGCAGTCAGTCATGGGCGTCACCGTGATGGCGTTCGGCAACGGCTCCGTAGACGTTTTTAGCGCAATAATCGCCACGCAGCAGGGCGACGGCTCGATGGCGATCGGCGAGATCATGGGCGGCGCATTCTTCGTGGTCAGCGTCGTGCTCGGCAGCATGGCGCTGGTCAACCCGTTCAAGCTCGACAAGGAACTGTTTCTGCGCGACGCGCTGGTCCTGACACTTTCGGTGGCCACCGTGCTCGCGATCGCGTACGACGGCGTCATCACGCTCCCGGAGGCGCTCGCAGCGCTCGCCATATACGGTCTCTACGCCGTGCTCGTCGTGCGCTCGCACTTCCGCTCTGAGGAGGATGCCGGCCTTCCCGTCCACGAGGGGGCACTTACCGAAGTCTCCGACGTCGATTTTGTGCCAATCCAGCCCTCGATTTTCCGCGCCATCGATCTCAACTGGCGCGTGAACCACCCGGGGGTTGCCGGCAGCTTTAGGGCCTCCGAGGAGTTCTACGATGCCAACCGGCGGCGCAACAGCGCGCACCCCGTCCCGACCGGCATCCCTCCGCCGCCACCGACGCCCGCAGTTATGGCATCGCCGACAGACTCGCAGACGACGCTCCATATCCCGGCGTCGCACGGGGGCCGCAGCTACATGAGCCTGCCGCCGCTGCTGGGCCGGCACCACTCCGTGGACTCGACGGCCAGCGTGCGGTCGCACGAATCGCACATGCTCACGATCGAGGACCTCGTCGCGTCGGCGCTCTCGGAGTCGTTCGACGAGTGCGCGTTCTCGCACCTCGCGGGCCACGACGAGGACAGCAACCACATTGACTATCGCAACATGAGCGTGCGCGACACGCTGTTCTGGATCTGTATCCCCGGGCACCACAAGTTCAGCGAGAGCTCGTGGCTGCTGCGGCTCAAGAACATCGCCATCGCGCCCGCGCTGTTCCCGCTCAGTGCCAGCACCCCCATAATCAGCTTTTCAAAGTCACGGTTGTGTCTGGGCATGTACAGCGTCGCGATCCCGCTGGTGCTCCCGATGCTCGTAGACCCGATCCCGTTCAACGCGATCACGGCGGGTGTGCAGGTACTGGCGTCGACGGCGCTGCTGTACTGGTACGTGTACAAGAACCACATCCCGGCGCCGCCCCTCGTAGCGGCGTGCGGCTTCGTGATGTCCCTGTTCTGGGTCGTATTTCTTGCCACCGAGCTCGTCAAAGTCTTGGTCGTCCTTGCCGAACTCTGCCACATTTCCGAGAGCTTTATGGGACTCACCATTTTCGCGCTCGGCGACTCGCTCGGCGACTTTATATCGAACCTGACCGTGGCGCGGATAGGATTCTCGACGATGGCGATCGCCGCGTGCTTTGGGGGCCCGATCTTCACCTTGCTCGTCGGCATCAGCGCGTCGTCGCTGATCGCCATGGCTACGAACCACTCGCTCGTGCTGCGGGTGCACATGCCGCTGAACATCGTCATCAGCGGCTGCGGCGTGATCTTTACGCTGTGGATGCTCGCGGCAATGCTGCATTATAATGACTGGGTGCTCAGCAAGAAGATGGGCGCCGCAATGATCACCGTCTGGGCCGGCGTGCTGGCTGTGTGCGTCCGCTTCTTCAGCAAGTGACGAACGCCAAAAGAACCGCTGCGCTGCCCTTACCATATGCTCGGCGTCTGCGTTCACTGTTGGCCGCCTTTGATCTAATTGTTTTCTGTACGAGCACAGTCGTTGCGCGGCCGTTGTAAAGCGCCACCGTTGCGCAGTCGTTGCGCGGCCCTTAATATAGACAATCATCCTCGCATGATCTGCGTCCGCGTCCACTGTTGAACGCGGCGGCTCTAATATTTTATTTGGAACTCCCTTTTCATTTAATCACCCCGCTTCGGTAGTACTCCAGGAGCTCCTCGCGGCTCAGCTGTGCAAAGGCCTGGAGAAACTCGGCAGCATTGCGCCGACGCAGGAGTTCGAGCCGGGATATGAAGTCGGTCGGCTCTGGAGGTGGCGCACTTCGCGCGCGCCATAGCTGCTCGTGTTTCCGCACCGCCGCAAGGTGTTTCCCCGCGGCGTACACAGCGTCCATGCTCTGCGGGCTGTGCTGCACGAGGTAGCGGAGGTAGAACAGCCACATTGGCGCGTGCATCGCGCACGGGATCAGCGCGCGCTCGAAAAGGACGACCCTGGCGTCGTGGTCGCCGGGCTCGAGCGAGAGAATGTACTGCGACCACGTTTCCAGGTCTGCGCTGGTGACGACTTTGGGGTAGAAGAACGGCCGCTTGATTTTGAGCTCGAACGGCATCACCTTCTGCACGCGCCGTAGGTGCACCAAGTAGAGCACGCGCAGCCGCGTACCCACAACCTCGCGTAGGCGCGCCACATCGGCGTCCTCGGGGGCACCATCGGAGTTGCCCGCGAGCTTGCCCTCAGGCCTGCCCCGGGGCTTGCTAACGTGCTCGGAGTCCCGCAGCAGGCCCTCGATTTCCGCGTAGCTCGCCGTCGCCAGCCGCTCGCAGAAGGTCTGGTAGTACTTCGTGGCCTGGTGCAGCGTGCATGTGCCCACGATATGCTGCAGCAGCTCCAGGGGGCTGCCGTGCACCTCCAGGTACAGGTCCCAGAACGGGTGCGCCAGGAAGTGGCTGCCCACCAGCTTTTCTGCGCGCGCGAAGACCGCAAGCACGTCTGCCGACACCGGTCGCTGCAGCTGCACGAGGTGCGTGCGGAAGCGCAGGTATTCCGTCCACAGCGTCGGTGAGCGCGCCAAATACGGCACGCTCAGAGCGCGCACGAAAATAGCGTCTGCGGCCTGCACGCCGCGCGCCGCGAACGTCGTGTGCGCCCAGCGCACCCAGAAGCCCTCGAGCCATGGCAGCGCTGCCAGCAGCGCGCCGTAGTGCTCGTCGAGGAGCGCCTGCTTTTCGCCGGCCGCACGCGCAGCCGTCTCGAGCGCCGCGATCTCCGCCACGTGGCGCTTATACGCGCCGGCGAGGTCTGCGGCGTCTGGATCCATTGCCCTTCTCGAAAGCCTCTATCTGTCCTGCTCCACTCGACCCTCCGCGCGTTGTGGCGCGTCTGTTTATTTCGGGGTTTGGTGCGTTCAGCGTGCGCCAGCAAGTGACCAGGGTTAGGCGCTCGCGGGAGTGGGCCAGGGCTGCCCACACCGCAGTGCAGGGTTGCACGCACCCCCACCATGCGGGCTGGTCGCACGCAGGCCGCACGCTGGCCGTGCCCAGACGCACAGCCATGCGCAAGCCGTGCGCGGGGCTGCATGATGCTTGCGCGCGCTGCCTCTGCACAAAAATGCTCTTTTTAATCGGTATGTTCTAGCTAAACTATCTTATCGCCGACACGCGTCTAGACGCGGCGAGCCCCAACTGTATTCTGGTTCTCTGTTTTTTTTTCCATTTGGGGCCTTATTATTAAGCTTAGCGCACTTATCAACCGTCGAATAAGATAACCGGCATTTCCGCTTACTTCATTTAAAGCCGCAGCGGGCCTGCATAGGGAGAAAGCCGCTTAGTGTTTTTGTTGTCCCAGGAACCTAGCGTTCTTATTTATGGAAAAGCAGCTGCAGCGTGCCAGGGCCTAGACACACATAAAGCGACTCTTCCCGCACCCCCACCCCGTAAAAGAAGCACCGAGGCACCCGCAAGCAGCCCGATGCAGAGCCCCAGTCCCACACCAAGCCCCGAGCGCAGCCCGCTGCTGAAAGGCAAGCAGTTCGACCTGATGCACCACCGCGACGACTCGCAGTGCTCGTTCCCCGAGATCCCCAAGCTTGGGACACCCGACCGCTACGACTTCGGCGACGTCGGCGCGCCGGTCCGCGTTGGCGGGCGCAAGTCCGCACTCGCGGTCATGCAGAGCCGGCACGTCGCGGAGAAGCTGCGCAATGTGCACCCGGGCCTCACGTTCCCCGTCATCGCACTCAGTACGCTCGGCGACAACGTGCCCAACAAGCCGCTGTACTCGTTCGGCGGGAAGGCCCTGTGGACCAAGGAGCTCGAGTACCTACTGCTCCACCAGGTTCCCGGGTTCGACCAGCTCGATATGATCGTGCACTCGCTCAAGGACATGCCGACTGAGCTGCCCACGGGGTGCGCGGTCGGCGCCGTGCCCGAGCGCCACGACCCGCGCGACGTGCTCTGCGTGAGCACCATGCACGACTACGCGACGCTCGAGGAGCTGCCCCATGGTGCCGTCATCGGCACGAGCTCCATACGCCGCCAGGCGCAGCTGCGGCGCAAGTACCCGCACCTCGTATTCGAGAGCGTGCGCGGCACGCTGCAGACGCGTCTGCGCAAGCTCGATGACCCCGAGACCCCGTACGTCGCCATCGTGCTTGCTGCGGCCGGTCTCGAGCGGCTGAGCCTGAAGCACCGCATCACATGCTACCTTGATGGCCCGGACATGTACTACGCCGTAGGCCAGGGCGCGCTCGGCATCGAGATCCGCCAGGGCGACGCACGCGTTGAGGCGCTCGTGGGCCGCATCGACCACCGCCCAACACACCTGCGCTGCCGTGCCGAGCGCAGCCTCATGCGCGCGCTCGAGGGCGGCTGCTCAGTGCCCATCGGCGTGCGCACGGAGTACGTCGCGAGCACGGGCATGCTCAAGCTCGAGGCTATGGTCGTCAGCGTTGACGGGCAGACCTCGGTCGAGGGCATGGTCGTCTCCGCCGTATACAGCTACGAGGAGGCGGACCAGGTCGGCATCGATCTGGCCAATGACCTGCGCGCAAAGGGCGCTCAAAAAATCCTCGACGAGATAAACATCGACCGCATCTACTAAAAGCGCGCGCGTGCTTAGCACCGCTGCGCCCGGCCCTCGGTCCCATGACGTCATGTAATAATGTCGCTGCGTTGGGGAGCCTGTGTGTTATAGAGCATCCATGGGGGAGGCGGAGAAGCTCCATGGCGGCACACGTGCGCCCCAACGCGGCAGCAGCAACGTATTTTTATGTATATCTACGCGATTCTTTCTAGACTGGCACTCCGTGGCTGGAGTGTGCAAGTCCCTTGTGGTTAGCAATGTTGCTCAGTGTTCCCGCGGCGCGTGCCAGTGCGGATGGGTTGGTTTACTCGCGCTAGCCCGTTGCGATGTCCTCGCCAATGTGCCGAGCGCGCCGTCGTGCGCATGTTCGGGCCTGTTTAAGGGCCTCTCAACCACGTCTGCCTTCAGAATACGTTGATACCACTATAAATATATTGCACCACGAATTAAATTTGAAATATTTGATCAAGGTACATGCATGCTTCAAACGTGCGCCCACCACTGCTAACACGTCGCTTTCGATTTCAAATACTCGTGCATGGCCGGTTCTGCTGATTTTACAGGTAGTTTACCAGTTTTAATACGTTATTGCTGCTCTGAGAACGCAATAGAGTTTACTAGCACCTGCATCAGTGTTATCAGCTATATCCGCATATGTCAGGTCTGCCCGCTTGTGTCCATACATGGCCAGTTTTGCGAATTTCATACGCCATTCACCCGTATAAGTGCCTGATGAACGCGTCAGAGTGTCCTAGAACCAGTATCGGTATCTATACATCTATATGTACCACGCCCAGGTGCGCAGAGTTACAGGCATTCATCCATGCTCATGCATCAAAACAATATGGCCACCTGCGGTTGAGGGAGCATCAGCTGGCGGCGTTGAGAAGCTGCACACTTGCTGACTCGACTTGAAGACCGTACTCTGTGCACGGCAGCCCTCTTCTCTACGGTCGAATCCAATCGCGCCGGGTCTATGTGTGCTTGATATTTTAGTCCTGCCAGACCGCTCGGCGTTTTAGCACCAAAGGCGCTAGCAGAAGAAAATGGCGCCTGCGGCATCTTCGCCGGCGATTGTACTCTCAGATAGCACTATCATCGCCCTTCCAGTCACCACCCTTTTCAAAAGGGGCCTGTTCGCGCGCCTCTTCAAGGTTTTTGCTGATGTTCTTGTTTTTGAGAATAGCAGCCTGCACGCACGTGTGATAGTCGTCAAACAGCTCCTGGCACTCGTTCTCTATACTCTCACCCTTCAGGAACTTCTCGTACCACGCGCTGAAGCAGTCGTCGTACTTCTTTTTGGCCTCGTTGCACTCGGGGGCGATGCTGGACATGCTGGACCCCATAACTGTCGCCGCACGTGATGCCGATCTGGTGATGTTCAGCTGTCATTGGAGAATTTTGAAAACACCTCGGAGCCCGCAGCTAGTGCGATAGCCAGACTTGGAAGTATGTAGAGCCGTACTCAGGTCCCGGTTGTACTTGGGAATTGTGTGCTCCTAATAGAGCGTTGTTTCGGGTTGTTAGCATAAAGGTGTAGAAAAACATCGTATTCAGATCTTCACACTCTATTACAGCCCATGTGGTACTAATTTGAGCCCTGCTGATTGCGAAAAACAGGCGTTAACGGGCTGATGGCGTCACCGCGTGATCATTTCTGGCGCTTGCTGACAGGCACGCCTGTGCCAGGATAGAGCGGCTCCGCTGTAGCTCCAAATACCTGAAATCCCAATCTTATTAAACCTTAAATGCTACCAGAAACTCTCGCCGCGAAGTAGACATTTCTCAGCCACACGCTAGATTATCGCGATGATTTCACCCATGCGTAGGGTAATGCGTACGGTTCGTAGCACCCTTTATTAAGTCTCGCCTTAGTGCGAATCCGCCCGTAGATGTCTCTGACCAATGCCCTTATTCGACGATCTCAAGCAGGGCATGGATACTAGTCTGTGCCCTATCGCCGCTAGCGCTGCTTACCCACACTGCACGCCCGGAACAGTGGTTTGAAAACTGCTGATTGAACAGAGTCAAGTGCAGACTGTGCCAGTGGTTACGAAACAAGTTATGGACTCACCCGTGTATTACATTCCTTTCATCGAGCCTCGGCAATTTGCGCAACGGTTTAGGCTCGCTTCGCTGCTCATATGCAGATTATCACTAAGCGGAATACGATATCGCAAGAGACCCACGTGGCTCGCACAGGCAGAAGGGACGCAGGCGATGGATCGAAATCATCATATCCCAGAGCTGACGGGTATAGTGGGCAGCCTGGGTCATGCACATTAATTTCACATGTATTTTACCAACTGTTCCCCCGCGTGCGCGATCGACAAGTAGGTCAGTTTCACCCTTGCCCAGATGTCACTGCTTGCTTACCTGAGTCCCAATTTTGTAGGCACTATTTCATATATATATATATATGACCGTTGGGCCAGCCGCATTGAGTGCCTGGGCATCTCCAACTAATAAGACTGGTGTACATTTCCGATCTGTACCTAGAAGTCTATTTGGGTTGTGAATGTGGAAGAATTGGGTACGCAGCTTTACTTCGGGAAGCACAATTGATGATAACGAGTCAGTACATTCAGTCAGGGCACCCTGTGACAATGGAAACGACTTCGAGGCGGACCGCCGCCAGCTCCAAGCAACATATGAGTCTCAAATGCGTGCAAACAGTGTGGGATCAGTAACAGGGACGAGCTTCGACGAGAACGCAAAAGCTGGAATGTATCGCTGCAGCAGCAGAAATGAGGACGAGACGAAGGAACCGGAACGATCGTCAGAGAAAGGTTGTGATGCCCCGTTCAGCGATATCCCGGATGGCGGCTGGCGTGCATGGCTCTGTGTGCTCGGATCTTTTTGCGGCATCACAGTAACTTTTGGAATATCTAATGGCACCGGCACCATCCAGGACTATTTGGCGACCGAAAGACTCCAGCAGTACTCGGAATCCGATATCGGCTGGCTGTTCTCCTTATGGCTCTTCATAATGTACGCGGGAAGTGTACAAACAGGACCAGTCTTCGATGCGTACGGTCCCCGTGTGCTACTTATCCCGGGATGTATCGGCTGGGTAGCGTCATTGTTCATCCTCAGTGTGTGCAAAGAGTACTACCAGTTTATACTAGGATTTTCCGTCCTTGGCGGGTTCTCAACATCAATGATTTTCAATCCGTCGGTGGCCGTGCTGGGACAGTGGTTTCACAGCAAGCGCTCCGTGGCTACGGGAATCTCGTTTGTGGGCGGCTCGGCAGGAGGTGTGTTCGTGCCGCTTATGCTAGAGAACCTTTTTCCACGTATTGGGTACGGTTGGTCGATTCGTGTTTTGGCGTTCATCACTTTGGGACTCTGCGCAGTGGCTTGTCTCACTGTTAAGGGACGTACAACTCGTGACGATGTTGACTGGCACGAAGCATTGCCGGAGCTGAAGAGCCTGCGCAATTTTGATTTCGCTATGTGCTCAGCCGGCGTTTTCTTCATCGAGTGGGGTTTCTTCGTGCCGGTCATCTATCTCGTAGGCTATGCTCGTGCGCAAGGGCTGAGCTCTGGATATGCCAATGCGATCATCGCCTATTTGAACGTCGGCTCGTCTCTGGGCCGCGTAATCCCCGGATACTTAGCAGATAAGTACGGGTGTTTTAACGTCGTCATCGCGTCTTGTTTCCTTACAGGTATCGCTATATGCGCAATTTGGATACCTGCTGGAGTCACAAAGGCCGGACTCACGGCGTTTGCAGTCATATTCGGCTTTGGCTCCGGCTCTACCATCTCGGCTACCCCCAATTGCGTTGCCAACATCTCGCCTGCTGCAGATTACGGCAAAAGATATGGTACCGCCTACTCGCTCGCGAGCTTCGCGGTGCTCACAGGAACCCCTATTGCAGGTAGCTTGACTGACCACAATTTTCTGGGGCTGCAACTTTTCGCCGGGTGCTCCTACCTTGTAGCTGGTGTCGCGTTCAGCCTCTCGCGCTGGAAAGCTGCTGGATCTACAAAATTATTCTAGTGGAGCCAACCGGTGCGCCTCGGTTCCACGCCGTCTTCGGACTTACTTCCCTTACGCCTCGCGATCGTGGCGTTCTATTTATTTATTTATTGCTAAGTACCGTTGCCTTGGCTTATCAGCAGACAATAGTTAGCATGCATTGACCCAGGAAACCCTGAAGGCGTTGAATTAGAATTGAACACAATTTAGCCTGTGCGCACTCAGGACAGAAATTCCTCACACACAATGAACAGAAATTTGGACCCGCAGATACACCAGTACGGTGCTTGGATTTCTTCGCCCCATCGAAATAATAGCTCCCTATTAGCAACTCCTTAGCTTGATGATAATTTTATCCTCAACCTTGGTACCGCACTACATGCAGACTAGTACTCTTTCAGACGAATGGTATCCTCAACCTTAACCTTAACCTTAACCTTGATGTCGCACTGCACTCTACTAACACTCTACTAGACAAATTTCGGTCCCGTTATTGGTTCGAGAGACTGTACTTATTTATCCGGGGGACTCCGTCTTTTTTTCTGAATCTCATGACTGAGGATGCCGAGAATTTTGATTCCCCCCGTCAACGCTCAGAAACCAGACCAAGATAAATGAGTGCGGCAGGGCCGTCAAAGCTGTAACGGAGGATGCCGACGACCCAGCAATGAAAATGGTGGCCGATACTACTATCGACCTCTACTGCAAAATTTACGAGTACACTTCAGGCTGCTAAAAAGGCGCTCCGTTCCCGGAGCTGGTGCGCGTGTGCACCACTTGTGCGGAGACCCTGAAGTCACTCTGTAGATGAATATCGCAGGAAATCGAGGTGCAAAGAGGCGTCCTGTCTCGCCACACCGATGTAGAATTGAAAAAGAGATACTGGTACGGTCTATTTGCAGAATTCCTATTCTCATCTGAAATCCAGACCACCAAGGACTCCGTAATTGGTTTCGCGGGGTGGGCCGAAGTACAAAACTTTGCTGCCACAGCTGGCTACTTGGGTGAAAATCGGATTATCCTGGTAAGGTAGAGTTATTCAAATTCCAGCTCTAGTTTCTTAAATCTGTAGTTGGTGTCAGAAACAATCTCCAGGATGGTGGAAGAATGTGGCTGCAAATCAACTCTCATATCGACAACAAGCGCTGGAGACTCTACTCTCGGAATTTGCTACTATTCAAATGCTATTCTTAAAACAAAATACATGTCGCTCGGATTCCTTGTTGATACTTCGTGCTTGTTTACATAGTGCCATGCCACCAAGTATAAGCCAGAAACTGTGCACGGGTTCCAGTCACTGGTAACAAGAGCAGAGCTCTTTTACCATCAGCCAGTCTGCCCACTGGATCAAGCACGAATAGATGCGCTATCGTCCCAACGCAACGATTTTGAGCGTGTGGTGCTGAAAAATGATTCACAGATGTTAATCGGATTCCTCAGACTCAGACTCCGCCTCCTCGAGCCAGTCGATGAACGGTTTCGCTGCTTTCCGTACCTTTTTAGAGACCTCCTTGGGAACATAGCGTTTACTTGCCTTTGTTCCCCAACGCTGAACGACTTCTTCGCTGATTAGATCTGCATCGTAAAGCTTGAACAGGACGTTCGGAACTTCCTTGACGAGCTCAGGGTGTTCCAAGCCAATGAAACGCTCCAATCCACCAAGGAGCGCCTTTTCGTGCGCGTCGGAAGTCACGACTTTTGTCAGGAGACCGCTGTGTTGCGGGAGCTCATTTACGATATCTTCGCTGAACAACACCTGCGCGAGAACCTGAACAGTTTTCACGTTCTGCGCGATCTTGAGATCACTCATCTTCTTGTAGATGTCAACATCGGAGGGCTTTGTCTCCAAAACCCACTCACCAAACTCAACGTACGTCTCCTCGGGAGTCTGGTCGTCAGCGCCGTCCTGAAGAGAGAGCGCCGCCATCGTACGGTCAGCCTGTCTCAAGCGAGCTTTGACAGCTTCCTCACTCACATCAGCAGACCACTCCACGTCGTCATCGTTCGCCTCACTCATCGCAGGCAGAATCGCCGCCTCCGCATTGATTTTCTTGGTGAGGTCAGCGCTGTCCTGCTCATCCGCCTGGGCCTCGTCCTCCTCAGTGGCAGCAGATGTTGTGCTGACACCGGCGTTGGCCATGCCCTTCTTCTTGCTCTTACTTGTCTCAGGAGGGTTTTTGATAATAAAACCTGTCAACTTGTGCTGAGGGTCGACTTCACTCTTGACACCGCAGGCCTTGCAGTCCTTTTCAACGAGACCGTTCTTGTGGATGATGAAATCTGTTTCCGGGTTCTTGCAGCTACCGCAAAGCACGAATTTGTTGATGAATCCATCAAGGGTGTCCTGCAGCTTCCCGCTGTCGTGAATACCATTGACGTGGAATCTGTCAACGCTCTCGTTGATGCTGGTCTGAGCACCAAGTTCGAAACCAAAGTACTTGATCAGATAGCTGGGCGGGCGGTTCAATGCGCGCGCGACGTCGCTGGTGTTAACAACAGCCGTTTTTACGCCGTTACCGCGGCCCTCGACCTTGGATTGAATCGGAGGCATCTTGTACCTATAAAAGTGGTCCTCCACATCGCGCCTAATATTGATCGACATTGTGTACTAGTTGGATGGCAAAAGTCCCAAAAATCGTGGCGGTGAAAAATGAAATACGTTATGGTCAAATTAGTCATACAAGGCACGCGGCTGAGTCTTCAGAGCAGCTTAGGTGCCATCTGTGAAGACAAGGGAAATACTCCCTTGTATGCAATTGCGCAGGACCATGCACATATGGTTTTAGTTACCTGTATGGGTCATCGTGAGCAGTAGGACTAGTATTCCTCGAATAGGCGACAAGAGAGGTTTCAGATCACGGCCGTGGCTAATAGTTTCGTTACAACGTCATTGACCCTTAAAAATTCCATTGCGTTTGCGACCAAAAGATTCAGCAGTTTTCCAAATCCCGCTATAAAAGGCCGCATAGAATTGAGCGTTGAACATCACCACCCCAAAGAGTCTACGAGAATCCATGATATGTGGTACAACTGAGATGCATGAGAACGTTCTCACCTACTCAGCATGCTTCCGACCGCATAGGAATCTGTCAAATTCAGTTCCAAACCAACTGTCAATGGTCAACTGATTTGTGACCTTAAAGCTCTCTGTCAACTTGAACTGTCAACTAACTCTGAGTGAGAGCAACTGGTCTAAAACTGAACACTGTCAGACAACACGTCCTGTGCGTGCTTGTGGGTAACGGCTCGATTCCCTGGGTGCCTAAACAAGTTCTGTTGCACCGCTAAGAATTAGAACCGCTGCGGTATAGCAATGAGATCAAAGCGCGAAGTATGGGCGAGGTTTGGACGTTTATATTGGAGGAACGTGTGTCCTAGTGTAACAACCAGTGGACACTTCAAACTGGTAAGACGATCCGGTACGCCAGTCGGACGCTCGCACGAGTTGGATTCACAATTTAGCATTGCGGTGATCGAAGCACCAATATACCTGCCGCTGCTGCGTTCACGTTCGCACTACGATTCAGACCGTTAAACAATGTGACAACTTCCGCTTGGCGACAGCGGCTACGACATGGCGTACCTTTTTCCTTCGGGCCAATTGAATATCCGAGAAACGGTGACCAATGGCACGGTTGAGATGTTCTTCAGAGTGGATGAAAGGTAGACCAATCATAGTCTCTTCAAAACTGGCCTATATAATCCATTTCTTTAATTGACCAATAAAATGCATTTTAAAACTGACTAAAGCTAATGTACATTAATGTTCAAACAAAGAAACTAATAAGAAAATCATAATATATTAGAAACAAATTAATAAATACTATAGTTTATTGAAATATTTATTTTGATGAATTATAAATATATGCCCGTATTCAAGAATTCGCTAGTATCGAAAGATACTGCAGTTGTATTCAATTAACCAGAGCACAGACAATACGAGACAATTTGTTGTGTTCTCATTGCTACAGCCTAGGCTTTGAGAGCTTCCCCCTGATTACCGGCGGTCCTCCATAAACCGAGTATGTGCAGTCCATATTTCAACATCGTCTGAGCATCGTCTATGTTAGAATCCGGAATTGATACTGATGGTACATGTCCGTAGTAGCTAGCGGTGCATAGTCGTCTCACAATTCCAGAGTGACTAGGATCACGAGCAAGCATATGATCATCGGCATTGGTTGGTTATTGATACATAATAACCCACTGAAATATTTATGAGGACCATTATCAGCAATAAATTACATTGCGATAGTAATTATAAGAGGTGCTAAATGTAGATCTGGAGAGAGGTGCTTGTTTATGCACTAAGCTTGAGGCGAGCCGTTAGAATAAGGCATGGATCCTGCACGCAGAAGAACATGAGTAAATCTGCTCTAAGACTTCAGCGCGAATTCGCACACTTGACTAGGGCGTTGGCACTATCATCCGTCTGATCTCGCAATTCTTTACAACACGGCTTACCAGTCTCTGGCGAGACACCGGACGGACGTCTTTCTCAACACTAAATTCATAACATATAGTGCGCACAGCGCCATATTATGTGCCAGAACAACAGTGAAGTTCAATGTCAGTGAAAAACCTTTGAAATAATCTGGACTATCTAAAAGATCGAAATTTAAATCGTTCTGGTATAAGATTCCGCGACTCCCTGTAAATGCGCACCTTAATAAGAGTGTATCATCACCGAACGCACAGGTTGATGATTTTCAGTCGCCTTATACGGAAATCAATCAATACCCAGAAGAATTACCGGTTACCGCGATAAGAGAGAAACGTCTACTGTCTTTTTTGTAACGTATTTTTCACTTGTTTCGCGCCGTCTAAAAGATACGCTGCCGCTGCAACACAAGATTCTATAGATTCACAGAAGGTCTACTGAAAAGTCTAGCCACCTCAGTGTTGTACTTTCGTCCTAATTTGATTCAGCTATGCTAAGATCACTGTCTCGAAGAACTCGGGCTGAAAGCAAATATACAAGACATGTACCGACTTCAATAATTCTAGATTTAGCAAGGATATACATCTTGTTGTATCAGCATTCTAATCATTTATAGTAATAAAATGCATGTCGGTACACGGTACAGGGGTTGCGAGGCCTAGGCACATGTCTATATTCTTCTTCTGATATGCATAAACCTACGCTCAATAAGTGGCATATAATTACCAATAGCGTAGTCATCACAATTGTTGAAGATTGTAAGCAATTGGTAGAGTCGAAGTGTTTATCGCAGACGATAAGGTCGACAGCAGTGATAGACAAGGGGTGTTGAGGGGTGAACCAAATCCACACAGAGCTGTTTCTACGGCATGAAAGTTTTCTAACCATTAATTATATCATATTCGACGGATAATGTCACACACACTTGCGCATGTCGAGGGCATGTTCAGAAAAGTATCACACACTTGACATCACATACTCTCTCCCAGACCAATACGCAAAGGCCCAAGTCAATGCGATCTGCTAAACAATTTATCTTATATAATTTTCCACGGGGTTGGGGCAATAGCGACGGTGAGTGTTATATGTATTTTGAGCGCACGCCGCTCAAAACCTAAGCCTATAGTGTCAATCTCAATTACTCATATATTACAATTACGAAAAATAAAATAGAAACAAGAGGCACGTGAGATGTAAACGTCAGCTTCCTTGTAGATTAAACAATATGTAAAATTAGGCACGCAAGCTTTAGGGAGTACACACAAAAAAAGGCTTTACCTTTTAATCAACTGGATGGCATAGCGAGTCTTTCTTCACTGAAAAGAGAATTCATTATAGGCTCTTTTGCAGATCGAAAAATCGCATCAATAATAACTTAGAGCATAAAGTCAACGTATCGATTTGGAAACCAGATCACGTGGATAAAGTTTTATAACAAAAATAGACACGTGATATATTAGATTGGTAATCATGCTGGGGACCAGTAGTAAGGAACGCGCTGAAGCTGTGGCTGTGAAACTGTTTGAACTTAGATTCTAGAATACCAAGAAGTTCAGTGCGCGCGGTCACCAATTGAGTAGGTGGAGCAAACACTTCGGTCCGAAGTCCGGACATAGACATGTGAGCAATTTGTTGCTCACGTCGCTTGAGCCTCGTTAGAAATCGACTGAGTCACTTTCGTGAACTCAGTTTCAACAGAAGAACGAGAAGCAAGAAGAAGTTTGTTCAGTGTCCTTAAGGATACGTTCAGAGTTTTCACCACCACGGGTGATGCTGGTCACGATAAATTTTTCAGATCACAAACGTGCGCACGGTATGTTGAAGAGGCTGGATCTGCTCGCTGCGCTGCGCGGCAGTTGCTCTATCGACTAGGACAATGTTTTCCAAGCCATCAACGCGTTGATAAACATCGCGAGCAAACCGAACAGTAAATTGCTGATAAACGGAAGTAAGAGGGATAGTTCGGCTTACCTTGTGAAGCTTCGCATTGATAAGCCCCTGCGGAGGGCGAGGGATGTTCGGCATGGCCGAAGAATCCATAGTAAGCGGAAGTTCCGGTGATGGACGATCCGAGGGATCAGCGTCAATACGAGAAGCTCTGGAAGACGAAGCCAGTGGGCCACATAGGGGCGTCATCCGATCATAGTCGTGCAGCGCGTAGGGGTCAATTCCTTCGATGCCATCAAGCAGGATTCGAGATCGCCCATAAGGGCTATCGGTTCCGGTGCAGGATCATAACGATCGATGCGTCAGATGCGTGTCAAGTAATAAGGACTCCAGTGATAAAATTAGCGCACATCTTTACTTTCAGTCATTGCAATACGTTACCGGCTGCACGACTTGGCCGGCCTGGCCCGGCTTGGAATGACACATTCGCACGCTAATTGTTAGCGTATAGCAGGCTTTAGCTAGCTGCCGGGCTCGTTAATTTACTCCTCATCATCATCAGACTCAGAGACAGATCCCCCGCCTTCTTTCGCCATAAGCTTATACTTGCTTTTCTTTTCCGTCAAATCATCAAGTAGCAAGACAAGCGTGTCCAACGCGCCCTGCTTTTCGAGTGCAGCAGCAGCCTCTTTATCTGCTTGTTCTGACTTGGCGGCCAGCTCGGCCTTGAGCGTGACGACAGCGCGGTCGCGCTCTAGAAGGTCCGCTTGCGCAGCATCATACTTAGCTGTGAGCGCATCTACTTGCGATTTCACGCGTGACATCTCGGAATGTGTCTCCTCCACTTGCGCACTCTTGCGTTGTAAATCGGCCTCCAATTCGGAAATCTTTTTGAGTTGTTGAGACTCTTTCTCCTGACCTGTACTTAACGATTCAACTCGGTGTTGGAGTTCAGCGACTTCGACCTCTAGTGCAGAAGCTCTCTGTGTCTCTGACTGCAGCTCGCCCGCTCGCCTGTCGTACTTGTTTTTAAGGACAGTGAGCTCTCCGTTGGCCTTTTCCAGCATCTCGCTAAACCGTTTGCGTTCCCGTATAGCTGTGTCGGCAGAAACCTTTAAAGAGCCAATTTCTGCTTCTTGTTTGGTCAATTTATCCTGACTAGTACGATTTTCATGCAGAAGCTTTGATTTCTCTTTCTCCATAGCTTCCTGCTGTCTTGTAAGCGTCATGAGCTCACGGTTCATTTTGTTTATCCCATTTTCAGCCTTCTGCTTCGCCTCTCGTAGTTTGACCAACTCTGCTTGCAGCTTGTCAACCTGGAGGCTCAATGACTCCTTCGTACTTGCTAGAGTTTGCACTTCGGCAGTACGCGCCCCTAGCTCGGCCGTCGTGGCTTCTAGATCCTCGGTTCGCTCTGAAAGTTGCGCGTCGGCCGCTCCCAATCGCTCCTTCAAACCTTCAGTAACATCTTGCGCCTCTTTAAGAGCGGCTTCGAGTTCAGCTGTTCGCCGATTGCTTGAAACAAGTTGAGTTTCTATGGTCTCTTTGGCGGTAACCAGATCAATGGCCGCACGCTTCTCAGCTTCCAGTTGCAGCCGTAACTCATCTGCCATATCGACAGTGACGTGAGCAACAGGCGCCGCAGCAGGATCCGCATCTATTGCACGCTCTATGCGCCCCAAATTGTCATGCACAATTTCAACAAACTGAGTGATGAAGAAGACCTCTGGGACTCCATCTGCCCCCCTTGGTGCGCCGAACATACTTGACTCGTCATACCTCGCAAAATCGCTGTTCAGTCGCAGCTTCTTGATGTAAAGCTTGTACTGATCTCGACCCATACTTTTGAGAAGAAGATTGTGCAACTCTCGGCGCGGCAGCGGGGCGTCAAGATTGCAGAACAGGTAAATTGTACCCAACAGTACTGCGCATAGGCTCTGCACCAGTGGGTCGGCGCTAGTATGCGCGAGCAACGCCTGCACGACCGAGGCCTCTGTGAGCAGAGCATCTACGCTTTCTGGGTCATCAAAGCAGTAGCACACGAGCAGCTGCAGAAGACCCAACATCGGCGTGCGCGGAGCCCCGGGTGTCGAAAGTAGACCCTGCAATTCGCATCCGACAGCCGGCAGGAATGACACGGGCTCGAGACCTAAGGACTGGTCCCCGAGGCGCGCAGTGTTAAGCAGCTTCTTCGTGCTATCGTCAATCAGGGCAAGCAAATCTGCAGCAGCGAAGAATCTGCGAAACGGGTTCAGTCGCGATTCATCATGTTCAGTGAGCACTGACACGAGACTCAAGGCTTGTGAATCCGCTCCAGGTTGTAGGAGAGCCTGCGCTACAAGCTGCTGTCTCACTTCCGAGTTGCCACTGACCAAATTTGCAAAGCAGACACAGGCTGCCGCGCGCAGATCGAAGAGCGGCGTTTGGCCGAGTTCGACAGACCACTTAAGAAGTGCCTGAGCGACAGGCACCGTATGCGGATTCGGCGTCGGCAAGTTCAAATCGTAGTAAGGAACATCGACCGCTAGCATCTGCTCCTGCTGGGGTGCGTTATTAGCTACCAACGCACCCGCAGCAAGCAGGGCGGGCACGCGCGCAGCTGTTGGCGTTCCCGCGCCAAAGGCGATGCGAAGCACCGCGAGTAGACCGTCAGCCGAGCACAGTGCGTGCTGATGATGGCGAGTTGTATCCGCTCCGGGCAGGCACATTTGCGCCGCCAGAGAGAGTACAGCCTCGATATTCGACGTTGCTTGCTCGCTGAACACGGCGCCAGCAGCCTCAGCCGCGCATACACCGGTAAGCAGATCCACGTACTTTTTAACGAAGCCAGTCTGCACAAAGAGCTCCTGATTAGCTGCAGCGTCAAGCAAAACGCTGAGAAGCTGTAAGCAGTCTTCAGCGACTGTGCCACCGTAAACGACCCCGCCGACGTCAGCAAGCAGTGCAAATAGCCGTTCAAAACCATTCTCAAACGCAACCAGCTTCTGCATCTCTAGGCTGTCAGCACACAGCGCACCTAGCAGCAGCAGGGCCTCGCCTCGTATCATGTCATGGGTAGAGCTCAGAGCCAGAACGATCGCAGAAGTGCCGCCAGCGGCCAAAATCCGCAGCTTAGTCTCTACAGGCCTATTCGCAACCATCGCGCTGGCAAGCTGTAACGCATAGAAGGCGACGAACGGCTCGATGGCATGAATTAGCTCGAGTAGGGCGTTAAAAGCCTCTTCGGAATGAAGGAACGCGTCCGTAAGCCATAAAGCAATATCACTTGCAGGCTGAGGTGCGTGCGTTGGCAGCAGGGCTGACCTGAATAAGCGATTGCGTGTTTTTGTGCGTGGTCCTGGATTGAACAAGAGCAGAAGGGTCTCCAGAACGGCGCGTGTTTCCTGCACGTCGTCGGCATCTCGACTGAGAGCAGCGAGCAGCGCGCGCAAGCCCGCACTCGCCACGAGTTCACGACTATCGTGTGCGAGAGACTTGAGTCCAAGCACAGCGGCCCTGCGGTCCTCGAGAAGAGGTGAGTTCGCTAGCCGATCGCATAGCGTTAGGACTACCTGCTCAGTGCTCGGCTGTTTCGGCTGAGCAAGCAAGCTCAACATATATAGTGCGTTGAGTGTGCGTTGAGTGTGAAGCAGGGAGAGGCGCTCTGCCGGCAGAAGCGCTTGCGTACGCTCACACAACGAGTACGTTAATCACAACGCGCTCGCGCACTTAAGTGCAGCAGTAGGTTAGGGTTCTCGATTATGTACACATACCAGATTGTTCAAACTTCGGCATCACGTGTAATTTGGGTGCTTCAATGTACTAAAATCCGGCTAACGCGAAAGGAACCGAGCGAGGACAGTGGGGCAGGATGATACCCCCTATTGCCTGTCCAGCAAGATGCGGTGTTCTCAATTCTTTACTGTCTCTCCGATATGCTGCACAATGGTCTCCTGGGTGACGCAGGCAGTGCGAGGATGGTGCGCAATATGCTTCAAAGGTTCTTTAGCTAGTAATCCGAATAGTCTACGTAGCTGAGGTCCTACAATTCTGCGCTCCTAATACCTTTGTTTGTCCAAACGCCTCCAGCACAGCCTCTATGTTTAGGCCGCATAATACATCCCAATTAATATAAGACTAGTAATGTAACTGTTGGGCAGTTAGTTCAAGGTGCACGAGATTTATCGGCAAACAACAGCGCCCCATATACATATACATCCTCTCGCTTTTCGGTACATTAAAGGAAAGGTGCACTTATACGCCACTGAACGCAGAATGTAAAGGCAGAAAGGAAATCCCGAGAACTTCAATCTGCCTGCGCCTTTTCATATAGCGAATTGACCACTGAGGTACACGCTTGCAGCATCTTTCGTTCCGGTCCGTGGGTGCCCTCCTGACAGAACTCATGCTGCGTGTAACAGAGCACGCACTGGGTCTCGTTCTCCTCAGTGAATATGTAGCAGGATGCGTCTCGGGTGGAGCACGAACTACAGACGACCAGTTTGTTGTCTAGGTCGTCTCGGAGAGGAATGATGATGGGCCGGGAGCTTGAAGCCTGTGCAACGCGGTTCTTGATGACGCGAGACCAGTCCGACACCGTGAAGAGGGCGCGGCGCTTGGACACCTTATGTGTGCGTGTGTAAAGTTGCATGGCGGTCAAGTTGAGACTAAGATCAACCAGTGAGATGGGAGTCAAGGGCGTGTTGCAACTGGCGTGCTTGCTGCATATTACAGTGGGCTTCGGGATCATCTCCCGCGTGAAACCCATCTTGAAGTGCCGCAGCGAGGCACAGCTGACGTGGAAGCGATCCGAGCACATGCTACACTGGATCTTCGCGCCTGTTTTCCAGCAGCCGCTTTCTTGCGTCTGCGGGAAAGAAATGAAGCAAGAATTGCTGTTCAGAGTCTCAAACTTCTCCTTCTCGTGAGCCGCAGCATCCAGAGGAACAACGCTTGTCTCTCCACTTCCCCCCCCGGGAGGAGGACTACCGGAATTGGCAGTGGAGTCCGCCTCGGCTGCTTCAGAAGTCAAGTCGAATTGACCTTCATACGACTCGGCACAAATAACGCACTGGCCTCCGTAAACACTCTCTGGCACGCCCGAAGGATCAACGTCCTCGTAGTCTCTGGCGTCCAGGAAGGTGACGCCGTCAATGAAAAGCGAACAGCGGAGGTGACACCAAGTGCCGTCAATTGCTTGCTTCAACGCATCCACCGGGTGTGAGACGACGTTTCCAGCCATCCATTCGTTGTAGCTCATGGGAAACAAAGGGCAAAACCGACACTGGTAGAAGGGATCGGCATTCAGTATTAGACGGCTATTCGAGCAGCAGTCGCAAAACCATATTTCTGATTCGGCGTCCTCCGATTGGTCCTCCTCGGAGGACGAGGCTTGATCTTCGGCATCGTCAAAAAGATCGCTCTGCTTTTCTAACTCCTCGTCGAAGAGGTATGTCATTGACTGTAGATGGTCATCTAGTATGGCGCTAGTGGCGCTCTCCCCAGGCACTGGTCCTCGTGCTAACGAGTCAACGCCACGGGACTCTTCCGAGGGGGCAACTGTGCCATGCGATTGACTTGAAGTCGGTGCTATCTGCCCGCTCGTGGTATCTGTGTTGAGACTAGGAGTCTCGGTCAGGGTTGGAGAGTTTGCTTCAGATTTGTTGTGGTGTCCGCCGCTCAACGCGTTCGCAGCCTTTTCGTGATCTGAAAGGATGGCATTCAATTTCTCTGGTTCGCTCATATGCACAGAGCTGTTTTTTGTCTCATACACCTTCGCCTCCTGGCTTTTGAGCTCGATAATATGCGATTGCTGCTCTGGCTTGCGGTGCCTGTACACTCCGCGACCATAACAAGCAACATGAACGCTGAGCCCACACCCAGCGCAGGTATTAGCCGCCATCGAGGGATCCAGCTGTCCGCAAACAGCACATGTGTAAGTTCCCGTCAAGCCGGATTCAGGCTCACCAGCCTCGTCGATAGTCTCTAGCATTGCATCAATGGCCGCGCACGACAAGGGATCAATAGACTTCGTTCTTTTGCTGGCAGGGTGGCTTTCCGTGTCGGTTCGCTTGAAGCCGCTCGATTGCCCGCCAGGTCCAGCTTCGTCGTCGGAGCCTACATCGACGTCCTCAGCGGCATCGGTATCCTCCGACTCACCCTCCGCCCCAGGCTTGGCGCCTTCCCATGCATCACCAGTCGCCGAACGTTCGGCATCGTCGGCGGCATCCGCCTCGTCCTCGCTGGCGTCGCTCTTGCGCTCTTCTCCTTTACTGGCCGGGTCGTCCCGTGTTTCTTTGACAGGAGTGGAGTGCTTGCTCCCGCTGTCGCGCTCGACCTTGTCGCCAGACTTCTCCTTCTGCTTTTCGAGCTTCAGAAGATTCGAGGCCTGCTTCTTATTCATGGCATTCTCAAGCCGCTTGACGCGCTTATCCTCCTGGATGTTAAATGACTTTGCGTCTTCCACCAATTCGTACTCCACAACCTCCGATTTCATCAGCTCTAGCACCTCGGCTTCGGGTCTCCAGCCCACGCTATATCTGTACCACAAACGGGCGCATCTGAGACACATCGCATAGTCGAGATCCCCGGATCGCTTTTCGAGAGGCAGTAACGTGAGATAGTGCGGCATAGGCTCCCAGCTGTAGGTTGTGTCTGTGTAGCAGGCCGCGCAGCGGATGCGCTTGGACTGGTATTCCGTGATGCAGTGCTTGTGCTCACGCATTTCCTGATCTTCATCGCTGGTCACGATCTGCCGTGCCCATGCGACGTTGCGCTTGCGTTTGAGCTGGCGGGCCCAGAAGTAGCGCGAGATCTCGGCGCCCGTGCGAGTGTCAATGGCGCGCACGATGTCGTGCCAAGTCAAATTCAAGAACGGGCTCAGCATCTGCCGCAGGGTCGACCGCTCAGAATCGCTGAGCTCTGGAATGCCAAGATGCTTGGCATTAAGATCCATGACCTCCAATAGCGCGGCACCCTCGTTTCCCATGTTATTGGCGTAGGCAGTGCAGCACGCGTCCAGAAACTCCTGATTGCACGGCTCTAAGTCCAACTTCTTGGCACAGCTATCACGGCACTTGCTGATGAATTCACTGATTCCTTGCAGCGGGAGCGAGATTGGGGTAGACGTGGAGTTGTTCCCGCGCACAATGTAGCCAGAGGGCATTTCTTGAACCCAGGGCAGCGAGCTGTCGACCGTTTTTCGACTCGCCACGTCTTTTGGTGCAGACTCCTCCTCACTAGCCTCGGACTCGGAATCAGTGTAGCGGAGTTTCGGCCCTCCGCGCGTGGACTCGAGCTTGTAGTAGCGCAGGTGATGGCCCGTCCAGTCGTCTACCTCCACCTGGTAGTCTTGTCCCACCTTCTTGTCGGCCGAGAGGGTAGGGAGTTCGCCCTCCTCCATGAATTGCGCCTCACCGTGATCGTAGTATCGGAACGGCCACTGCTGAATCATGCCCTCCGTCTCGTTCTCCTCATCCGCGGTGGGCGCAGCCGGTCCGCGCTTCTTCTTAGTGCTTTCACATAGTCGCGCGCTGTACTCGGGACTCAGGATCGCGTACTCGGCCTGCGCACGCAGCTCGGCGACTCGCAGATGCGGCAGCGAGCGCATTGCGGTCACGGGAACCAGGTCGTACATCTTTCGCGTGATATGATCATAGAACCCGGACACGTAGAACTGCGAGGGCTTCTCGCGGTACTTGGCGAGGTTCCGAATCGCTTGTTTCACCTGCACCGTGCACTTGCCTCGAAATTTGGTTAAAGGCACTGTCTTCTTCTCGTAGCTCGCATACAGCTCGCGGCTATCAAGATTCCGGCGATAAACGTCCTCGGGCCGCACAAGATAGTTGACTTCCGCCTCGGGTGAGCTGCCCTTCTTTAGCCGCACGAGCCGAACCACATCAAAGCTTCGCACGCCGCTGAGATCTGTGGTTCTAGGAATCACGCTGTTACGCTCGACGTCCAAGTAAAAGTGGTCTCCAATTGAGCAGCTCAGTCCGTTGCCGAAGTCCACGCTGGCCAGGTCCTCGCTGATTTTGATCTGCGCGTCCTCGGGCCACGGAATCTCGTCCGAGACATGAGGCTTGCGCTGCCAGTTGACAGGCGTGGGGTCTCCGACATCTCTCTTGACGGATTTGTAGCGCTTGGGAGGGTCCTTCGCCCCTGGTTTCGGAGAATTCGCGTTCTCCTCCGCCATCGCGAACCGGTGTTATGTAATTCGTCTGAGTTGTTGGCGACGCGCTCGCACGCCTCCAAAAAACCTTCGGTGTGCGAAATCTTAGCTATGCACGTATCCGGCCATACAAAGGACTTTAAGGACTACGTGGCGGTACAAATATTGGTGTGACTCCTCGATTCGGCACGCTATGCCACGGAGGCGCGATCACTGCATGCCAGTCTGCCACGCAACTAGACACAGGGAGTTGTCTATGACTGCTGCTGTTGAAAGCTCCAAAGCATGCCCCGTCCCCCTCTGGTCAATTTGGCGCACTCGTGCCACCAGAATCTTTGTCCGTATGTCGTATATGGGGTCATTGGCTTTGGAGCGGTGACCCTCTGGCCGTGGACATGCTTGGCTTGCAGTCCCTGAAGCAGGCTTTCGCGCCGCAAGGCCTTGTTAGAGGGCTTAAGACGCATAAGGGCGCGGCCAAGCGGTGGTGGTTCACAGGCACGGGCGAGATGATGCGGAAACAGGCTGGGAGACGCCACGGGAACGTGGGCTGGTCCCACGCGCGCATTCTGCGCCATTTGAACGGCTCCGTTTCGGCCGCTAACACACAGAGGTATAAGAAGCTCAGAAAATTCCTGCACAAATAAGCCCCTGTGACGGTGAACATTCGCCGCCCCAGCCGCCCGACTTGCTCGCTGCATCTGCACTATCACGGCCGCCTGCAAGCCAAAATTCTCTCGAATGTGCTACAGCATACATGTTTGTCAAGGTTGTCCCGGCCGCCAGGTGAATCAAGGTCGGACTTTACGAGTTGTCGAGAGGGATGGCTAGACCAGGTGCGCTCGGCGAGGCGCACTATATGAGGTCTGTTAGACGAGGTATGCTAGAACATAGTACGTGATTAGCGCCCATTCGCTAGTTGAAGACAAGTAAAAACTGTCCGGTTAAGCCGAACGCAATCTGTGAGAAACTGCACACGGCAGCACCATCAAGCGGTGTGCTCATTGGTGCGGCTCACGTCAGAGCCTCCGGCGCTTCTTACTGAGCCTATGTCAAGGGGATCTATGGATGTAGAGCGTTCGCAATAGGAAGTCTCATCGAAACTGTCATGCTGTGTGCGTCGTGACGCATCGACAGGCACGCGCCAGGATAGGGTTCGTGCTATTTAAGTCATTACCCCAAACTTGAAGCGATCAGTGCATGAATCCCTTGCGACGACGTCTGAGCGTCGGAATTATACTGCACCAATGTAAACTAGATGCTCTGAACCCGGCGCGCGCAGACAGGTTTCGCAGGCTCAGCACCCACGGTCTCTGCACTGCATTAGCGGCACTTACTAAGGATCGTGTGCTTATATAAGACGATATGATCAGCTATTATGGAATCGCAAGGGTCCTTCTGCAGGTCGAGATTTGCAAAATCCGGATCTCGCGCGGAAAAATTGAGCCGTATATGTGCGATGTGACCGATAGTTGCCCGCACGCCTTCAGAAGGGTATGTTGTGAGCTCTCCGAGGTACCGACGGTGTGCGCGTCGGTTCTAAACTTACGTCGGGCACAGTCGCAACGGGCACTCGCCGAACCCTAATCGCAGCTCGAACGCACGAGCATGCAGCGCTTCCCGATTGTCTGTGCGTTGTCAGCGATGAGCACAGACGCCGCATATAACCCCGTGCATTCCCCGATCGGTACGCATGCTGTCTCTCCTCGCCTGTGTACTTGCTGCTGGCAGCGCTCTTGCGGACAGCCTTGCCCTGCTGACCCCGAATGGCGGCACCGCTATTGCCGGCCAGCCGCTCGACATCAAGTGGACGTCTGGCAGTGACTCGTGCGTCGCGTGCATCGAGATCACCTACTCAGACGGCACGGACGCGACCTTCTGTGCGGATTCGAGCGACGAGACTTACTACCAGTACTCTCTGCCGAGCGATGCGCCCACGGGCAAGTACACAATCGAGATCACTCAGTGCTCGGAGAGCGACGCTTCGTATTTCAATGTGCAGGCGCCGATTAACGGCGTTGTCGCTACTGCTGAGGACAATGCGGTCAGCTACACGACTGCCGGTGACGTCACAGTTGTCAAGCCTCCCGTCATCACCTACGGTGTTTACACCATCATGACGCAGGAGGTTATTACGATCCCTACACTCGTAGCGACTTTCCAAGCCGCCCCCCAGCCTGTCGTCTCCTAATCGGCGTACATCGCAAAGTAGCGAAAATCTATTTTCCATAACTATACCATAGGCAGTCGGGCCGATCGCGCTATCGGCCTTGTCTCCAATTAGCAGCAGCAGCAGAATTTTGGTGTGCGACACACAAATCTATAAACGTACGGCGTCTGAGTATGTACAAAGAACGAGGAAGAGCGAGACGCCAGAACAGCTCTAGGCGTCTACAATTTTGAATCCTCGAACCTCCGCCACTCTCCGGTCTCCAGGTCGAGATCCATCCGCCAGGTCGGGAAATAATGGTAGTTAGTGCGCAGCGAGAGGGCCTGCGGCACGCCGTCGAACGTGACGACGCGCAGCTTGACGTACGTGTCGTCGGGCACGGACTTGACGATCTTATAGAACGAGTCGAGGTCCGGCGTGGCTCTGCCATTAACGTGCGTCACAAAATTCGTGGGGAACAGACCGTACATGCTGGCCGGAGAGCCCGAGTGGCAGCTCACCACGTACACCTCAGACGGCGGTTTTTTCACCTGCTGCAGAACAGCATGGTGCGGCTTGTGCAGCGACATTCCGCTCCACGAAACCAACGACTTGGTGATCGTTTGCGACGTTTTGGTGGTCGGTATTTCGACCTCGGTGATCTCGCCGCGCCTGGCGAGCAAGACCTTCGCCGTGGCCATCGTCTCCGGCATGTTGTACAGCTGCGCCACGTTGATGGCCAAGTGCCCGTTCACCTTGAGCAGGATGTCACCCTCGTAGATGAGGTCTACCAGGGTGTTGGCCACCCTGGACACCGACAGGAGCTGCGGTCGGAGTCTCGAAAGCTCGGCTTTCTCAAACTGGCTGATCCACTCGTCCGGAACCTTGCATATCCGTGCGGACGCGAACTTGATGGCCTTCACCTCGAGATCCAGGAACCGCGGATCCACCTTAGCGTAGTCCGCCATGGTGTTTGCTTGCTTGAGCTCGTCGATGATCCCGCTGACGGCGCTGGCGTCGATGGCGAAGCGGAACATGCGGTCGCGGCGCGTGTTGGTGTTGACGTCGCCGAGGAAGCTGAGCCAGATCGCGTCCACTATGCCGGTCTTGGGGTTGGCAAGCAGGCCGCTGTCGAGCTCGGGGATGATGGACGAGTCGACGCCGATCGCGTCCACGTTCGTGGCGCGGAACCGCGGGGCGACGTCGAACCCGATCGGGAGCTGCGTGGTCGCGATGTCGGTGACCCGGGTGTCCACCGCGTACGCGCTGCCCTTGGCGTCGTAGCCAATGAAGCTGAGCTTGGTGCCCTGCGTCAGCAGGTCCTTGGTGGCCAGCGCGACCGGGCGCAGGTCGGCCTCGATGAGCTCGGGGTCGTACTTGATGATCGCGTACCCCAGCTGCGGGTGCAAGAAGACCACCTTGGCCGGCAGGATCACGGAGTCGGCGACGGTGATGGAGAGGTCGACGAGGTAGTGCGGCACGCAGAAGCGGCTCACGAGCACGAGGCCCTTCTGCGCATCGACGACGAACCCGTGCTGGTGCGACTCGGAGATCGTGAAGCCCTCGAGCATGGCCGGGCGCAGCATGCTGACGTTGACGATGCTGTGGTTGAGGGCGGTCGTCGAGGGCGGCGCCGTCGGGTAGTTGAGCGGCACGAACGTGGCCGACTCCTTCTTGACGGCCTCGGGCGGTGCGCCCGGGCCGAGCTGCGTGAAGTCCCAGAGCCCCGTCTTGTTGTTGCAGACCGCGAGCTCGAAGTCCTGCGGGCCGTCGGCCCACTGCCGGTTCATGGTCACGATCGACGTGACGACAGTGTGCGGGTCGCTGACGTGCCGGAACTTCGCGGAGACGCGCTTATTGCTGGGGATAGAGAGCACGACGTCGATGAAGGCGTCGAGGTCTGGCGTCGGCTTGAAGTCGAGCTCGTCGAGCAGCCAGCCCGTGTACTCGTCGCTCGAAATGGGGTTGAAGTAGGTGCCCGTGTAGGCGACGTAGACGCCCTTGACGGGCAGCGAGTAGTAGTTCGCGATCTGGTAGCTGATGTTGTGGAAGACGGCGCCGGAGACGCGCACGAAGCGGTCGGGCGTGATGTCGAACAGGTTCTGCACCTTCACGTCGTTGAGCAGCCGCTCGCCGTCGCGGATGAGCGTGAGCGTCACGGTCTTGTTGACGTTCTCGTCCAGAATGGCCTCGAGCTCGCGGAACTTGGACACCGGCGTGCCGTTGACGGCGGTGAGGCAGTCGCCCTCGAGCACCTGGCCATCGCTGGCCGGGCCCTGCGGCAGGATGCTCTCGGCAACGAGCATGCCCGTGCAGTCCGGGTGGGTCTTGCGCGCCTTCTCGGCCTCGTCCTCCGTGAGCCCGAGCCGGATGCACTCGTCGTACGGGCGCAGCAGGAAGCGGACCTGGATCGTGCCGCGGCTGATGGCCTGGTCGTGCTGGATGCAGCGCAGCGTGCGCAGCGCGCGGAACAGCGGCAGGAAGAAGTCCGTCGAGGCGACCGAGCTGCCGCCGGCCTGCAGCGCGACGACGTCGCCCTTGCAGTCGACCACGGGGGAGCCCGAGGAGCCGCCCGACGCGGACGCGGCGGCCTGGATGTACTCGGTGTTGAAGTCGTTGTAGGTCATGTCGCCGTAGTCGGGCGCGTTGCGGTCGACGCGCGAGATGAAGCCCGACAGGATCGAGAGCTTCTCGCCCGCGTCGTTGCCGACGACGCGGATCTCGCAGCCGACCTTCGCGTTCGACGGCTTGAGGTCGAGCGCCTGCAGCTTCATGTGGCGCAAACAGGTTGGGTCGTACTTCAGAAAGCCGAAGTCGTGCACGGGGTCGCGGTAGATCGGCTTGACGGGGCACTCCTCGTGGTTGTCAAACACGGCGTAGCCCATGAACGGGCCCGGGCCGACGACGTGGCGGTTCGTCATGATGATGCCGCGCTCGGCGTCCACGACGAAGCCCGTGGCCTCGCTCACGTACGTGCGCTCGGTGTCGAACGGCGTCACGCTGGAGAAGTGCACGGACACGACCGCCTTGACGACCTTCTCGATGCTCTTGGGCCACTCGTCGCTCTCCCGCAGACTGAGCAGGCTGCTGTGCACGTCGATGCTGTGCACAAACTCGCTCGCGGCCGAGCCGACGCTCTGCGACGCGCGGCGGATGGCGGGCGCGACGGCGGACACACCCGCCACGCCAGGGACGCTGGACACGTCGGAAACAGCTTGCCTTTTGGCTTGCGGGGTACCCATAGTCGAAACAAGTCTGCTGCTGGCGGGGGAGGTGGCTCGGCACGCGCGCAGGTATCGCAGGCAAAGAATCTTGGCTACTGATGGATATTATTTATTCAGGGCGCGGGCTTGACGCCGGGCTGAAAAAAAGCAGCGCGCGGGCAGCAGGGCGCCGTGCGCGCCTGCGCGGCCCGCGCTGCCGCACGGGACCCGGCGCAGTATAATGTCGCTAATTTTTTGCGGCAGAAACGCCGCGCGCGCGCGCGCGCTAATCAGCGCGGCGGCGCAACCCGATCGCATAATCACGAACCCAGCTGTCCGCGGCGCGGCCCATATGCATAAGCCGCGTCTGCGCGATCGGTAAGCGGAGCGTCGGCTTTGCCCTACTGGCGCTGCCCTGCGGGGGAATGCCTACGGCCGTATTATGTGGCAGTGCATATGCATTGCGGCACGGGTGCTGATGCGACCGACCCATGGCGGCGATAATGACAGCCTGTCAACGGCGCGCCAGCGGTGGCCGGCCGGCGTGAGAACGCGCCTGGTCGGCAGGTTTGGGCGCTTGTCGCGGGTGTGCAATTGCTCCAGGGCAGAGCGCGCAAATTGTAGCGGCAGCGAGTACGTACTGAATGAAATATCTGTGCACTGCTATGAGCGTGCGGACGTTCAGCCTGTTTTATCACAATAAACGGAAGGGTGGGTGTCTGTCCTAGGATGTTGCACTAAATACAGCTTGCAGCCGCTGCGTCTACGTACTAAATACGATCTGTGCACTGCGATGAGCATGCGGACGTTCAGCCTGTTTTATCACAATAAACGGAAGGGTGGATGTCTGTCCTAGGATGTTGCACTAAATAAAGCTTGCGGCCGCTGCGTCTACATACTAAATACGATCTGTGCGCTGCTATGAGCATGCATCTGCCCGTTTTAGCACAAGGCACGCAAGGATCGCTGATTTGCGTCCTAGAATATTGCGCTAGGTACAGTTGTTGGCAGCCGGCGCTGGTCTGCATACTATATGAAATACGATCTGTGCGCTGCTATGAGCATGGTAGTTCAACCCGATGTAGTACAAAAACGGAAGGCTCAATGTTTGTCCTAGAATGTTGAACGCACATCCATCCTGCCGGGAACCTTTGACGTGGTTCGTGACGCTCAGAAACAGGGAATAAGCCATTACTGGTGAGTGTCTGCCGTGTTACCAGGCGCCGAACTGGACTAACAAGATCCGGGTTCGACTCGATCTTCCTCTCGACAATACGCAGGCGCGCACTATTTTAAATATTTTGTGAGCTTCAACACTAACACTACGCCGTGGTACCACTAACCCATGTTGGACGAGGTTCGCTAGGTGCGGCTGCTACTTAAGGTGCGCACCTTCGCGGGATACTGCCAATCCTTGCATTGCTTGCACAAGACAAACACCACTAGTCCGTTATCGCAATCCTCAATGCGCAGATCCCAGCGCGGCTGTCCCCTCCCGCGCCCGCGAAGCGCCCAATGCGCACGCACCGTTTGCGGCTCTCGCCCGCCTGGCCGTGAGTCAGCGCGGGCGCGCCGCTGACTCTCTACACGCGCGCGCGTTACGTACACGACGCCGCCTAGCTGATGAGCGTGCTGGAGCCGCCGACGCAGACGCTGCTCGCCGGCAAGGACCAGGTGACCTGCGTCGCGTACGACTTCAGCGGCAAGCGGATGGCGACGGCGTGCGCCGACCACACCGTGCGCGTGTACGACCGCACCGAGGACTCGTGGGCGCTGAACGACGCGTGGCGCGCGCACGACTCCGTCGTCTCGTCGGTGGCGTGGGCCGGGCCGTACACGAGCCCCATCATCGCGACCGGCAGCTACGACTGCACGGTGCGCGTGTGGGAGGAGGCGTTCGACGAGACGTTCGAGAGCCAGAAGCGCTGGAAGAAGCGGCACACGTTCACGGAGTTCCAGGGGCCCGTGTACGCGTGCGCGTTCGACCCGCAGCGCGCCGAGCTGCGGCTCGCGGCCGTGGCCGCCGACGGCGCGCTGCGCGTCTTCGCGTGCGCGGACCCCGGCAACCTGGGCGCGTGGCAGCAGGCGAGCAACGTGCCGCTGCTGGCGCGGCCCGTCGCGCGGCAGCTGCAGTCCGCGTTCTCGCTGAGCTGGGCGCCGACGCCGGCGTTCCAGGGCTGGCTCGTTGTCGGCGCTCTCGACGACGCGTTCGTGCTCAAGCCCGGCAAGGAGGCCGAGGGCAAGACGAGCTACGAGATCGCGTGCGAGCTGCCCGGCCACCAGGGCCTCGTGCGCGACGTCGCGTGGGCGCCGACGTTCGGGCTCGCGCCGGCCATCATCGCGACCGCGTGCAAGGACGGCCGCGTGCGGATCTTCTCCGTCCGCGCGGGCCGCAGCGCGCCGCCCCTCGCCGAGCGCACGTTCGGCGGCGTGCTGCAGGAGGACCACGAGTTCGAGATCATGGAGCAGAACGTGGCCATCGAGGGCGCCTCGAGCGACGCCCCCGAGCCCGAGCTCGAGGTCGAGACGCTGCTCGAGGCCGACGACCACAACTCGGAGGTGTGGCGCGTCGCCTGGAACGCGTCGGGCTCGATCCTGGCGTCCACGGGCAACAAGGCGGACATCAAGTTCTGGAAGAGCCTTTTCAGGGGCTCGTACAAGTGCATTGCCGAGATCGACTAGGCGGCAAGCGGCGCCACGCGCTTTACAGCGCCTTTATGCAGCGCCTTTCAGCACTATTGAACACTCTGGTGTGCTTGTGCCCTTTCGCACGGACAGGCGCAGCGGGCCGCGTGTGGACCGGGCAAGGGTGCTCGCGTGGACGTGCACAATTTGTCAGTCAATAGCGTCGGATTACGCAGCCGCGCGAAAATTCACATGAAGCTGCTGCTCGGTGCGAACGACTCGCACGCGCTGAAGTCGGCCGAGTTCGCGCAGGGCACCGACTCGGGCGTGGCCGGCAGCGAGTATGAAATTGCGCTCGTGCGGAAGTTCCCGGGGGCGACCGTGCGGCAGATCGTCGCATTGCGCGACGGGCACGCCGCGCTCGTCTCGTCGAACGATATTTATTTCACCGCGTCCGAGGCCGTGGTCGCGTGCGACGAGCGCGTGGCCGGCCTGGGCGTCGTGGACGGCCGCCTGCTGCGCGTGCTCGCGTCCGGCCGCGTAGACGTCCTGCTGGCGCCAGACTTCGCGAGCGCCGAGCGCCTGCTCGAGCTGCCCGCGCTGAACGCGTGCGCCATTGCCGACTCCCGCATCGCCTTTGTCACCGACTCGGGGTACCAAATAGTCGACCTGAACACGCAGGACGTGCTGGCCCAGGGCACGGTCCTGGCAGACTCCGTCGTGGCCTGGTGCGGCGACCACGCCGTTTTCGGGACCAGGGCGGGCGAGGTAATAGCAGTAGACGCGCTCGGGTCGCGGCGCGCGCTGAAGGTCTCTAAAGACGCGATCAAGAGCGTGGGCGCGCTCGACGGCGCCACGGTCGCGGCCGGCGACGCGCGCGGGATGCTGGCCAAGGTGGCCGTCGCGCCGCTGAAGCTGCTCGGCCTGTTCAAGGGCGTGCAGGGCTCGACGCGCGCGATCGCCGCGCGCGGCAGCGTCGTGGCCGCGGGCGGGCTCGACCGCTACGTGCGCGTGTTCGACGTCGCCTCCAGGAAGCTGCTGAGCAGAGTGTACACGGGCGACGTCGTGCAGGCGCTCTGCATCGCCGCGACCGACGCCGAGCAGCGCGACCGCGCCGACGACGACATGTGGGACGCCATGGCCGAGGACCCCAGCGACAGCGACGCCAGCAGCTTCCACGGCTTCGACGACTAGGCTCTACATAACCTTACACACCGCTTACTTCGCGCCGCGGCTCGCCGTGGCGCCGGCAAAGCGCGTTTTTCACGACTTCCGCGCGTTCGCGCCGCGCCCGCGTTGACTCAGCATGCAGTTTCCGACGGCGCACGAGACGCGTGCGCTGCAGACGGCCGGGCTGCTGCCGCAGGGCGGCGACCTGCTCGCGCACGAGCTGCTGCAGGCGCCGGCCGCCGCGCGGGAGGCGTTTGTGAAGCAGTTTGTGGCCGCGTCCGGCGAGGCGCGCGAGCTGCTGGCCCACGAGTGGCTCCGGAAGGCCGTCTACCACGTCGTATTCCGCGAGAAGTGCATGCAGAACGTCGATGTCGAGACCGCGTTCAACATAGTGGCCGTGTTCGGGCCCAAAAACGTGGCCCAGTGCGTGCAATTCCTCGAGTCGTGCAACCGGTCCGTGCTCGCGAAAATGGGCAACCTGCTGCTCACGAAGGCCGAGCTCGGCTTCGCCATGGAGAGCGCCGAGCTCGAGTCCTGCCTGGTGGTGCTGTTCAGCGCCAGCAACATCGCCGAGCACGTCTTGACGCCCGCGTTTCTGGACAAGGTGCAGGCCGCCAACCTGAAAACGTGGGACGCGGAGCTGCTGCTCCGGCTGGCGCGCATCTACGCTCCGTCGGGGCCCGTCAGCCTGGTGCGACTGGTTTTCCCCGACCTGCTGCCGACGATATGCCACGCGCTGCTGGCAGCGACCAACTTCGACGTCGAGACGCTCACGGCGCGGCTGCTCGACGAGCCGGTGGCGCATATCCTGGACGCCGCCGAGCCGGGCACGCTGGCCGCGGAGCCGGTGCTCAGCGAGGCCGAGCGCGCGCAGCAGGAGCTCGAGAACAAGCGCAAGTACTGGATGGAGGACCCGGAGGAGGTGTTCGACGACGTCGCTAGGGGCAAGGAGCAGAGCGCCGCCGACGCGCGGCTCGAGCAGGCCGAGCAGCTGCTCTGGGCGAGCTACCATGCCGACCCCGCCTCGTTCGACAAGAAGGGCCGCGGGTCGGCCCAGCGCGCCGCCCTCAAAAAGCAGCTTGCGCAGTGGACCGACGAGCAGATCGAGGGCTGGGCGCGCGTGGTCGGCTCGAAAAGCGCAGGCACGGTGCAGAACTACGTCTCGCGGGCGGCGCCAGCCGCCAAGAGCACCAACAGCACCAAGAGCAAGAACGCCGGCAAGCCGCCAGCTGCCGACGCGGCCAAGGCGCCTAAAAAACCTAATCAGAAGCGGGAGCGCGAGCGCAACCAGAAGCGACGCGAAGCCAAGATCGGCGAGGCGCGCAAGAAGAAGGAGAACAAACAGGCCCCGCCGGTATGATGCGGCGTGAGCCGGTACTGCCGTCCCTCCTGTCGTGCCCCTTGCTTCTGCAGTATGCTGCACCGGCACTGTGCGCGGCCACGCTCATTCGAAACCTAAGAAGTTCAATTATGGAAAGATATGCCCTCTCGTACAGGTCCGAGGGCGTTTTAGAATCGAAAAAAATCGCATCTGGAGAGCCAATGATCAACCTTCGAGTGGCGGGATGGGCCAGGACGGAACGCAAGGTCAGATCACCTCATACCACCAGTAATACGGAAAATGCGGTACCAGACTATCCCCGGCCGGAGGACAGGCGTGCGAGCTCCGGGCGCCGGAGAGACGGAACAGCTCATCTCCAAACGCCAGGCCGGGGACCCTTTCCGCGCCTGCGGTTACAGCGACGCTGCCGTGTTTGTGTCTCCACGGCACGCGTCCGCAGGCGCGGCGGCGTCGATGCGGCCAGCACAGGTAAGGGCCTGTTCTGGCGCACCAAGGTGTCATGCAGCTGGCTCGCTACCGCAATCCGAGCCGATTGCGAGCCGATGATCCTGTGGTATCGCGTGGGCGGGGGCCCGTTGGAACTCGTGCCGTCGCGCGCTACTTGGGCTCGCCGCATGGTCCGTCCCTCGTGGTCGCGCCCCGACCAGGGTGGGTGCCGCGGCGTTGTGGCGGGCCGGGACCATGCGGAGAAAGCGTCGTCAAAACGCAGCGGCCCGCTGCCGGCGACGAAGTAGCAGCTCAACGAGGAGACTGTACGTTTATATACTTAAGGATTACTCATTTTCAAGGGGACGCTGCCATTGTTGTTGATTTCATAGCAGTACTCGACCCTGATATTAGGGTCTTCTACCTGATCATCAGCGTGCATTTCTGGACAGGCCGACAAGTGGAGTCTCTACCGTGCTCGGTGGAGGTGCGCCCGCGGTGAGACATATATACTTACTGCTCTCTAGTGTATCAGCATGATTTTAAATTATTTTACGGCCCTCTCGCGCGCGGACTCGGGCTGCCACTGCTTATGAAAACGTTCCTGGCTGCTGTATGAACATCGAGAAAACCCTAGAGCTGCATATGCAGGCCGACGTGGGCTTCTCGCTGTCATCACTGCGGACGAGGGGTGCCTGTGTGGCTACTCAGCGCCTGGCGGTTGTGCGACGATCGACTGGGGGTGGTGTCTTCCCAAGCACGCTGCGACGATTCGGTGCGGAACGTGCCGCTTTTATAACTTGGCAGGCTTGTTGAAACCGGCTGAAACGCCTCAGTGACCCAACAAGAATTCCCCTAATTGATTTCCCAATGAAGTGACGTATGCCATGCATACGACGGCGCATGTGTAGTATGGGCATTCTATTCCTGTCTCACATGCATCCATGCCACGACGGCGACCAGGGTGCACAGTTAGCGAATGCTAGCGAGTGGGGTTGTACGCTAGTACGCGCCGGCACGGCATATTATAATGTTCGCTGTTCAGTCGCCTCAAAGACGCTTTTTTCTGGTGTGGTCCGCGAGTTAGCAGCGCCAAACGTCGTGCAGATTTTCCGACCCTAGCAATCAATTGCTCAGCAACGTGCCGGTTTGGTATTTATGTCTTCGAGTTTCAGATGAGAAACAATCAGCAGGTTTGGCATGTAAGGCCGGCCTCCGCAGAAGAATGTTCTTGGCGCTGAGCAGTACGAAATCGGCGACAGTCATAGGTGCGGACGATCGCGTGGGAACAGCAGCTTTTCGTGGGCGCTAGCCGGCATTTAGAACTGTTGGGAAATGTATATATAAATACCCTAGCACCTTGCGTGTCGCGAAATCATAGATTGGCTGAGGTTAGTAACGACAGCGTGCATACTGCAGGCACATACGCGTCACGAATCAGCGTCGTTCTTCGATTTGTCACCGGTGCCTGCGATAATGAATGTGCCGCGATCTCGTGCTATACGGATGCTTTGCGCAAACTCGAGCTTTCCAACAGAAGGGCTCACTGCCTGGAAAATAATTAAAAATTGTGCTTTTGTCTCCTAGTAACTATTTGTGTCGCCCTAGATCCGTCGACATGGGCTCTCTGTACCGTCTATAGTCCCACAACTCGAGACGGGCATGTATTGACGCCGTTTTTTGCGACCTGTTTCAGTCTTGGCAATGCATATCTGACCTTCTGATGTCTCAGACGCGATCTAGGCTATGCAGTTGGGTTAATGGAATCCGCGTGTCAATGGCTCGGCCCCTTCCTTTCCCCTGCGCGAGTTTTGAAGCCGGACCCTACCAGGGGCATGTTATTAGCGTTTAAAATAAGGTCAGATATTTTTAGGCTATATGTGGAATTTCAAAGTCACTAGATCTGTAGTGCGAAGGGGCAGCGATCCGTGGCGTACAATCCGTGATTGTACTCGTGCGAACATGCAGGCGGCAATAGATCCGTAGCGCTCAGTGGACTATAAGTTCGTATTGCATCGAGTGGTGGCAGCTCGGCAAAGAGTGCCACTTCGCGTATGCGGGTATGCCACCTAATTTTGTACCTCAGACTGCCGAACAAGCGTGTGAATAGATTTGGCCCCTGCTGTTACAGCACCTTTGTAGTATAGCTATGAGGCATCTTAGATACGTGGCTTCTATGTTACCATGGATATCGTCTGAGGCTTAAACAAAAACCCATCAACCACTAACGAACTCGGGTTGCAGAATCAGCAGGCGTGCGCTCCGTACGCAAAATAATTATAGACACAGACACCTGCGAACGAAGCGCTGAGATGTCAAAATCTCCAACGCATCAACGCAATTGAAACTCACCAAAAGAGTAGATGCTATGGCGTAGAATTCACGTGGTGGCCGCGGTGAGGACCAAAATACGAGCCGCAAGGAAGGCGAACAAGTGACAGCTATAGCACTGGTCAAAACCTCTCTACAAGAACGTCGCATCTAGTATATTTCTCCGTGATTACAAACTCGCTATTGAATAAACACTAATGCGCCGTCTGTCTTGCGAGCCTAGTGCGGCCTCGGTGGCCGCGATGTGAGCCACGAGCGAGAAGAGAAAGACGAACAAGCGGCAACTACGTCAAAACCTCTCTACAAGAATACTGCAACCAAGACTGCTACCTATCTGATTCTGCGCAATTGAAATCTCACCACGGCATAAACACTAAGGCATAAAACTGTCTCTTGTGCGGCCCGGACGTCGTGGTATCCGTGATCTGAGCCATGTGCGAGTATCGAGAAGGGCAAACATGCAGAAGCTACGATGCTGGTCAAAACTTCTTCGCCGCAACCAGTTCAATGCTCACGTATCCTGCCCGCTCTGTACTATCAAGCGCGACGCGGCCACAAGCGCACCATTACTAAGCAACATAAGTTGTGGCTCGTTATATAATTTTTTTTCCAAACCTCGACGTTGACGATGCCGCACGAGACGGGCCGCCCGAGCCAGTTGAAGCAGCGCAGCCGCAAAGGCAAGAAGGCGTGGCGCAAGAACATCGACCTGAATGACATTGACGAGCAATTGGAGCAGAAGCTCGAGGACGAGATCTACCTCGGCACGACGGAGCCGGAATTCAGCGAGGACCGCGCCGGCAGCGACGCGCAGCTGTCGAAGGCGATGCGCGCGGAGAAGCGGCTGAAGTCGCAGGAGATTCTGTACGGCCGCTCGGCCGTGCCGGCGCTCGTCTCGCAGCACAAGAAGAAGGACAAGCCGAAGAGCAAGGTGATGAAGGACCGCAAGAAGCTGCTCGAGCGCGCCGGGTTCACGGACAAGGACCGGTTCCAGGCCGAGCTCGAGCGCGACGGGCTCGTGAAGGCTGCGGCGGCCGCGGATCTGTGGTCGGCGCCCGCGGCGCCTGCCGCCAAAGCCCCCCGCGCGCCGCGCCGCGTCGAGCGCGCGCCGCAGGCGCCCGTGCCCGGCACGCCCGCGGTCGGCCTGCCGCAGGGCGGGCAGTCGTACAACCCGTCGCTGGACGACTGGAAGGCGACGATTCTGCGGGAGCACGCGAAGCTCGTGAAGGACGAGGAGCGCGAGCTGAAGGCCGCCGAGGACCGCGCGCGCATCGAGGCGATCATCTTCGAGACCGAGGCGCGCATGAGCGCGGCCGACGGCGACAGCGACGGCAGCGACGGCAGCGACAGCAGCGCCGAGGACGCTGCGGACGCTACGGCGGTCAGGCTCTCGGTGAACCCGCCCGCGAGCCAGGTACGGAAGACGCGCGTGCAGCGCAACAAGGAGAAGCGGCACAAGCGGTTCCTGCGCGAGATCGCCGAGCTGAAGGAGAAGAAGAAGTTCCTGCTGGCGCTGCAGGCCGCGAAGGCGGACGAGGCGGCCGCCGCGGCACCGGCCGAGACCGGCGCGGCGCCGAAGGCGAAGACGCTGCTGCGCGCGCACTCGCGGCACCCGATGGTGGCCGAGCCGCTGGCCGTGAAGCTGAGCGACGAGCTGGACGACTCGCTGCGGCGGCTGCGGCCCGAGGGCAGCTTGCTGCACGAGCGCGTGCGCAGCCTGCAGGCGCGCGGCATCATCGAGGCGCGCGTGCCGCTGAAGCGGCCGCGGCGGCGCACGAAGGTCGTCGAGAAGTGGAGCTACAAGCACTTCGCGTAGGCGCGCATCAGAGCCCGGCCGAGCCACGCCCCTGAGCGCCGCTCACGAGCCGCCCTCGCCCCCCTCGCCGCCGGTCTGGGCGCTGGCGTCCGCCGGCGCGCTCTTCTCGCTCTTCTCGCTCTTCACGCGCTTCGCGGGCGGCGGGCTCGCGCGGCGCTTGCGGTGCTGCAGCTTGTACAGGATCTGCAGGTCGGGGCGCGTCTTTGCGCGCGCGCGCTGCGGGCACGCCGGAAACATGCCGCTCGGTGCGTCGACTGCGGGCGTCAACGGCCGGCACACAGCAAAAGCGCGCGTGACTAAGCTGCGCGCGGGATGGCGAACGGCGTTTTATCGCGAGGCAAGTACCGCAACCCGAACGGCACGCTGACGGCGGCGGCGCTGCGCGCGCGGCGGCCGTACGCGGCGCGCAACGCGGCGCTCGGCATGGGCCTGCTCGCGTTCTGCGGCTTCGGCTTCGCGTGGGCGTACCGCAGCTTCTCGCCGGACGACTTCAGCGACCTCGTCGTGCCGCCGCTGAGCGAGGAGCAGATCGCCGCGCTGAAGGAGAGCCCGCGCGAGTAGAAAAGGCTCGGCGCATGAGCTGTGCCGGGCCAGGCTGCGTAGTCGGCAGGATGTCCCCGAGCGGCTGCTACGGAGCGCCGTCGCTGTGCCTGCGTGTGCTTCACAGCGTCCTGGCGCATGAAACTATGCCGGACCAGACTGCGCGGTTGGCAGGATGTCCACGAGCGGCTGCTCGGAAGCGCCGTCGCTGTGACTGCGGTGCGCATTTCCCAACAGTGCGTCCAGGCTCATCAGTGAGGTCCAGGCTCAACAGTAAGGTCCAACAGGTGCCAAATTTGGCCTGTGTATATACATCAGCTAGCTATAGATCGCATTAAAGTGCTCTCGCGGCGTGCTCCACGGCGTGCTCAGCGAGTTGCCGTTAGTTCGTGCAATCACTGTTGATTTACGCGAGCAGTGAGTAGCATCGCGGCGCGTGTCAAGCCTGGGCACCCGTCAGCTGTAAATACAACAGCTGCGGGTCGCATCCACAAGTTCGCTGCGTGTTCAGCGAGGTTGCCGCGCTTGGCGGATCGCCGTAGCCCGGAGGCCGGGGTTGAAGCGCATTTAAAACTTAGGCTATATATACAACAGCTACAACTCGCTTCGACTCTTTGTGTGTGCTCGGCGAGTGCGCCTGATGGATCGCCGTGGCTCTGTGAGAGGCCGTGGTACAAGCGCATCACGAATTCGGGCTATGTATGCCGGCTAGATACATCAGATACAGGTCGCATCTTGGTGGCTCGGCGAGTTTGCCAGTGGACAGCCATGGCTTTGTGAGAGAACGTGGTACAAGCACGTCAAACTTGGGCTACTCATCAGCTATGGATACAGCAATTGATCGCACAGACTAGTTACGATGGGTTGTCGTGCTTGAATTGCCCGCACCATCGCTTCGCGTGAGGCAGTGGTAAAGTGCGTCTCAAGAGTACTATATACACAGTAGATACATCAGCTTCCGCATCATTCCTTTGCGTGTGCTCACGACGGGTCACCGTGAATCACGCGCACCGTCGTTCCGGCTGAGGTAGCGACCATAATTGAGGAGCGCTACCTCGCAACTTCTTGAGACGTGGGCGTCCCATTGTGATATAGGACATGCCGGTTTTGAAAACCATTTTTAGTTCAGTCGATGACTGAGAAGGCGTTAGCCATGACCGCAGTGCGTCTGCGATATACCTTGTCAGTGCGCCGTCGGCTACGGTTGGCGTGGTGCGCGCACGCGTGGAGTCACCTAGTGCCTGTTCTAAACGGGCGCAAGATCGGGGCGAATTAACAGACGCAAGATCGGGGCGAATTAACAGACGCAAGATCGGGACGAATCAAAGGACGCACGACCAAGGCGAACAGCACGATGCAACCTAGATCGAGGCTGTCGGTGTGCTATAACGAGTCAGTACTCTTTTTTCAGCCAACAACTGAGTAGTAGACGGTGGCCATGAAGCCGAGCCGTTCCGTCTGCTGCACAGTCCACGTACCGATAGAGGTCGCGTGTGGACCACGCGTGGGGCGTACGAGATCGCCTGTGAACCACGCGTGGAGCTCGTGCAGTTGCGGCTCCATTCGCGGCTCGTCACCCTGCGCGGCCGCCTCCCGCAATTGGGGATAGGAACTCAGCAAAAGCACTACCGCCGTCCCCGGATGATGGCGTCGACCTCGGCGGCGACCTTCGTGCGGTCGAGCGACTCGATGAGCGAGTACAGGCTGAGGAACTCCTGGATGCAGTACGCGAGCTGCGTGAGGTCGAGCGTGCTGCGGCGGCCGATCGTGACCGAGAGCGCGTCGAGGCGCGCCTTGACCGCGAGCGGCGTGCGCCCGCCGTCGAGCTCGGGCTTGAGGATGAGCACCATGAACATCGACGCGAACGCGACGACCTTGGGCGCGAACAGCAGCGGGATGTCCGACAGGTACGCGTCGTTGATCGCGGCCCACGCGGCCTGGAACTCCTCGGGCAGCAGCTCGAACTCCTTGCTGAGCTTCATCAGCGGGTGGTGCGCGTGGTGCACGACGAGGCACGCGCGCAGCTCCTCGAGCAGGTAGAACTCGCACTCCGCGAGCAGCTGCGGCTCGGGCGGCATCTGCGCGGGCCACAACTTGCACGCCTCGCGCGCGACGAGCCGGATGTTCGCGGGCTGCTCCTCGGCCTTCGCGGCGATGTACACGCACGTCGCGACGACGAGGTACAGGTTCATGTCCTGCAGCCGGATCTTCAGGAACGCGCGGCTCAGGAACAGCTGCGCCGTCGTCGCCGTGCGCTGCCGGCACCCGAGCGCGCGCCCGAGCGCGTCGAGCTGCTCGCCGAGGTACAGCCGCACGCGCGCGTACGACTCGTCGAGCTTGCGGATGCTTGCGAGCTCGTGCTTCGTGAACGTCCAGTACTTGTGCTGCGTGCTCGTCTCGTAGTCCGCCATGCTAGACGTTACAGTGCGCGAACAGGGAGGGCAGAGCGGGGTTTGACGCGGAGGAGGACTCGGGAGGGGTGCTAAGGGCGAGACAGCAAAGAAATGCTCGCTTCACGCAATAAAATACCCCGTCCACAGGCGCTCGCGGCGCGTAACAGCCTCTGTCCACGGCGCGGCGGCGGCGGATTCGTGTCTACGCGGCGGCGCACCCGCCATTAGTCAGCAGCGACTAGCGGCATGTCGAGCGACTCGATTCTGAGCTCGATCTTCGGCGCGCTGCGCGCGCCCGAGCGCGCGCGCAAGCTCGAGGGCGCGCGCGAGCTGCGCGAGGCGGTCGTCGCGTGCTCGCGCGAGTCGCCGCGCAGCTCGCTGCGGCTCAACCAGGAGGTCAACAAGCTCATCTTCGAGCTCATCCGCTCGCCGGACCCGAGCCTGCGCCTCGGCGGCGTGCTCGCGATCGACCAGCTCGTGCCCATGGACCTGGCCGGCGAGGACTCGGGCTTCAACGCGACGCGCTTCATGCACTACCTGCGCCAGGTCCTGCTGACGCCGGACATCGAGGTCATCCGCGCCGCCGCCGCCGCCATCGGGCACCTCGCGCGCAGCGGCGGCACGCTCGCGGGCGACCTCGTCGAGTACGAGGTCAAGCGCTGCTGCGAGTGGCTCACGCTCGAGCGCCAGGAGACCAAGCGCCTCGCCGCCGCCGTCGAGCTGCGCGCGCTCGGCGCCAGCGCGCCCACGCTCATCTTCGCGTACACAAACACCATCGTCGAGTCGCTCTGGAGCGGCATCCGCGACCAGAAGCTCGCGATCCGCCAGGACAGCGTCGGCGCGCTCGGCGTCTGCCTGCAGATCGTCAACCGCCGCGACAGCGCCGTCCAGCTCGCCGTCTACACGAGCGTCTGGCGCGAGGCGCGCCTCGCCGAGCGCCAGACCGCCACGAACGAGCAGATCCACGGCTCGCTGCTCGTGTTCCGCGAGCTGCTCGTGCACGCGGGCCGCTTCATGGAGGGCCAGAAGTACGACGAGGCGCTGCAGACCGTGCTCTACTACAAGGACCACAAGGACGTGCTCGTGCGGCGCACCGTCGTCGACGTGCTGCCCTCGTTCGCGCAGTTCAACTCGCGCCTCTTCGCGCAGGCGTACCTCAAGGACACGACCGCGTTCCTGCTGCAGCTGCTGCAGACCGCGAAGTCCGCGGACCGCTCGCTCGTCTTCGTCGCCATCGGCCGCATCGCGCTCGCCGTGCGCGTCGCCTTCGCGCCCTACGTCGAGCCCGTCATCGCCGCCGCGCGCGAGACCATGGCCAACGCCAAGCCGCGCGTCCGCCACGAGCAGGAGCCAGGCATCTTCCGCTGCCTCGGCCTCTTCGCGCAGGCCTTCGGCCAGGCCCTCACCAAGCACGTCGACGGCAGCTTCCTGCGCCTGCTCTTCTCGTGCGGCCTCACGCGCCAGCTCTACGAGTGCCTCGCCAGCCTCTACGAGAACCTGCCCGCGCTGCAGGACGAGATCCGCGACCTGCTCCTCAACGTCGTCGCGCAGGGCCTCAGCGGATACCCGTACCACATGCCGGGCCAGCCCGAGGACGACGAGGAGGAGGAGGAGAAGGCCGGCGCGCGCGCCATCAACGAGCAGCTCGCGCGCGAGTACCGCCAGCAGATGCTGCAGAAGATCGGCGCCGAGGGCCGCGAGAGCGCCGACGAGGACGCCATCATCTCGTTCCTGCGCATCATCGCCGAGTTCGACTTCCGCGGCCGCTCGCTCGCGCACTTCTGCAAGCACTGCGTGCTCTCCTACGTCGCCAGCCCAGACCCGCGCGTGCGCAAGGCCGCCGCGCTCACCTGCATCGCCGTCTTCACGCGCGAGCCCGTCGCGCGCGAGCACAGCCGCCTCGCCGTCACCACCGTCCAGGATGTTTTGCGCGAGCTGCTCTCGCTCGCCGCCGCCGACCCGAACCACGACATCCGCCTCGACGTCCTCAAGGCCCTCGACGCGCGCCTCGACGCGCACCTCAGCCAGCCCGAGAACGTCCGCGTGCTGCTCGTCTGCGCCAACGACGAGAGCTTCGCCGTGCGCCTCGTCGCCGTTGGCGTCCTCGGCCGCCTCTGCCAGGTCAACCCGGCCTACGTCGCGCCGCCGCTGCGCCGCGCCATGATCGAGCTGCTCACGGACCTCGAGTACAGCACGCACTCGCGCGGGCGCGAGGAGAGCGCGCGCCTGCTCGGCGCCCTCGTGCGCGCCGCGCAGTACCTCGCCCAGCCCTACATCGACCCGCTCTTCACCGTCGTGCTGCAGGCCGCGCGCGCCGCAACCGCCGCCGTCAGCTCCGCCGCCATGGACGCCGCGGGCGAGCTCTGCGCCGTCGGCGGCCGCCGCGCCAAGCAGCACGCGCCCGAGCTCATGCCGCTCGTCCTCGGCATGCTCTCCGACCAGGGCGCGCCGGCGCGCCGCGACAGCGCGCTGCGCACCCTCGGCAAGCTCGCCGTCCACGCCGAGTACGTCATCGAGCCCTACTTCGAGTACCCGCTGCTGCTGCCCACGCTCATCCGCATCCTGACCACGGAGACGCCGCTGGCCACGCGCCGCGAGACCGTCAAGCTGCTCGGCACGCTCGGTGCCCTCGACCCCTACCGCTACCGCGAGATCGAGCGCGTCTCCGACGACGACGACGCCCTCGAGAGCCAGCAGCAGCACCAGCACGTCCCGGAGGACGTCAAGCTCGTGCTCAAGGGCACGCCGCCGTCTGCCGAGGAGTACAACCCGACCGTCGTCATCCGCTCGCTCATGGCCCTGCTGCGCGACCCGGCCATGGCCGCCAACCACACGCGCGTCGTGCAGGCCGTCCTGCGCATCTTCGAGAGCCTCGGCCTGCGCTGCGTGCTCTTCCTCAACGACGTCATCCCGGGCCTCATCGCCGCCATGCGCGCAAACTCGCTCGCCATGGCCGACCTCCTCTTCCGCCAGATCTCGTCGCTCACGGCCGTCGTGCGCCAGCACATCCGCCCGTCGCTGCCGGTCCTCTTCCCGGTCGTCACCGAGTACTTCCAGTACCCGCAGCTGCACGGCGCCGTGCTCTCGCTGGTCGAGGCCCTCGCCACCGCGCTCGGCCGCGACTTCAAGTCGTGCATCCCGGACATCCTGCCGCGCCTCATCGCCGTTCTCCAGAGCGACGACGGCGACAACGCGCAGCTCTCGGCCAGCAAGGTCCGCGTCCTGCACTGCCTGCCGGTGCTGGGGCCCTGTCTCAGCGAGTACGCGCACCTCGTCTACCCGAACGTCGTGACGCTGTTCAGCTTCGAGCCTGACGTCGTGCGTAACGCAGCCTTTAGATGCGTCTCGCTGCTCGTGCAGAGCGTCAAGCTCGGCGCGCTTGCGTCGCGCGTCGTGCTCCCGCTCATCCGCAGCCTCGCCGTCGCCGCCGACGACGAGACGCGTGCCGCCGCGCTCCAGACCCTCTGCGACGTCTGCTACCAGCTCGGCCCGGAGTTCTCGCTCTTCGTAGCGACCGCCTCGAGCACCATCAACCGCCTGCGCCAGCACGCGCACCACGCCGCCGTCACCAACGGCAACATTAGCGTCAACGTCAGCGTCTCGGTGGGCGTGAACGGCGGCGCCGAGGGCTCGGAGCAGGCGGTCGTGGCCATCGCGCCGCTGCTCGGCGTGTACGATCGGCTCGTGAGCAAGCTGCTGCGCAACGAGCCGCTCACGGCGGACATGAACCCGGCCCTCAGCCAGCTCAGCCAGACCGCGCCGCCGCCTGCGTCGGAGCAGAAGTCGACGCTCGCCATCAATCCGGAGTTCTTGCGCCACGCGTGGGACACGAAGGGCCGCTCCACGAACGACGACTGGGTCGAGTGGTTCCGCAGGATCTCTGTCGAGTTCCTCAAACAGAGCCCGAGCCCGGCCATGCGCGCGTGCGCAGACATCGCCGTGATCTCACCCACCCTCTCGCGGGACCTGTTCAGCCCAAGCTTCTACACAGTCTGGGCGCAGCTGGACGAGGAGATGCGTGAGGACCTCGTGAGCAACGTGCACACAGCCATGGCCGCGCCGAACGTGCCGCCTGACGTCCTGCAAACGTTGCTGACACTCGCCGAGTTCATGGAGCGCGACGACAAGCCGCTCTCGCTCTCGCCCAAGGTGCTCGCGGAGTACGCCGAAAAGTGCCACGCATACGCCAAGGCGCTGCATTATAAAGAGCAGGAGTTCATGGCCGACCCGAGCAGCTCCAACATCGAGAGTCTCATTGCCATAAACAATCAGCTGCAGCAGAGCGACGCCGCAGTCGGCATACTGAAGCACGCGCAGCAGCATCACGTCCTGCAACTCAAGGAAAGCTGGTATGAGAAGCTGCAGCGCTGGGAGGAGGCCTTGGCCGCATACTCGGTGCGCGAGAAACTCGAGCCAGACAACGCGGACGTGTTCCTGGGTAAAATGCGCTCCCTACATGCGCTCGGCGAGTGGGAGCAACTGAGCGCGTTGGCGCGCGAAAAGTGGAACACGGGCGATGTCGAGGTGCGCTCGCTGGTTGCGCCTCTGGCCGCGGCCGCGGCCTGGGGTCTCAACGAGTGGGAGGACATGGACAAGTACGTGAACCAGATCAGCCGCGAGAGCCCGGACAGGAGTTTCTTCAGCGCTGTTCTGCATGTACACCGTGGCGACATTTCAGAGGCCGAGCTGCAGGTGCAGAAGGCCCGCGACCAGCTACTGCCTGAGCTGTCCGCACTCGTTAGCGAGAGTTACAGCCGCGCGTATTATGTTTGCGTGCGCGTGCAGATGCTCTCGGAGCTCGAGGAGGTCATGGCGTACATGCAGCTGGGCGATTTCGCCGAGACGGAACGTGAGTCGCTACGTCGGACCTGGGAGCAGCGCCTGCTGGGATGCCAGCGCAATGTAGACACGTGGCAGCGCGTTCTCAACGTCAGGACGCTGGTGCTCGAGCCGAAAGAGAACATGCAGACGTGGATAAAGTTTGCAAATCTCTGTCGCAAGAGCAACCGCCTGGCACTGGCCGAGAAGTCGCTGAACATGCTGCTAGATATCGACGAGGAGACTGGCGAGCGCCGTGCGCCGCCTCAGCTCGTGTACGCGCAGCTGAAATTCATGCACGCTACGAACAATCAGCAGGAGGCGCTCAGGTACCTCGTGGAATTCGCTAAGAGGATGTCCAGCGATCTCAATCTGAGCCCCGACAACTTGATTGGATCGCCGCTGCCTTCAGAGCGTGAAGACATGACTGAGGAAATTGCAGAGTACACCAGGTTGCTCGCTCGCTGTTTCCTGAAACAGGGCGAGTGGCAGGTGCAGCTCAACCCCAACTGGTGCAAGAAGGGCGCTTTGAAGGACAGCATCCTTGGCTCGTACTTACTGGCTACCCACTTCGACCCCAACTGGTACAAAGCGTGGCACAACTGGGCAATTGCTAATTTTGAGGCTACAAAAGTCATGCGCGACGCGGCGAACGACGCCGCTGTCAACGACGCGGCAGCCGCCGACGACGCCAATAACAGCATGGACACTGAGACCAGCGACAACAGCAACGTTCCGGCCGTCGGCGATACGTTCCCGGGCGGGGCGCCGCCCCCGCCCGAGGCCGCGGCTGCGAGCGACACCGAGAACGCGAACGAAGCCAATGCTGCCACTATTATTCATGTCGTGCCAGCAATAAAAGGCTTTTTCCACTCGATTTCGCTCTCCTCGAAGTCGGCCTTGCAGGACACTCTACGTCTTATCACACTGTGGTTCACGTACGGCGGTCACAGCGAGCCCGCTCGTGCGCTAGCCGACGGGTTCGAGATGGTGGCCCTCGAGCAGTGGCTCGACGTCGTGCCGCAGCTGATCTCGCGTATTCATCAAACCAACGATATCGTGCGCGAGACGCTGCACGGCCTGCTCACCGAGCTGGGCCAGAAGCATCCGCAGGCTCTGGTTTACCCACTGCAAGTTAGCATCAAGAGCGACAACGAGTTTAGGAAGAGTGCAGCTGCGCGTATTCTCGACGCGATGCGTTTGCACTCGCCCGCCACGGCCACTCTGGTCGAGCAGGCCGATCTTGTATCGCACGAGCTGATTAGAGTCGCTGTCTTGTGGCACGAGCAGTGGCACGAAGGGCTGGAGGACGCCAGTAGAGACTATTTCGTGGAGAAGAATATTGACAAGATGTTCGCCACCCTCGAACCGCTTCATGCCACGCTCTCGGCGGGAGCCACGACGCTGCGCGAGATGTCGTTTAAGGCGGCGTTCGGGCGTGACCTGTTCGACGCCCATGCCTGGGGCGAAAATTACAAGCGCACCGGCGACGAGAAACACCTCAACCAAGCGTGGGATATCTACTACAATGTCTTCCAACGCATCAGCCGGCAGCTGCCGCAGCTGACGTCGCTAAACCTGCAGTACGTTTCGCCCAAACTGCTCGAAGCAAAGGATCTGCAGCTAGCAGTTCCCGGAACGTACGAGCCGAACAAGCCGGTCACGACGATCCAGGGCTTCGAGCAGACGTTCCACGTCATTTCTAGTAAACAGCGGCCGCGGCGGTTTGTGGTCCTCGGAAGCGACGGCAAGAAGTACCAGTACCTGCTGAAGGGGCACGAGGATCTGCGCCAGGACTCTTTGGTTATGCAGTTGTTCGGTCTTGTGAACACGCTGCTGGCCAACAACGACGAGTGCTTCAAACGGCACCTGTGCATCCAGAGGTTCCCTGTGATTCCTCTCTCGCCGAAGACAGGTATCCTGGGGTGGGTGCCACACTCTGACACGCTGCACTTCCTAATTCGCGAGCACCGCGAAGGCAAGAGTTTGTTGAACATTGAGCACCGGATTATGATCCAGATGGCGCCGGACTACGACCGCTTGACGCATCTGCAGAAGATTGAGGTGTTCACGTACGCCCTGGACAACACGAAGGGGCACGATCTCTACCGCATCCTGTGGCTGAAGTCGCAGTCGAGCGAGGCGTGGCTGAACCGGCGCACCGAGTACACGAGGTCGCTGGCGGTGATGAGCATGGTCGGGTACATTCTCGGTCTTGGCGACCGGCATCCGCTGAACCTGATGCTCGACAGAATCACCGGCCGCATCATCCATATCGACTTCGGCGACTGTTTCGAGGCGGCGATCCTGCGCGAAAAGTTCCCCGAGAAGGTGCCGTTCCGTCTAACGCGGATGCTGACCTACGCGACCGAGGTCAGCGGCGTGGAAGGCAGCTTCCGCATTACCTGCGAGCACGTCATGGCTCTCATCCGAGACAACGCCGAGTCGCTCATGGCTATCCTCGAGGCTTTCGCCTACGACCCCCTTATCAACTGGGGCTTCGAGCTGCCGAAGGATATGCGCACCGGCGACTCGAACGCGCGCCCGCGCATGGTTCTGCAGCGGATCGAGGACAAGTTCTCCGGCAACGACTTTAAACGAAAAACGAACCTCAATGTGGCCGACCAGGTGGATCTGCTGATCCAGGAGGCCACGAGCATCGAGAACCTGTGCCAGCACTTCATCGGCTGGTGCGCGTTCTGGTGATAGAACGATCATGACGTAGTATTTATAGCTGTACGTGTTTTTGATAGTCTCAAGCGGGCGCTGCTGCAGCAGCGCAACATGGTGTGTTTTCGACAGTTTCAAGAGGGCGCCGATGCCGCAGAGGCATACCCTATGCATCCGTCCCAAGCGCTTGGGTCGCATTTCAAGCCGTGTTCTTCTCTACTTCGCGAGCCGCGATTTCGCTCCATGCATCCAGATCAATCTGCCGGATATCAGTTTTACTTTTCTCGACGACCTCGGCCATCAGTTTGGCCTCGAGCTCGGGCGAGTACTGCTGGAGAATTCCAATGATCTTGCCGAGCCGGAGTGCGAGCTCAGCGCCGTCTTTGTACCCGCGGTCGAACTGCGCCTGCAGCATTGCGTCCGACCCCTGCAGGATCCCCTCACGCATGCCCAGCGTGTGGTGCCGCGCACGGGCCGTGTCGGCCTCAGTTGGCACCTCCCCGTCCTCGGCCCAGACGTCGTCGTCCATAACCAGGCCGCTGACGAACCCAGCCAAAAGCGACAGGCACCAAACAAGGGGAGCCGCACGCCACACGTCTTAGCCGAGCGGTGAACTCGTAGTTGCGGGATCATTCTCCCAAGCCTGGCCTCATAATATGTAGCTATGACGGTGGTAGATACAGCATATGTATATAAGAGTGCAGTTCCAATGTTGCCGGTGTACTGGTCTACGAAAATCCGGAGACACATACTGCCGTTTCAACTCAGCTCGCATCTAGCAAACCAACCTCGGCGCGAGAAAACGCGAAGTACACTAACCAACACGCGTGGCGCGCGGTGCTGATGCCGCCTCGAAGACCATTACATAATCCCAACTTCACCCAACACCATGGAAGAGGTCGGCGTCGAGCCGCCTGCCTTTCGGGCGAAGGACCAGTTCAGCGCGCTGCCGGAGGCCCAGGAGAACGCGTACACGCGGCTGAAGAAGCTGGAGCAGGAGCTCGAGCTGCTCACGATCCAGGAGGACTACATAAAGGACGAGCAACGCCACCTCAAGCGCGAGCTGCTGCGCGCGCAGGAGGAGGTGAAACGGATCCAGAGCGTGCCGCTGGTGATCGGGCAGTTCCTGGAGGCCATCGACCAGAACACGGGCATTGTGTCGTCCACGACCGGCTCGAACTACGCCGTGCGCATCCTCTCCACGCTGGACCGCGAGCTGCTCAAGACCAGCAGTAGTGTGGCTCTTCATCGCCACTCTAACGCGCTGGTCGACATCCTCCCGCCTGAGGCTGACTCATCGATTACGATGCTGGGTGCCGAGGACAAGCCTGACGTCACGTACGCGGACGTCGGCGGGCTCGACATGCAGAAGCAGGAAATCCGCGAGGCCGTCGAGCTGCCGCTGACGCAATTCGAGCTGTACAAGGAGGTTGGTATCGATCCTCCCCGTGGTGTGCTGTTGTACGGTCCGCCAGGCACCGGTAAGACCATGCTGGTAAAGGCGGTCGCGAACTCCACCACCGCGTCGTTTATTAGAGTCGTGGGCTCCGAATTCGTGCAAAAGTACCTGGGCGAGGGTCCGCGGATGGTGCGCGACGTGTTCCGGCTCGCGCGCGAGAACGCGCCGTCGATCATCTTCATTGACGAGATCGACGCCATTGCCACGAAGCGATTTGACGCTCAAACTGGTGCCGACCGCGAGGTGCAGCGCATCCTGCTCGAGCTACTGAACCAGATGGACGGCTTCGAGCAGAGCGCCAACGTAAAAGTAATCATGGCCACGAACCGTGCCGACACGCTCGACCCGGCCTTGATGCGCCCGGGCCGGCTCGACCGCAAGATCGAGTTCCCGTCGCTGAGAGACCGCCGCGAGCGCCGCCTCATCTTCGCGACGATCTCGTCTAAAATGTCTCTGGCGCCCGAGGTCGACCTCGACTCGCTGATTCTGCGCAACGACCCGCTCAGCGGCTCGGTGATCGCTGCAATTATGCAGGAGGCGGGCCTGCGTGCTGTGCGCAGGAACCGGTACATCATCCTCCAGCAGGATCTGGAGGAGGCGTACTCCAGCCAGGTCAAGACAGGCTCCGACGTCGACAAGTTCGAGTTCTATAAGTAGCTTAATACTATTGTATGTACGAAACGCGAGGATGATGCACCCCCAACGATTCGATCGAGGAAGTCTTGGCCTCCCAGTGGCCGAGACACAGCCGTCATACGCGCGCATTCAAGAAAGTCTCTGGAAACTTGGGTGCCTGCTACACAACAAATTTTTCCTGTTCCTGACATTTCTCGTCGATTATGTGCAGTTCTGAAATAATTATGCTCGTGATATAAAGTTAGACTGACGTTGCAGATGGGCATTAAAAATACATCACATTCAGTGCAGGGCAGCTCATGCACTGAACGGAGAAGGTCTCTCGAGGGTATAGAAGCGACAGCGGTTACGCGGCAACGTACCCGACGCTTAGCACAGTCTCTACGAGGTTAGTCGTGATCGTGTACGGAATGACGTTGTACTCATTCACCAAAGTAGTCTCCACAATGTATGAAGTACCCTTGTATGCCGTGGTGGTGATTGTCACCAGCGTTGTGTAAGGGTTCACTAGTGTGCTTGTTGTCGTGCTGGTATAATTCACGGTGTAGGTGGAGTACACCCCGATGTGGATACGCACCTGAGCAGTCTGGGTGCATTGCGTGGCGACAAGCCAGTAGCTACCAACAGAAACACCGGCCGGGATGGTAAACGATGACGAAGTCGTCGTCGCGGCGTTGCATCCCAGAGAAGTCACTTGTCCAGTGTCTGCTTTCACAGAGAGACAAACCTGGCAGGAGGTATCCGCAGTGGTCCATGCGATACTGATAGTCTGGCCTGTTGTGTACACCGTGTTGTTCGCAGGGGCGGTAAACGCAAGTGAAGTGCCAGCGGAGGCGCTGGCACTGCTAGTAGTCTGAGCAGCAGCAAACGCCGCGAGGCTCAGAACATACGTACAAACAAAACTCCAAAATTTCATTCGCTCCAAAATCAGATCTGCGGCTCGTACCGCTTATAACACGCCCCGCATAATCCCAGATTGGATCTCAGGGCAAATAAACTTTGCAGACATAATTGTCACAGGGTTAGGTCAAACAGTTCGGAAAGGTTGCTATAATTGCGAAAGATATTCTTCAAAAACCGACAAGACTATGACGACGGATAGTTCGGATACAGTCTATAATTACTCTCGGGAATTTCCGAATTGTCAAATGCCGCAAGAACCACCTTCGCACTGCAAGTCGACGGCCCGATTGAGTAAAAGAGGAATAGCTACAAGGCAATATAACGTAATAGGCACCGCATATTATCACGGGTTCGTGTAGCAATCTAGATCCGGACACCGCCGGTCCGAGCGGTGCTGCGCATGATTGCGCAGACAGTCTCGAAAAAAGAAAGGGTGCTCACTGTCTGGGATACTAAGATATAGAGTTGATGCTAGTTTACCGGAGGAGAGACCACTAGCCGAGACCAAAATTAGAAATGGGCGAAAATAAACATTAAGTAAGCATATGCATACACATGCAGATATGCATGGTAGTTATTTTGAGCATCCATCGGATTCTCCGTTGCGACAAGAAGTGAGGGATTTACTTCCACTAGCCCACCAAATTGTATACTCAGTGAACCTCTGACAGCGACCACATCCGGCGCATCTCCCTCGTCGGTACAACGAATGGCCTGTCCAAGAAGTGCTGATGCACAGCTAGGGTTCGACAACTGGGCGGGACGAGAGGTCCGATCCGCCACTAATCAGGCGATAGGCTTTCACGCGCTACTCAGGCGATGGCGACTCGCGCGCTACGATCTGGGAAGAATTTTTTCGCTGTGATCTCCGTTCATGTCAATTGTAGTGTTGCCGCAAGGTGCCATTGCGCGCAAGTCTGTTCTAATCTGAACCAATCAAGGAGCTTGTGCTGTGCTGTAGAGATCGCTCGAACCGTACCAAGCTTGACCTTATGGCTGGAATGACTATTTACATAAATACTGATAAACTGGCACCTTTAATTTTCAGACCCTGAACCAGCAAGATGGTGGGCGTCCGCTGGGCAAGCCGCTGACCACTTGACTCTGCGCCAGGCTTTGGGTTGGTCGTGTTTACAAACCTAGAACCGTATTGGGTATCCGAGACGCGCCTGAGATCGTAAGCTACGGCGCAGCCAGTGGCTCACCGTTCTAAAATTGAACGGACTCTAAGCACAGCGACCTGCTCAATGATTTGGTGATGTACGGTTGTACGTGAAGCGAGCCTGCATGCTGCGCAGAAACCGGCTCAGGTTCCCTCAACAGGGTCTGGAGGCGCTCCGGCAAGGTTAAGAAGGCTTTTGACAGCTAGTTTGAATAGGATGTAGAGAGGTGAACTCTAGAATGATGATATATGCAGCGACCTGCGAGGTGGGAAAGGCATGTTAAAGCTTGCTTTGTACTTCTGCAAAAAATTCAGAGACGCTGCATCAGACGAGTTGATGGGTGCTATGGTCGCCTGCACGACGACTAGCGATCCAATGGTGCGCATTTACAACGAAACCGGAGAGCGACCAGTTTCAATATCAGGAACAGTCTCTGCAAGTAGTTTTTCGCAACCAGAAGCCAATTCCTGTAAGTAGGTGGATCTCGTAGTGACCTTACAGACGCACTGCATCCCTCACCTGTTCCACTGACGCTGCCTCAAAGAGGGTTCCAGAAATTAGGAACTCAGTCAAGACATTGCCGACTCTATTCAGCCCAGCAATCGCTAGAGAGTGACTTATAAAAGCGCTGCCCCTGATGAGTACGGCCCTGAACCCTGAGTTTCAGGGTCTGCTTTGTCGAATTCGGTTAAAGTAGCCAATATATAGAGAAATAAAGGCCGCGCCGATCTGGACTGAGTTTCGTTAGAGGTTTCTAGCATTCAAAACTGGTAGCGACAATTCTGCTTTTCTGCAATTCGAACGCAGTAAGTCTATGCGCACCCCACAGCAGCCCTACGCGCCAGGTAGGTTAGTCGACATGCTCCTTGAGCCATTTCTCAATATTTCCGGCATCGCGCTGCAGTGACCTGATAGTGACGTACACGCGTTCGATGGCCTGGGCAAGTGTCATGTTCAGACCCTTGAGATCCTTGTCGCTGAAGAACTTCTCTACCTCTTCGACCTGCTCCTGCTTCGTGAACTGTGGAACAATGGTCTCAATGACGTAGTTCATTAACGAAACCGAGGCCGACAACAGAATGCGAAGCTGGGCCCAGTTGGCCGTGAGCCAGCGCCACGCAATGTTGATGCCCTCGGCGCCTGACGACGCAACGCCGTCGACCGCGTAGATAACGTCCTGCGAGCGCACGGTGCCATTGAGCACTAGCCTTAGAATCTCGCGTTTGCGCTCGAGATCGAGCGTCTCGCCAAGCGCGCTCAAAGCCTGGTTACCCGAAACTCCGTTCGTGCCGTCCGTGTAATGTTTCAGCAAAGCGCGCCACTCGTCTTCCGTGCCGTACTTAGCCACGGCAATGTACACTGATGCGCGCAGGTCTGCGTCGACTTCAAAACCGACCTTACGGAACTTCTGCAACGAAGAGTCGATATAGGGTCGCAATTCGCTTGCTACGGCGATCGAGTGGATATCCGTCTTTAATTTCAACAACCGCATGTCGTCGATATTTTCCAATTTGGGCGCTAAGTTCTGCGCCACAGTCTTGACATACTGCTGCTTGAACTTCTTAAACAGCAGCGCGAACTCGGCATCCTCGAAAGTGAGCTTGCGGCCTATAGACTCAAGACTAGCCAGCAAAGCAGACACGACGTTTGCCTCTGTTTCCAGCTTCCACGCGGTCAGGGCATTGAGTAGCTTCGTAGTGCTCAGCTCTTTACCCGCAAAAGCCTGCAGGTCGCTGACCAGTGCAATACGATCGCCGACGCTGAGCTTCGATTTAGAGCCTTTGGAACCCTCCGCAATAAGCACAGCAAGCGTGCTGTCCGCATATTTGACGCGGTAGAGACCAGTCTGGTCGGCATTCAGTTTGAAGAAATCGTCTGCAGATTCTCCTACCTTGACTTCAGCGCTTCGCGACGTCAGCACCTCATTCTGGTCTACCGTACCATCGCTGCGGCTTACTGCTAACCACACAGGGTAGAGAACCTGGTCTTCTTCTGGTTTGACGTCACCCGTCTCCAGGTATCTGTGCTGCTCAACAGTCACCAGGCCATTGGCTGTAGGCTCGGAGACAGACACAATCGGGTAGCCCGTTTTCAGGATCCATGGATCCATGAATTTTCTGACGTCTTTGCCGCTTTGCTCAGAGAGCGCGTCCCAGAGATCTGACGTCACAGTGTTGGCGTAGGCGTGTTTTTTGAGATAGTGCGAGATGCCCTGCATAAAGACCTCCTCGCCCAGGAACTTGGAGACCATGCGGATTACGCTCGAGCCTTTCTGGTACGTGATTAGGTCGAAGATCTGGGAGACCTCGTCCGCGCTCTTCACCGGAACCTGGATAGGATGCGAGCTGCGCAGACCGTCCAAAGAAAGACAGCCCAGGTACGCCTCGTTGAGGTACGTCTCCCAAACGTGCCATTCCGGGAAAAAGTGGTTGCTTGAGTGCCACGCCATCCAGGTCGCGAAGCCCTCATTGAGCCACAAACCGTCCCACCACTCCATAGTCACCAGATTTCCGAACCACTGGTGGGCGAGTTCGTGCAGCACGAACTCTGTAACGCGCCTCTTCGTTGCGGCCGAGTCGACGCCTTCGACATAAAAGATTTCGACGAGGCGGTAAGTGACCAGCCCCCAATTTTCCATGGCTCCAGGACCGCAGTCATGTATACCAATCATATCACATTTCGGCAACGGATACGCGACACCAAACGTGTTCTCGAAGAAGTCCAAGGTTCTCGCAGCCAAGTCGGCGCTGAACTGGCAGCGCGACTCGAGCCCTGGAGTTGCATACACGCGAACAGGCACGCGGAATAAATCGCTCTCGACGTAACTCAGTTCACCAACGACAAAAGCGACAAGGTATGTGCTCATTTTGGGCGTCGTAGCGAAGTGTGTCACCTGGTTACCGTCGACACCGTTTTCGACGCTCTTGACGACATTGTTCGACAGGACTGTGAGATGCGGCGCGGAGGAAATGGAAATATCGAATGTGGCTTTCAACGCGGGCTCATCGAAGCATGGGAACGCGCGCCGGCAGTCCGTGGCCTCCATCTGCGTCGTCGCCACGACCTTCTGGTTGCCGGTCTCGTCCTTGTGCACGCTACGGTAAAAACCACACATCTTGTCATTGAGTGAGCCGTCAAATTCGACCTCGAGCGTCGCATTACCTGCGGGAACCGGCTCCTCAAACGTCCACTTGATGGTCTGTGCACTCTCGTCGGTACTCACGCCGGAAGGCGCTTGACCGTTCAGCTTGACGTTGCGCGTGACGAGGTCGAGAACATTGAGCGTGATCGCCGTGCTTTCCTCCACAACACGCAGGTCGATGCTTACCTTGCCGGTGTACGTGAAGTTCGCGAGGTCGGGATCAAGGAAAAGGCGGTAATGCTCGGGCACAACATTCTTGGGAAGCACTTGGCGTTCGGGTGCTACCATGACGCGACGGTTGCAATGTAGAAACCTATGTTCAGTGAGGAGAAACCTGCCCACGGCGTAAATGCTATATATATACTCACCAGGAAACGTGATTCAGGGTTGCGGCTTTGAGGAAGGGCGATAATGATGGCGTCGCGCGCGTTAAGAGGAGTTCAAAAACCACCCCGATGGTGAGCACAGACCATACGCCTGGGGGAGACTAGCAGATACCCGCGGATTATGCTTGTGGCAGATTAATACGCCCACGTGATGTAGTCGGCGAAGGTTGTCGCGTGCTTGCAGGACATTTACCTGCAGTTGTATAGGGTAAGGTGACGACTATCCGACGTATCTCCCTTTTGGGGGACACGCCACCCGAATGGGAAGCACGCCAGTACGCATGCCTCAAAAGAGGCCCGAGACGTACGTTTCTGAGGCGGACGCAAATGAGCTTGCGACTCGTGAGAAATCTATCCCCTCTTCGCTCTGCGCGTAGCACTCGTGGAACATATGACATTCGAGCATGCAACAAGGTAAGTAAATAAAACACTACGCGAAAGCTACCACGTAAAATGATACAGCAGTCGCACGCCTGATTTCGGCAGCAAAAAACTGCAAGATAATGTACAGCAGGCCGTTAGACCCGCTCAGTTTGTCACTCGTCGGTTACCGCAGCGCAGATGGTCGTTCTCAGCAAGAGTGGGATGCAGTACGGTGTCAGGATGTCAGAAGTACCCGCGCCCCCTCAGCTTCCCCCCGGTTTTGAGGCAGCGCCTCGCGACCGACACGGCACTAGCGGCCGGCGTGGCACTAGCGGCCGGCTACTCGCGGCGCAGGAACTCGCCGATTTTTTTGAAGTTGTTGATCCCAAACGCGCCCGGGCTCGTCGGCGTGAGGTCCGCGGCTGAGGGCTGCGGCGGCGTGGTCGGGATCTGGCTCAGCAGGTAGCTCTCCGGCAGCAGCTGCGGGTCCTGCGCGGCCAATGCCTTGAACTTCTCAATGGCCCTGGACTGGAACCGCACGCCCTTGGCCTCGAGCACCTTGCGGAAGTTGAGGGTGGAGCGGTCCTTGATGAGCAGCTGGTAGTTCTGGATGAACGTGTCCATGGAGTCGGTGCTGCCGAGAAGCACCTTGAGCACGGCCTCGGTCTGGCCGACAAGGTCCATGACGCGCTTCTGCAGGCGCTCGACGCGCAGCGCGGCCGCTGCGCCCTCGCGCGGGACCTTGTCGGGCACGCGCAGCAGCGCGTCCTGGCGGACGGCGCCGAAGTCGAGCAGCATCTGCTGGACGAGCGACTCGTGGAGCGGCTTCGGGACGCGCGCCATGACTGTCGTAAGGAAGCCCGTGCAGACGGCCTCGGTGGCGCGCGCGGCGACGGCGAAGGCGACGCTGCTGGCCTGCAGCGCCGCGAGCAGGCTGTCGACGAGCTCGTTGATGGCGTCGACGAGGCGCGGCGTGAACGGGCTGACGCTGGCGACCTCGCCGCCGGCGCCCTTCTGCGCGGAGTAGCGCTGGCCGAGCTCGACGTAGTGCGGCTCGAGGTTGCGCGCGACGTGGGCGACGAAGAGGTCCTCGGCGCGCAGCGCGACGTGGCGGAAGCGGACAAGCGCGCGCTTCTCGAAGACGTCGGAGACGGCGTCGGCGTCGCCTTCGAAATACTGCGCGGCGAGCGTGCGCTCGAGCTGGTGCACGGTGGCGATGGCGTAGTCGCAGGTCGCGTTGACGACGCCCGCGACGAACAGCTCGTGCGCGCCGGCGATGCTGGCCGGGAGCGTCGGCAGCAGGACCTGCGCGGCGTAGCGGCCGAAGGTGGCGGCGAGCGCGTCGACGACGCGGCGCACGAGCTCCGGCGGCGGCTCGAACTTCGCGAGCTGCGCGAGCAGGACGCGGTCGAAGTTGACGAGCTCCTTGCTGCTCGCGAGCACGGCGTCACCGCGCTCGGGCAGCGCGCGCGCCTGCGCGTAGCCGCCGACGCGGCGCGCGAGCTGCGCCTCCTGGAACTCGACCCACATGCCGAGGTACGGCTGCAGCTTGGCCGAGACGAGCGGCCCGCAGTGCGCGTAGCGCTCGAAGTCCTTGGCCTCCTGCAGCACGCCGAGCAGCAGCTCCATGTCGCCCGCGTCGGCGCTGCTGAGGCGCGGGATCTGCGCGGCCAGCGCGTCGGCGGTCGTCGCGCAGGCCGCGGACACGAGCGCGTGCTCGACGGGCCACTCTGGCGGGAAGAATTTGGCGTCCGTGTTCAGGAACTGCTTGATGACGCGGTTCTTGAGGTACGTGAAGCGCGGCTGCACGTTCTCGAGCGCGCCGGCCTCGTCCTCGGGCGCGAAGATGCGGCGGTACTCGGCGAGCAGGCTGTCGCAGTACCACGCGACGAGCTGCGCGCGGCTCGAGCTGCGCGCGCCGGCCTGGTCGAGGCTGTCGAGGACCTCGCACGCGGCGACGAGCGCGCTGCTGGGCGGCGCGTCCTCGGGCTTGAGCGGCGCCGTCGCGAGCGCGCGCGCAAAGTCCGCGCGCACCTGCTCGTAGATCTTGATCTCCATGTCGCCGATCTCCTGGCTCAGCTTCGAGACCTGCGGCAGCGGGCGGAACGGGCGGAAGTACTCGATGAGGTCCGACGCGGCCTCGACGGTGCCGGCCATGTCCTCGTAGCGGCGCTCCTTGAGCAGCGCGTCGAGCTGCACGTACAGCCGCGACAGCATGCGCAGCTGGCGCAGCATGCGCACGCTCGCGGTCAGGTTCTCCTTCGTGCGGTCGAGCACCGTGATCTCGCGCGTCGCGGCCTGCACGCTCGCGAGCCCCTCGCGCCCGCTCGCCTGCACGACGCGCGCGTGCGCGAC
>JAKUAD010000026.1:0-104318 GCA_030579095.1 Starmerella davenportii
CCGATTCTCAAGGCCGACTTCTTCCGCTACCTCATTCTCTTCGCGCGTGGGGGCGTATACACGGACGTGGACACAGAGGCAACTCGAACTTGACGAGGCGCGCGAGGCGGTCCTCGCCGGCGAAATGCGCGCCGAGGTACGCCGGCAGCGCGGCGCGCGTGAGCGCGGCCACCACCGCGGCGTCCTCCGGGGCAGCGCGCTGCGCCAGCACCGCCTTGGTGATGGCGAGCGGGTGCTGCAGAATCTGCTCGACGAGCGCCGGCACGCTGAGCTCGGCGGCGAGTTCGAGCACGGGCTCGAGCGGCGGCGCGCTGTCGCGCGCGCAGAGGGGCGTCCAGCCGCCGGCGGCGTCCACCGCGAGGACGCGTGCGCTGGCGTCCATGCGGAACGCGACGCACACGCGGCGCGCGCACGCGACCGACGCGACGAACCAGTCCGCGAGCTCCGGCGGGAACGCGACGCTGCGCTCGCGCTGCAGCGCATGCGTGTACACATCGAGCGAGCCCGCACGCGCGACGTAGAGCCGCTCGGCGTCGGCGGCGATGTTCTGCGCAGGCCGCAGTCGCAGCGAGCCCGCGGCCGGCAGCGAGTGCACGACGCGCGCCGTAGGCAGGTCCCAGACCTGCACAGCGCCGTCTGAGAGGTACACGGCGAGGCGCGCATCGCTGAGCGCGCAGACCGCCGTGACCGCGCTCGCGGGCGCGTCGGCGCGGCCCCAGACGCGCTGCAGCAGCCCCGGTGTGCGCGCGCGCGCAAGGACCGTGACGCGCGCAGTGGGCAGGTCGACATGCGCGAACTCGCCGGCGCGGGTCGCGACGACCACGGCGTGCGCCGACGGCGCGTGCGCGAGCAGCGCGTCGCGGAACGACGCCTGGTGCTCGTGCACAATCGTGGCCTGCGCGGCATCGAACGCGTGCTCCGCGGACGCGAGTGCCGCGTGCGGGACAGGCACAATGTAAAGGAGGCCGTGCTCGGTGACGAGCGCGAGCACGAACCCATCCGGCGTGGCCGCGAGCGCTGCGCAGTGCGGCAGTACGCGGTACGGCGAGCGCAGCAGCAGCCGCGCGCCGGGCCCGCCGAGCGCCGCCGCACCGAGAGCGAGTGGCGCCAGCTCGACGGTGCGCCCGCCGCCGATCACGCGCGCAAGTGCCGTGTACCGCGGGCCGCGCGCGACTAGCGCCTGCTGTGCGAGCGCGGCAGGTCGCGCGGCGTCAGCGGTCGCGCTGTCCGCGCCGTCCGTAGAACCGCGCGCGCGCAGCTCGCTCTCCCGCGGCCAGGGCGGGAGGTCCGCGCGCTGCGCGGGCAGCGGCAGGCTCAACGCGAGTTCGTTCGAGTCCATGCAGATTCTGCTGACTCAGTCGCGCGTTGGCCGGCTGTGTGCGTGCGGTCGCGCTCACGCCGAGGACGCGTGCGCGGGAATTGCAGCGTGCGAATTGCAGCGTGGGACGCGCGCGCGTGCCCTTTAGGGTCGGGCATGGTGGCGCTGCGGCTGGGCGCTAGTGGACGCGGGCGGCGGGTAAGTCGTGAGCTCTTGTTGCCGCCGGTTGCATGCAAGTTTCGGTATATTAGGTGTATATGCGTACTTAAATGCGAACATGGTGCAATTTAGCGCAATTTGCGCTCGTTTACCGCCGCATGCGGCGCAAACATAGGGTGCGACGGGGCGCACCCGTGTGGGCTGCGCGCGCTGTGCACGCGGCAACGGACGGGCACCGGACTTTTACGGTCGCGAGAAGACGGTCCAGGACTCGAGTACTGTCTCTGACAGGACCGTGCGTTGGCGTCTCGCGCGAGCGGATTGGCGCACTAAGCGATCGAGCACGGTATTTTGGCCAGGCCTCGCCGTTCTGCGCGCACCGCTCTGTGCGTACTGGAGATGGCTCAACGCACGGCCCGTGGATTAATGTATCGCGGCATCCCGGACGCGTATGCACACGAGAATTTTCACGCAGCAGCTGGGCGAGGCCGTGGCGGCCGCGTGCGGCGCTGTGCAACACCGACTCCGCGTTCACTTTACACGCACCGGAGACCGAAGTTCACAGGCGACGCGGTATCGCTGCGTCGGCCGCGGCACCACCGCTCAGCCCAGGTTGAGGGTGTTGCCTGAGCCCTTCGGCGTGCTGTCCACGAAGTCGTCCCACTTGCGCGCCTTCATCGTCAGCGCGTCCACGTAGTCCTCGTCGTCCTCGTCCTGCAGCTCGCGCATCTTGTCCTTCGGGATCTGCGGCGCGAGCTGGTTCGCGAGCTCCTTCTCGACGAGCTGGTCGAGCGTGATCGTCGGCAGCCGCTGGCCCGTCCCGAAGACGTTCTTGCGCACCTGCTCGGCGCTCGTCGAGGCCGGCAGGATCGTGAACGGCTGCATCACTTTGCCGCCGGGGCCCACGAGCTTGCCGCCGGCGGGCGAGGGCGCAGGCGCGTCGACGCGCGTGCTCGCGTCGGCGCCATCGGGCGCCGCCTTCTGCCGCACGCGCGGGTCGCTGCGTTCGGAGAGCTGCGCGAAGGTGACGCCCTGCTGCGAGCTCTTCTCGCGCAGGAAGTCGCCGAGGTACGCCGACGGGACGTACGGCGCGGCGCGCTCGTGCAGCGGCGCGTCCTTGAAAAAGTCGGCCATCTTGCCGAGCAGCATGATCTCGTCGACGAGCAGCGCGATCGCCTTCCACGCAAGCTCGAAGTGGTACGCGAGCCGCGCCTGCTCGACCGCGCGCACCTCGCTGTCGTTGTCCTCCTGCAGCTCGACGTTCTCGCGGCACTTCTCGAACACCGAGCGCGTGCGCGAGATGCGCGCCGCGCTCGTCACCTTGACCTTCGCCTCCATCAGCTTGTCGATGAGCTTGCCCATGTCCATCGGCGCGCGCACGTCGTTCCTGTCCACGAAGTCCACGCGCCGCGAGAGCGACACGTCCAGCATGCCGAGGTCGCGCAGCTGCGCCGAGAACTCGACGTACTTGCGGATCGCCAGCTGCGCGACCGAGATCCGCGCGTCCACGGCCGTGTACGTCATGTCGATCGGCGTCTTCTCCAGCAGCACCGCGATGTAGTAGTTCAGGTTCACGTACTTCAGCTGCGCCGTCGTCAGGTCGTCCAGCGTCTCCGCCGCGCGCAGCACGCCGAGCGCCTCGATGTCCATGAGCAGGTCCGCCAGCTTCGTGAGCGTCTTCGCGTGCAGCAGCCGGTACTCGCTGCTCAGCGCGTGGTACTTCCCGGAGTCCAGCAGGTCTATCGACGCGAGCGCCTCGGCCCAACGCTCCGAAAACCGGTCTCTCCGCGACACGCCTTTCTTGGGCGACGACATCGGGAGCAGGGAGCGGTCTGGGGGGGTGTTTTTGGGGTGCTTTTCCAGACGAGCGCCGCTGGCGATCAGCACAGCACAGCTGTTGCGTTATGTAAGCAATGGCTCTCGACGCTGGCGCGCCGCTGCCGTCGCCAGACCGCCGTCGCGAAGGCCCGCACGCGAGGTGCAGTCGCTGTTCGTGCCGCACACTGTGCCGCGCCCATCGCTCCACGCCGGGCAAGACCGTGCCTGCTGGCGGCGGGTCCCTGGCCGCGCGGCTGACTGTCAGCGATTGCGTCATGCATAATCTTGCAGCCGCGCCGCAGACGCAGGTCGCGGCGTGCCGCGGCCGGCGGCCCCGGATCGCCTTGCAATTCTCGGCGCGCCGTGCAAATACGGGCGCACTGCCGCTTGCACGCGGACGCCGCCATCAGAATCGCCGCACGGCGTTCCCAATTAATCTCATATGCGCGCTTAAGCGGAAACATTTGCCCTGACATGTACCCTATTTTTGATTGTATCAGGTAATGGCGCCGAAGATAAGATAAGAACGAGCGCCGTCTGCGGGCAGAGAACGCGCCGCACGCGTGTCGTATTTTTCCGCAATTATATGCGGCGCAGCTAATTCCGCGCTGTCGTCGCGCGGACGTCGGGTACGTGCGCCAGCCTTGGCGCGCTTGCGCATCTCGCGCCACCCTGCGCGTCCCAGAAAGGAGGGGACCCGCCCGCCCGCACTGTTCGCACTCGCCCGCAGGCTGCATGCAGCAGTAGGGCTGCTCTGGGGACTAGAGGTATCGTGTGCGGACCCTTTCCCTGGCGCACTATATATGCGGGCGCAGGCAGCAACGCAGGCGCCCGCCCAACACCAATGAAGCTGTCAGTGTTCCCCGCGGTTCTGTACTCCGCCGCGCTCGTGCAGTGTGGCCTGGTCGACAAGATCGAGGACGCGCTGTTCGGCCTCCTCCCGAGCCCCGCTGACGAGCACGTCGCCAACGTCAACGCGCTGGCCGACGCGCTGCTCGACCGCATCGGCCAGGTGGCGAACGGCGCGCTTGGCGAGATCCCCGCCGAGGCAAAGGACGCATGGCGCACGGTCGTCGACGAGGTCCCGCACGGCGCGGAGCTGCTGCGCAAGCACATGCAGCAGTTCATCCGCGAGCAGACGCGCGAGCCCGTGCTCAGCGAGCTGCCCTCCGGCGAGGGCTTCAAGTTCGTTGTGCAGGACGCGAAGATCCCGAATGCGCAGCTCCGCGTCAAGGAGACGACTGCGGATCTCGGCATCGACGACGTCAAGCAGTACAGCGGCTACATCGACCTCGCCGAGAGCGACAAGCACTTCTTCTTCTGGTTCTTCGAGGCCCGCAACAACCCCAAAGACGCGCCCACGATCCTCTGGCTCAACGGCGGCCCGGGCTGCTCTTCGATGACCGGCCTCTTCTTCGAGCTCGGCCCGTCCTCGATCGACGAGAACATCAAGCCCGTGCGCCGCGAGGAGAGCTGGAACACGAACGCGAACGTGATCTTCCTCGACCAGCCCGTCAACGCGGGCTACTCGTACTCGAAGACCGAGGACGTCAAGTCGACGGTTACCGCCGGCGAGGACGTCTACGCGTTCCTCGAGCTCTTCTTCACGCAGTTCCCCGAGTACGCCAAGAACGGCTTCCACATCGCCGGCGAGTCGTACGCGGGCCACTACATCCCCGTCTTTGCCGGCGAGATCGTGAAGCACGAGGACCGCAGCTTCCCGCTGACTTCCGTGCTCATCGGCAACGGCCTCATCGACCCGCTGCGCCAGTACGACTACTACCAGCCGCAGGCCTGTGGCGGCGGCGAGTACCCGCCGGTTCTCGACGAGGAGCAGTGCCAGTCCATGCTCGACGCGCAGCCCCGCTGCAACAACCTGATCGAGTCGTGCTATAACCTGCGCAGCGCGTTCGTGTGCGTGCCCGCGTCCATCTACTGCAACAACGTCGAGATCGGCCCGTACCAGGAGTCCGGCCGCAACGTCTACGACATCCGCGAGGACTGCGCCGACAGCAGCGACGGCCTCTGCTACCCGCAGATGGACTGGGTCGCGGACTTCATGAACCTCGTGGAGGTGCGCGACGCGCTCGGCGTCACTGAGGTCGACAAGTTCGAGTCGTGCAACTTCGAGCTCAACGGCGCGTTCCTCTTCAATGGTGACTGGATGCAGCCGTACTACACGCACGTCATCGATCTGCTCGAGCTCGGCATTCCCGTGCTTGACTACGCCGGCCTTGCCGACTTCATCTGCAACGCCCTCGGCACCGACGCCTTCGCGAGTCAGGTCGAGTGGTCCGGCCACGAAAAGTTCAGCAACTCGGAGGTCAAGCCGTTCGTTTTGAAGGACGGCACAAACGCCGGCCGCTTCCGCAACTACAAGCACTTCACGAGTCTCCAGATCTACGAGGCCGGCCACATGGCGCCGTTCGACCAGCCCCAGGCCCTCTTCGAGATGGTCGACGAGTGGGTCAACCACCACAATTACGGCTTCAAGAACTGAGGCCGCGTTGACGGCTGTAAATGTATGAATGTATGTATGTGTTACGCCTTCCGTTAGAGCACGGCGATAGGATTGGAGCGCGTGGCTTGCTCCAGCGGGTGCACGCAATAGCAACCGATAGCGGCGGCGGCCTGAGTTCTTATTCGTCTCCCTGAGCAATCTTGGGCTGCTCCATTTGGTTCGACACCAGGTAGCTTAAGGCCATGCCCGTGAGAACCTCTTGAGCCCAATTGAGCGTTCGGCACTCCCTATGAGACCCAACAAAGGGGTAGGAAGCACTGCAGCCTGTATCGTTCTGGTTTCAGCCCAGCAGCGTGCGGAGCTCGGGGTACACGCTAAGCTGCACCTCCTCGTACCGCTGCAGGATGGCCGGGTCGTGCTGGCACGCGATCTCCGTGTCCACAGGCGCAGTCCAGTCCGGGAACTCCTGCGTGTAAGCCCACGCCGCCTGCAGTGCGGCGCCGCGGGCAACGTATTCGCCGGGAGTCGGCACGTAGATACTCCCGACGTCGAAAACAGTGGCCGCGACCTCTTGCACGGCGCTGTTCGCGGCTGCGCCCCCAATGAGAAAGAGCCGCGCGTGCTCGAGGCGGATGTTGCGCGTGACGGCGCGCATCGCCTGCGCCATGCTGCACAGCAGGCTCTCCACGTAGCACCGCGCGACCGTCGCGGGGCGCATGTTGGACAGCGTCATATTGTGCAGCGACGCCTTGGCCTGCGGCAGGTTCGGTGTGCGCTCGCCCTCGAAGTACGGCAGCAGCACCAGTCCCTCCGAGCCGCGCGGCGCCTCCAGCGCCAGCGGCGCGATCTCGCCCGCGCCGTTCTTCAGACCCAGCACGCGCGCCGCAGCCTCGAGCACGCGCGCGCCATTGAGCGTGCATGCGAGTGGGAGATGGACGCCAGTGGCCGACGAGAAGTACGCGACCAGTCCACTCGGGTCGCCATGGCCGTAGCTCGCCTGCTGCAGCGCGAACACGGCACCGGACGTGCCCAGCGACACAACCACGTCGCCGGGCTTCGCGCACAGCCCTAGCGCCCCGCCGGCGTTGTCGCCGGCGCCGGCGCCAACGACAATGCCGGTGGGGGTGTGCCCGGCCACCTCGTCCGGCTTCAGCACGCGCGGAACGATGACCGCGTCCGCACTCTGCCCAGCCTCGAGCCGCGCGACGCGTAGAGGCCGGCCCAGCGCCAGCTCGAACAGCTCGCGGTCGTACTCCCGGGTCTCGCCGGACCAGTAGGCCGTGCCACTCGCGTCGCTGGCGTCCGTGGTGAGCGCCTCCAGGTCGGGGCAGTCGGGACCGTAGCCCATGAGTCGCCACGTCAGCCAGTCGTGCGGCAGGCACACAGCGGCCACCTGGCGCGCGTGCTCAGGCTCGTGGTCGCGCAGCCAGCGCAGCTTGCTGGCCGTGAACGACGCGACGGGAACAATGCCGACGCGCCGTGCGTACACTTCCGGCCCGCCGGCGTCGCGGATCAGGTCGCGCGCGCTCGAAGCGCTCCGCGTGTCGTTCCACAGCAGCGCGGGCCGCACGACGTTCCCTTGCGCGTCCAAGCAGACCAACCCGTGCTGTTGGCCTGCCACTGAGATTGCCTTCACGTCCGTCAGACCGCCAGCCATAGCAATGGCGTGCTCGAACGCGTGCAGCCATGCAATGGGATCTACCTCGGTGCCAGTGGGGTGACTAGCCCTTCCTGCGCGCACAACGCGGCCGGTGGTGCTGTCGCAAATTACAACCTTGCATCCTTGAGTTGACGAGTCGACTCCCGCAACCAGGACTATTGGCTCGCTAGCTTCGCCGCTCATATTTCACGCGTGATTTATATATATTGGCTATATGCCGCGCTCCAAGCGGGACGATTACTCAGAATGCGCGGTTAGCGAGCTGCCAAAGCTGTCATACTCCCTGGAAAGATAGCAGCAACAGTGCCTCGCAGCATGTGCACTAGCCAGCAGCGGTATGTGATAGAAGATCAGACCTAGATATGTATATATGTATATGTAAATTAGCAGCCGCTCAGCGTTATGATTATTACTGTGAGTGCTCATACAGGTTACCGCAGGCGCGCAGCTGCGGCGGGTTGCGACCTTCGAATAAAACAACTCATGCAGGATGACGGCGTAACGTGCCGCAAACATCAGCTCAATCGCCGAATTAACGGGCCCGTTTCGCCATGAGTTCGATGCAGCTTACACCCTGCATGCCCTGAAAAAAAACCTGTCAGGAAAGCGGGGTTGTCAGGCACTACGTCCCATGCTCGTTTGTTTAGAAGGTTGGATCGTAAATGATGCATAACAGAAAAAGTACAACTATGGCAGCTCTTGCCAATGCGTAGAGTTTAATGAAAGTACATGACAGGTCAGCGGCACGCTACTGTGTGCGAAGCGCCGCGACCCGCTTGTAAATGCTGGAACAATGAGGTTTATGAGAAAACGGCATCATCGTGATCCCCACGTCGCTGGTTTTTTGACTCAGCTCGAAGAGTACTCGCTCAGCGAGCTGGTGCTTCTCGTAGGAAGCAGGCTAGGGCGGACGTGGGGAGAGGATATTGTCCACCATGCGTTTCTATGAATGCACGCGTTGGGGCAGCAACCGCAGGACAGATGGTGCGACGTGTCCTTGGCGCGGTCCTGCATTATCAGCGAAGGCGCGACCGCTGGGACACGAGGAGGACGAGACTCCACGGGAGGGGGAATGTACAACTCGTCAATGACTTGGGACAATCTGCGCTGATCCATTGTGTAAAATCTGTACTCTGGAGAGACGGTTGACCGTAACTCCCAACTCCGACGAGTACATGTTTATATATATGCCTAGGTGGTCAAAGGAGGCTCTAGGGTAACCCATTTTTGCACGACGACCAGCAGGGTAGGGCAAGGTTATCTATAAAATGTTGCATACGCGTTAAGGCAAGAAAGCTTGATGCCCACCGAATGTATGTATTAGTTGCTACTTTCAAAGACCAAAGACGTGATAGCTACCTAAAAACATTAGCTCGTAAGTTTCTGCGTCTCACGGCTTCGAATTCTGCGCATTTGATTGCTATCCGGATTGTGTCCCCCTAACCCCTGGGCTCTATCGAGAAGTGTTTTCTATTTTGATAACACCTGCAAAACTGAGCCGATAACGATAAGACAGAAGAACTAAACTACCGTTTTAAATGTTTGCCTACTAATTCTTCAAAAGTTCGGCTTTATAGGAATATTCCCTGATGCTGTCTAAAAATAGAACCTTTGGCAAGCTGCTATCATGTTCGACAACCAGGCTGCCATGCCGCAGAAACACGTGATTGTTCGCATTCGCGTTGAGGACATATGAGCAACGCGGCGGCGTAAGCACGCTAGAAAAATCGCACCGTTTCTTTGCGTAATGCTCTCGCACCCTCGCGCCACACTTAACCTTGTTGTGTCTCGGGAAAAATACGCTCAGCTAGGCATGATTAGGTCCCTTATCGTAAAATAAAAATTGTGTCGCGTAGATTATAGAATAAGGTACAAAGTGAGTGGCTATGTTCCGAGTGGCAGGGCGTAAACAACAACATTGCGGGGCTGTGTGGCACACCAACGCCGCCACCACTACCGTCGGCTGCTCCTCGTCATCCTGGTAATGCTGCTGGCTGGCGCACCATGCGATTAGTAACAATATAATTCTCCGTTGGGACATATGCATGCCATGCCACGTTGCTTCCATCACGTGGCGAAACTGCCACCGTACTACGTCGCCGCGTCACGGTATCGTGCGATTAGTGCGGCTGCTGCATGTGGGGTGTCGGTTGCCTGCATGCCGGAAATAAGCGGCCAGGCTCGCGCTCTGCAATAGTTTCCAGAGAAGGGCGGGGCGTCGAAAGCATTGCTCATATTTTGTATTTATATTAAAATTCGATTTTTTTGGTGTTCCAGCCTAAGAAATTGAGATTTGCACGCGCATCATTGGACGTTGGCTGAGAGTATCTTGCGCTCAATAGCGACAACCGGCAACTTCTGATACGTAGCCATTAACTGACGCACAGCGCATGAATCGAATTTTAGCAAATTCGTGCTAGCATCTAGCCAACAGCCCCGTGTTCAGGTGCCCTGAAGATGCGAACCAGTGCATGCGGGATTAAGGGCTCTCTCTAAGCGGTTCGGGCCGCTCAGAGAACGTTCACGCGAACGATACGCTACATTCGAACTCGGAGTGGCCGGGTCGAACGCTACGCATTTTTTCCGAAATTTCCGGTTATCGCTGTCTCTCTAGGCCTGAAACAACCCGTGGGCTCCCCCGCATTTTTTTCGTAGAACGCCCGCAGACCGCCTGCATGTTTATGTAAGTGATATACTTTATAGCGGTGTCTGACGAACAAAACCATCACCCGAAGTAGCAACCCTCGTTTGAGCGAGGCTAAGGTACGCGACTGCAGCTGGCCCGTCTGAATGCCGATTCTCGCAGGTGGTAACAGGGAGCAGAAGATCCTGCTGATGGGGCTGCGGCGTGGCGGGAAGTCCTCTATCCGGCAGGTGATCTTCCACGGCATGCAGCCGATAGAAACGCTGTATCTGGAGTCCACGGCCAAGCCGACTTCTGAGAAGATCAGTTCGCTGGCGAACTTTGTTATCGAAGAGATCCCGGGCCAAATAGACGTGACGAGCCCTGATTTGGACGTTGCTAAGATATTTACGGGCGCCAGTACGGTGATATACGTGATTGACAGTCAGGACGAGTACCTGCTGTCCCTCCAGAACGTGGTCCAGGTGATTGCGCAAGGCTACAAAATCGACCGCAAGATCCATTTCGAGATTCTGATCCACAAGGTCGATGGCCTCAGCGAGGACTTCCGCTTGGACACGAAGCGCGACATCATTCAACGAATCAACGACGACCTCATCGACGTCGGCGCGTACGACGCCGACATCGCGTACCACATGACCAGCATTTTTGACGAGAGCATAGTCGAGGCACTGAGCCGCATTGTCCAGAAGCTCGTGCCGGAACTCGGCGCGCTGACCCAGCTGCTCGACAGCTTCTGCATGCGCACCGGCGTCGAAAAGGCTTTTATTTTCGATGCCGGCTCCAAGCTGTACTTGGCAACAGACTCCTCGCCTGTCGACGCCGAGATATACCAGGTGTGCTCCGACTTCATTGACGTGAGCGTGGACCTTGGCGCGCTGTACCATATCACCACCAGTCCCGAGAGCGCGCACGAGTTCTCTGTCTCAAGATTCCAGAACGGGTCTGTCATTTGCCTGGCCAAGATGATTAAGGGCTGCCTCCTTGTGGGGCTCTGCACGTCCGAAACGGAGAACCAGATGACGCTGGTGGAGTTCAATGCCGATGTCTTTAAGGACAGCATGGAGAAAATCTACGCATAGTACAGAAATGAGCCGCACCAAGCGGTGCACACGCGCCCATGGAGCTAAACAGGCGAGCCTCCAGAACAGCAGGGCTTTGCCGTTCTGCCGTTCATTCAGATTTTTTCAATAGAGGAGGCAGTGCGTCGTCCGCTTCTAGCGCCAATTTAATAAAGCGGCAGGAGCTCTGTTGCTTTTTAAGCAAGTGTGGACTCATGCAATGAACACCACCTTGTATGCCATGCAACAACGCCTCCCTCGCGCGACGTACGTTATCGGCTCGCTAAGGCCCGATCTGCCGACTCTAAATGCTGCGCTGGCCAATAATTGCGACTCGGCCTTTCCCTACGCTCATGCGCACGGCCTGCAAGATCACATAAACCCCCTACCCTGTATCAGCTAATAGCGGGCAGTCAACGGGAAGTATAAATAGGCCTTCCCCACGCGAGCAGCTGTCTTCTTGCACTTTGCGCAATCTTCCAAGTTATTTTTCCGCAATTATCATGTCTAAGCTCCCTGCTCTTCAGAAAGTCGGCTACGGCCTCATGGGTTTCACGTGGATCCCCTCGCGAAAGTTCACGCAGGAGCAATACAACGAGACGCTCAAAACGGTGATCGAAAAGTCCGGCGCCTCGGAGGACGTGCCCCTGTTCCTCAATGGTGGCGAATTCTACGGCATTCCCGGTAGGTACGAGAACATCGAGAAGCTCGGCCAATTCTTCAAGAGCCATCCCGAGCTCGCCGACAAGGTGTACGTGAGCATTAAAGGCGGCGTCGACGCCCACTGGTCGCCGGACACATCCGCGGAGAACCTGGACACGACGCTGCGCGCGATCACGAAGAACCTGCAGCCGCTGTACGAAGCGCGCAGCAAGAAGCCTAAGACGCTCGACATGTTCACCGTCAGCCGCGTCGGCAAGGAGCCCATTGAGGAGGTGCTCTCCTTCCTTACCAAGAAGCAGGACGAGGGCGTTTTCACGTCGATCTGTTTGAGCGAGGTGTCTCCGGCGACGCTCACCAAAGCGCTGAAAGTCGCTAAGGTCACCGCCATCGAGATGGAGTACTCGCTGTTCGAGAGGTACTTGGAGACTAACGGTATCTTCGAGCTCGCGCACAACGAAGGCATCCCCGTCGTGTGCTACAGTCCGCTCGGCAAAGGGCTCCTGGCGGGGCTCAAAGCTTCGGACATTTCTGAAGACGACTTCAGAAAGAAGTTCGACCGCTTCAACGACGAGAGCGCCGTGAGCCACAACGAGAAGCTCGTGCTGAAGGTGCAGCAGCTCGCGAAGCGCAGCAACATCACGCCGGCGCAGCTCGCGCTGTCATACATCACGACGGTTTCTGGCAGCACCCTCAACGGCGTGAAATACCCGCGGCTGATCCCGATCCCCGGGTCTGCGAACGCCACGCGCCAGCTCGAGAACCTTCACGTGGTAGAGCTGGAGAAGCCCGTGCTCGAGGAGCTCAGCGAGTTCCTTCAGTCCTTCAAAACCGAGGGCTACCGCTACAATGCGCAGTTCAACGCCACTCTTGATAAGTAGACCCCCTTGCATACAGGCGCTGATAGCCGAGAATCACGTAACTTAACGTTCCCCCCCTGCGAGAGCTGTTTACGACTCGCACTCTCAGGAGCCGCGTCCCGCTCACTATGTGGCGCGCATGAAATGCGTGCAACAACTTCAGCATGAGCGCGAAGAAGGACGCTGCCAGTGGCCTGCTCGAACTATACACAAACTATTTCCGAAATTAACGGCCCCATTCACAACGCGACGCGCAGCAGCGAGTCCACGAGTGCGCGAGACGCTGCGCTGCACAAGGCGCTGCAGTCGAGCCGGCAGCCGCATTCTCACAGCATGTGCACGCACATGCACGGTACGTAAATAAGCAGAGTAAATTTTTGCCGCCGCGTTGCGGCAACGCTGCTGCAAGTCGACAGCAGCGCTCACGAGGTTACAGAAACTATTTTGCGCTGCTAGCTAAGGCGTCCAATTTGAGTTTTCTAGGGCGCGCACGCCTGCGGCCGTACAAACCTTTGCACGGCTGTTATCACACCGCCGCGCGCGGAGCCGGCTTCTGCTAAGCGAGCAAATTGCATAATAATAAGTGGGTACGGTGCTGGCACCCAGCGGCGGCTCCCGGTCTCTGTCTCCGGGGCAGAGGCCTGCCCACACTGCCACTATTGCACGAGAAGCGCCTATGCCACACCCGCGAAAATAGTGCACAGCGCAGCAAAGCGGCGCTTATCGCGGCGGCTTGGCCTGCTGCGGGCTGCAACGGCGCGCGCGCGGTACGACCACTTCTCACGTGACACGCATATGCGGCGAAAAGCGTTGCTTATCGCATTATATAGTAAGGCTGGGAACACCACAAAGACGCACCGCAGGCAAAGAATCCTCACAAACACGACTTACAGATGTCCACGCCAGAAACCACCAAGCCGAGCGCCGACAAGAAGTTCACCGGGCTCGAGTTCCCGTACGCCCTGACCTGGAAGAACCCGTACGAGACCGGCGTGCTGCTCACGAAGGTCCTCGTGGGGTTCGCCATCGCGGCCAAGCTGACGCCGCAGCTGTTTTTCCGCCTGTTCTACCTCACCGTCGGCGCGCTGTCACTCGCCGAGGCGGCCACGAAGCTCGTCACCGGCACCGGCGTCGTTTCCACGCTGCAGCCGTCGCGCTTCCTGTTCCTTTCCGACTACGAGATTGACGACTACGCGAGCTGCGTCACCTGCGCCGTGCGCCGCGCGACCGCCGTCTCGCTCAGCCTCGTCGACGCGCGCGACCCCTGGAAGGGCCTGCAGCTCTCGTTCGGCGCGTACTTCGTGTACCAGCTGCTGAAGGTGTTCTCGCTGCGCAACCTTGTGTTCGTGCTGATCATCGGCGCGTTCAGCCTGCCGCCCCTCTACCTCGCTCTAAAGACTGAGATCGACGACACCGTCGAGCACCTGCGCGTGCAGGCGCTCGAAGGCGTCGATGCCGCCAGCACCAAGCTGCACGAGAAGGCCGGCAAGCAGATCGACTTCGTGAAGAACCTGCTCGGCCCGCGCGGCGGCTTCCCCGGGCACGCTAACCCGAGCCCCGTCGGCGAGGTCCCGACCGCGGCGGCCAAGCCGACCGAGTTCACCGCTACCAGTGCGGACGCAACGCCCGCGGCGAACGCCGCGAGCACGACCACCCCGTCGGCCACCGAGCTCAAGGATATCACGGCGCACTTCGACAGCGTGCCCACGCTCGTCGGCAACGTGCCGGTCGACCACGCGAAGCTGAACGCGTCCATCGACGCCGGCAAGGCCGAGAGCGACGCGCGGGCTGCGGCCGCGGGCTTCGACACCGTGCCCACGCTGGTCGGCAACGTGCCTGTCGATCCCGTGCGCCTGCAGACGGCGCTCGCTGACGACAAGAAAGAGTAAGGCGATTCGCGCGCGGCCGGCGTGCTTTGGGCAGTCTTACATCCGTTGGGTCCATCACGTGTCGGTCCCACGACACCAAACCTAACCTTGCCCATTACCCTGTTGGGTAGCCGCGCTCGCGCCTGTTGCGTAGCCGCATGCGGCGCCTCGCGCGCCGCACTAAATAGCTTGTAGCTATGCTCTAGCCGTGCTACGCGCACTAACGTAGATTTGCCATGCCTTTGCGTCGTGTCCCACCGCGCCGTAGCGCGCACCTTTCGGCGCGAACTGTGCGCGTAGGCTTCGTTGCACACGATCGATCTAAATTTACGCAGATTCGCTTGATACGAAGAGTCTGCATAGATTTGCACGGAAGAGTCTCATTGCATGCATTTCGCACACTTCGTTTGCACTGGCTCATTGCTTTTTTGAATGGGCGGATATGGGATCGCGACGTGAAACATGCAGGCGCTTCTCGCGAGCGCAATGATACAATCCGCATCCACCTGTTATGCCGTGATTGCACGACTCTGAGTGTATTTGCTCGGCGCTTTTTAGTGCTCCTGTCATGGTGAAAAAACTTCGCAGAGGTTGACAGTGAAACTTGGGTTCACGCCGCTACCACATCTGCCCTGTACAGCATAGAACGACTCGTCTGGGGCAGCGAGCCCGCCAAAGTCTGCGCGTTCCTGTTGTTTGCGTCCCAAAAAGCACAATCGCGCTCGCGCTAAGTCTATTTACTTGCCATCCTGAGCTTATTATCTTTAAAACCTGAGAAACTACATAAAAGCACACGCCCGAGCTGGTAGAAGCTAAATACTGCGAGCTCTGCCTGGCGCGGCCCGCGCGCGAAGCCCTGAACTTGTGGCCTGGTAGTGAAAAATTCAACCCGTGCCCACGCATCGACCTATTAAACTCTCGCCAATTCGATGCGCGCGCTCCGCCCCTTCAGCACCGCGCCGCTACGGCGAGCGCAGAATCTGACCGAGAAGCTGGTGCAGCGGTACGCCGTAGGCGTGCCGGCCGGCAAGGAGGTCCACCAGGGCGACTACGTGACGATCAAGCCGTCGCACTGCATGAGTCACGACAATGCGTGGCCGGTCGCACTGAAGTTTATGGGCCTCGGCGCGAAGGAGCTCGCAGACAACCGGCAGGTAGTCATGACGCTCGACCACGACGTCCAGAACAAGAGTGCGAAGAATCTGGAGAAGTACGCCAACATCGAGAAGTTCGCGAAGAGGATGGGCAACGACTTCTACCCCGCGGGCCGCGGCATTGGCCACCAGGTGCTCGTCGAGGAGGGCTACGCGTTCCCGTATAATCTGACGGTCGCGTCGGACTCGCACTCGAACACGTACGGCGGCATCGGCTGCCTGGGCACGCCCGTCGTGCGCACCGACGCCGCGGCCATCTGGGCGACCGGCGTGACGTGGTGGCAGATCCCGCCCGTCGCCCGGGTCCACCTCGAGGGCCGCCTGCCGCCAGGCGTCACTGGCAAGGACGTCATCGTGTCGCTGTGCGGCCTGTTCAACAACGACGAGGTGCTGAATCACGCGATCGAGTTCGCCGGCGAGGGTGTGCGCCACCTCAGCGTCGACGAGCGGCTCACGATCGCGAACATGACCACGGAGTGGGGCGCGCTGACCGGTCTCTTCCCCGTGGACGACGTGCTGCGCGCGTGGTACGAGGAGCGCCTGCAGCGGCTCGGCCCAAACCACCCGCGCGTGACGCGTGCGCGCGTCGACGCGCTCAAGACCGTTGTTGAGCCCGACGCGAACGCCGTGTACGCGAAGGAGCTGTTCCTGGACCTGTCCACGCTGTGCCCGAGCGTCTCGGGCCCGAACTCGGTCAAGGTTGCGCAGCCGCTGTCGGTGCTCGCGAAGGAGGGCCTCAAGATCAACAAGGCGTACCTCGTGAGCTGCACCAACGCGCGCCTCTCTGACCTGAAGGCCGCGGCGCGCGTCGTCAAGGGCAAGGCGGTGCACGCCGGCGTCGAGTTCTACGTCGCGGCCGCGTCGGCCGAGGTGCAGAAGGACGCCGAGGCCGCCGGCGCGTGGCAGGACCTGCTGAACGCGGGCGCCATCCCGCTGCCAGCGGGCTGCGGGCCGTGCATCGGGCTCGGCGCGGGCCTGCTTGAGCCCGGCGAGGTCGGAATCTCGGCCACAAACCGCAACTTCAAGGGCCGCATGGGCTCGCGCGACGCGCTCGCGTACCTCGCGTCGCCCGAGGTCGTCGCCGCGTCCGCGGTACTCGGGCGCATGGGCTTCCCCAGCGAGCTGGACGGCAGCCCGCCGCCGCCGCCGACAGAGGTGCGCAAGCGCGTGCTGGCGGCCAAGCCCGAGCCCGAGCTCGCGCCGGAGGCTGTGAACACGGTCGCGAACGCGTCCGTGGCCGTGCTGCCCGGGTTCCCGGACTCGATCGAGGGCGAGCTGGTGTTCTGCGACGCGGACAACGTGAACACGGACGCGATCTACCCGGGCAAGTACACGTACGTCGACGACGTGCCGCGCGAGAAGATGGCCGAGGTGTGCATGGAGAACTACGACCTCGAATTCGGGCAGAAGACGCGCCCGAACGACATCCTCGTGTCCGGGTACAACTTCGGCACGGGCTCGTCGCGCGAGCAGGCCGCGACGTGCATCCTCGCGCGCGACATCCCGCTCGTCATCGCGGGCTCGTTCGGCAACATCTTCAGCCGCAACGCGATCAACAACGCGCTGCTGACGCTCGAGATCCCGGACCTCATCGCGCTGCTGCGCGTGCGTTACGAGGGCAAGCAGCAGCTGACGGTCCGCACGGGCCTGATCGCGCGCTGGGACGTCAAGACGGCCACGGTCACCGTGCGCGAGGGCGACAAGGAGCTGCTGCGGCAGAAGGTCGGCGAGCTCGGAGCGAGCATGCAGGAGATCATCGTCGCGGGTGGCCTCGAGAAGTGGGTCGCCAACAAGGTCGCGAAGTGACCGGACTAATTGCGCCGAGATGGGGGCCGCCGCGTCCCGGCGAGTGGGCCGAGCAGCTACCGGCCCCCTACTGCACTGCAAGCCGGACTGCTCCGCTCAATGCAGATTCCTGGCTAACCAAGTACAAGTCGACGCCGTCTGCGGCGAAGTGGGCGTGTCGAGCGCGCCGAACGCGCCGTCGTGCGACCGGTGCCTTGAGGTTCCGCAGGGCATGCGGCACGCGGCCCAGAGCCGGCGCGGCCGGTAGCTCGGCCTTTAACCGAGCGCCATAGAAGCAAAGCTCCGGCGCCCTTAGAGCAGAGCGTCGAATACGAGCGCCCCAAAAAACATACGTAATAATATTGTACACGCGTGGTCTGCCCAGCAATACATTAACCGCTGCAGCCGCAACACTTGCAGCAGCCGCAGCGTCTCGCCTACGGCGTCGCACCTATGGCGTCCCTGGCAGCTTTATGCCTTCAGCTTCTCACCTGCGGTTCGGCGCCTACAGCGCCTCGATCTCCGTGAAGATCTCGTCGAAGCTTTTCTTGAACTCCTCGAGCCGCTCCTTGTCCTTGGACGAGGTCTGCGCCTTGACGGCAGCGGCCGACGTCGGCACGACCATGACGCACGACGTCGGGCGCTTTGTCGCGCCGGCGTGACCCAGGTCCTCCTTCGACGGCACAAAGACGTACGGCACCTTGTTGTCCTCGCACAGCACGGGCAGGTGCGAGATGACGTCCATCGGCCAGATGTCGCTGGCAATCACGACAACGCCTTTGTCGCCCTTGCGCAGCGCCTTCACGACCTCCTTCACGCCGCGGCGCGCCTGCTTCGTCTTCGACGCGCGCTTCACGCTCTTCAGCACCTTCTTGTTCAGCTTCTTGGATGCGAGCGGGTGCGCGAACGGCAGCGCCGCGGGCAGCCGTGCGTCGTAGTGGTCGACCTCCTCGGCGTCCTTCGCCATGAAGAAAAAAAACGTGACTAAGCGCACAGCACGCACGAAGCGCCGCCGCCTCTCTGCCGCCCAGCCGCCGCACTCTCGGCCCGCGCATGCAGAGCGCGCTCCGAACGGCGTCGTACGCGCTGCGCGCGGGGTGTCTACTGCACGTGTTCCACCACAGCGTCTACGAGATTACCGAGTCCAGCGGCGAGAGCATGCTGCCCACCCTGAGCAACGCCAACGACTACGTGCATGTGAGCAAGCTACACGCGCTGGGCCGCGGCTGCAACTTCGGCGACGTCGTCGTCGCCGCGAAGCCCACGCAGCCGTCGCAGCGCGTGTGCAAGCGCATCACGGGCATGCCGCGCGACCTCGTCCGCGTCGACCCGACAAATCCGCTGTCGCACGACGTCGTCGAGGTCCCGGACGGCCACGTCTGGGTGACGGGGGACAACCTCGCCTGCAGCATCGACTCGCGCACGTACGGCCCGCTTCCGATGGGGCTCATCAAGGGCAAGGTCGTTGCCGCGCAGCGCGGCTGGAAGGTGCGCCGCATCGAGTGACGCAGACCGACGCATGCTGCGCGCTGTTTGTATCCTTCTTGTAACCTGCGGCTCGGAATTCCGCCCGCGGCATGATGTGACCAGACCGGATTTTTTATCTCAGCCGGGGTTGCCTCTGCGCTAGGCCTAGCGCAGCCACACGGAAGCTATGTATTTTTGACGACGGTGCGCTTGACGAGCCTGTGCGTAGAATACGACCCCCATATATTTAACGAGACAATGCTTCATAGACGCGCACTAGGCATCGTGTGTAACGTCGTAATGTCTGAGCCACCATCGTGTTTTTGCGACCTACGACCTTGCACCGCCGTGAAACGCACTTACATGGGCGCTGATCGTCTGCCGTGACTGCGCACTTCAGTCAATGTTGCGCTATGCGTTCTTGACTCGTCAAAAAACCCCTCAGCTCGCTGCAACAATGATTCCTACAGATGTCGGTGCTCGTTGAACCTAGAGCCGCCGAGGGCTCTATTTCCAGGCTCAACGAGTAAATGGTCCCGTCCATGAACGGCAACAAGCGCACTGCTGCTTCCTCTGAGGAACACCTGCTGGTGGGTAGTTAGGCGTGCGTTGCGGATATATGTGAGGGGCAGGCGCAGCTCAATGAGGAACTCTGGTATACATCTAGGATAAAACCCCAGAACCGATGTGGTCCCCTGCGCGGAAGCGTTTACCTCTAACCTGAGGTCGCGATGTACACTATCAGCGTGCAGCCTTCGTGTGTTTTGGCAGAATGGAGACGTTGGAGCCACTTTCCCCGAAGCCCGACACTAAAGTTGCACGTACGTGATGTCCTGACGTTGGCCGTTAGTCGCATATAGTGTGCACCATACGCAGACGCTCGTATCCATGAAGTCAACAGCTTCTGGTATTGATACAAGACTCCCGATATCCGCCTAGGATACAGTAGCGCCGATATTGCCGGTCTTTGTGGGCTTTTCACAGCCAACGAGGACTGAGTCGCTTTCGCACAGGATAAAGGGTACATGAATTAAACTACAGGATTATTGATCGACGACGCGCTTGAACGCGTCGGTGCGTTCGGCGCGGCTTGCCCGCAAGTACCGCGCCGGATGCTGGTGTGCGCTGCCGGGGTAGCTCGCTAATCATGGAGCTCGACCGGAATCTCGCTTCCAGCGTACATGTCGAAGGTGTACTCGCTGGACAGGCGCTCGGTGAGCTCGTCGAGCACGGTCTGGTTGAACCCCAGCACGTCGCGGAGGTAGTGGCCGACGTCGGTGTTCTCGTTGGCGCCGTGCATGGGCTGCAGCACATGCGGCACGTTGGACGCGCCGTACACGTTTACGTCGACGCCGGAGTGGCCGTGGGTGGCCCAGCCCACCTCGGCACGCTTGCTCTGCATCTTCGAGAGCCGGTTCTGCGAGGTGAGGATGTGGTGCGCGATCTCCTTGGCCTCCGACTTCGAGTAGTCGATAAAGCCCAGGCCGTTCTCGCCGAGGATGTCGTGCTCCACAAACTCGTGCAGCTCGTCCTTGTCGCCCTTGAACCCGCGCAGCTGGCGGTACAAGTACTCGACAGAGTGCTGGGCGCGATGCAGCACCTCAGGGTACCACAGGTAATCGGGGTACTTCTTGGAAACCTGCTTGGCTAGCGAGAGGCCGCCGGTCTCGTGGTCGCTCGTGGACAAAACCACGGTGGGAACTTCGGCCTCCTCCTGCGCGAACTCGACCATCGCGCGGAAGGCGTCGCTGTACGCGAGGACCTCCCGCACCTGCGCGCCGGCGTCGTTATTATGGCCGCAGTGGTCGATCCGTGAGCCCTCCACGAGCAGGAAGAACCCATGCTCGCTGTCCTTGGTGGCCTCCGCCAGCGCACGCGCCGCCGTCAGCGCCGTCTCGTTCAGCCGCGGGAACTCGAGGTCGTGGTAGTCGATCGTGAAGGGGTAGTCTCCCGGCGCGAAGAGCCCCAGAAGCGGCAGCGACACGTTGCGGCCCAGGTTCAGCGCGCGGAAGTCCGCGTCGCTGTCGATGTAGTTCCAGCCCTGCTCCTTGGCGCTCGCGATGAGGTCGCGCTCGTCGGACCGGCAGCTGTCAGGATGGCCCGCCGGGAGGAAGTGGCACCTGCCGCCGCCGAACACGAGGTCCACAGTGCGGCCAAGCGGGTGCGCGCCCTCGTAGTTCACGAGCTGCTCGGCGATGAAATCCTCCTGGCTGCGGAACGTCGCATGCGTCACAAAGCTGGCCGGCGTCGCGTCGGTGATACGCGTGGTCACGACGAGACCAGTCAGGTATCCGGCGAGCTTGGCCGCCTCCATGACACTGGCGCACGGCTTTCCGAACGGATCGACGCCGATGGCACCGTTGTACGTCTTGAGGCCGCACGAGAACGCCGTCGCGCCTGCTGCCGAGTCGGTCACGAAGCTGTCGTTCGACCGGGTGCGGGAGTTGCCGATGAAGTGGTCGTCGATGTAGAGGCGCGAGAAGTTGCTGTTTGTGATGTGCTGGTAATAATTCCGCGCCATCGCCACCGATGCGGGGCCCATTCCGTCGCTCACCATGAAAATGACGTTGCGCTTCTTCGGCAGGCGCGGAGGCTGCGCGGCGGGCGCGTTCGCGCTGTGCATGCTGTAGAACAGCGAGATGAACAGCAGCGACGTCGCAATCACAGCCCACGCAATAACCAGCTTGTACAGGCGCAGCTTCGGGTGATGCACCTGCGCGGGATTGACGTTGTACGCGCTCATTCCAGTAATTGCACCAATTCCGCTGATTGTTATTGGCGTTAGCCGTGTTGTGGCCACGTGCGGTTATAAAGAACGTGTGCTGACCGCGACATTATGTGATATTTTTTCGCGGGAGCGGCATATCCTAACCCGCAGCGCGGCAAGGCCCGTAGCGGACAGCGGGTTACATGCACCCGTAAATTCGCGCTGGTACACGTCAGCATGCGCGCGTTCTTGCCCCCCCCCTCTCCTCCTCGATAAAGCGCACGCGGTGACCGGGACAAGGGCAGTATAGTTGCTCGTAAATCTCCGGAGCACGCCCACGGCGTTGTCCCTGTCCCTATGCGCGTCCTGACACGTGCTGCGTGGCCTCTGAATCTCGCCGCGGTGAAAACAGCAGTATCCCGTGCGTTCTCGGGTCGCGCGGTGTCGTGCATGACTGTATGTACGTGAACTATTAATAGCTATATGCAGCCGCGCGCCGCACGTCCACGAGCAAATGCGCATGCAGGGCGATACATAGACAGAAAGACGTAGATTCAGCCCGCTTTCTGCGTGGAGTCCAAGCGTCGCGCCAATTTTGGCGGGTGGTGCTCATCCAATCAATACCGCATGACTCATGTTGACATGCAGACTCCCAAGGGATCTGTTGCCGCAAGTACGCGAGGGGAGCGCGAGACGAGGGCTCTCGGGAATGTGAGGAGCTAGACACTGGGCTCGTAAATTAAAAGCACCAAAAGACCCAGTCATATTGCCCCGTTCTGTAGTCGGCATGGTATTTACCGTTCTGTAGTCGGCATGGTATTTACCGTTCTGTAGTCGGCATGGTATTTACCGTTCTGTAGTCGGCATGGTATTTACTGCCAGTCAGTTCCGACTGCGTGAACCAACCCACGCCTAAGCGGACGCAACCGATGGCGTGGGTGCTGGATCTTTCCAGTATCCCGATTCGTTGCGTCCTGGTAACTGTTATGCTATACTCATTCCGAGCTGTGTGCCCCTACGCATGCGAGCTCATACCCCGTCGCACGGCACAAGCTTCGCACAGACGCATCAGCCCAGCTCGCGCAGTGCTACTGAATTGTTCACTAGCCTTCTGTTCTAGTATTCCCAGAATGCATAAACATAAGAACAGACTCCAGAAGGAACGTTTCCAATTTTCTTACTGGCTTTACAGACACGTAAAGCGTGAGGGGGCCTTGAATAGTCGTTTCGTGGGTACAACATGTCCGCTAAGCGTGCGGTTTTTGATTTTGGCTGCTTTACGTTCGTATTGGCGTTCATTTTTGGCTGTGTCTCGTGCGGTGCTGGTGATATTAAACGCGACTACGCCTTAAGCGACTCGGCAGGACTCGAAGCGCCAATAAGCATATATCAACCCGTCGATATATCCAAAATACTCATCGCTGGCATGACATTCGGGGCGTTTTCCCCGCGCATGCTTTACAGTCCGGAATCTGGGACGTTTTATCCAGCCGGGGCGGTGCATGTGTCTTCGCCTTTGACGTCGGTTCCCGCGGAAAAGGTCACAAGCATGGATAAAGCCTTGTTCAAAGACAGAGCAGTGCTGGTAACTGAAGCCTACCACGCACATTTCCCGGTGATTGCAGAGATAATGGCGGAAGCCGGGGCTAAAGTCGTGATGTTTCAGGTGCGGAGCGGCAAGCCTAAGTCCTCAGTTCTTCCCGACTTCAGGCACTATCTTGGCTTGTATTCCATCCCCATGTTCCAAATTTTCGGGCCTGTTGATTGGTACACTTGCAACATGATCGCTCCCATCGTGACCATAGAGACTTCAACTTGCGAATCATGCAATCCTAGGAGGGGCAATCCGAAAGTGGTTATGATTTTTGCGTACCTGAGTTCAGGGTTTGCTATTATTACGGTGATCGCACTGATCGTATTCCTCCGCATGGTATGTGTCTCTGGAAGGTAGCGTGCAAGTCATGCTGCCATTGCCCTTCGAATATTCTATCCTGCTCGAGATATATATCAAATACCTGTATGTTGATTGGTAGATGCAAGCGTGTTCGCGAATTCGCGGCCTCAACTGCGCGCATCTGGCCAATATTCGGAATCACGGGATTACAGTATCAAGCTGTTAGTCGATAAACTAGTCGCACATTTCGATCTTGACAAATCTAGATATGGAACCCTGAAAGAGTGCTTAAAAACCACGTTTAAGGCATTAGCACAGCTACTGATGTGATACACGCTGGCGAGGCGGATGGCAGACTTTCTCCGTCTTAGACGACCACGTACGGCTATTATAGGGCTCTAGACAAGCCTCGCCTAGAGGTGCCCAAGTTTCCATATACAGCAGCATAGACAGCAGATCAGGCTTGACGCCATGAGCAGAATTTTGAGGAAACCGAAGCAAGACGGTGTTGAAGGAAATGCTGAATGCGTATAGATACAGGCACATGGAGCAGTGCATATGTAACGAACGACGGCTGAACAGCTACTAGAGCCGGACATCTAGAGCCATCGAGTCAGCGGAAACGTCACCGTCATGAGTGGGAGGACCGAGATCATCGAGCGAGTCCGTGTCGAGTGTGTCTCGTACAGGCGACTGAGGGGCCGCGGTACTGGCTTGCCCGCTCGAGGTTGCGGTCAGAGTATCTGTGGAGTTTTCAAGCACACTTGCGCCAGGAATGGCGGCAGCCTCTCCCGGAACGGAATTGACTGGTGCCGCATCACCCGCATCGCTGCCTGGGCTTCTAGTCGGGCTTCTAGTCGAGAGCTGACCCACGCCCTTGATTGGAGAGGACAAAATTCGAGACGCGTTAAGCTCATTAGCACTCGCGCCTGATGAGTTTGAGACAGAACTCGAGGGGGCACTGTCAGCGGGATTAGTCGAATTCAAAGCAGCGCCTGCACTGCCATTACCGGGTTCCTGCGCCGAGGCCGTTGCGTCGATGAGACCCTCCTCTGGCACTGGGCGCAAAGAATCGGAGTTAATATCTACAGGGTGATCGGCCAAAAGAGGAGCCGAATCCGCCGCAGCACTCCCAGCATCTGCCTTCGCAGTGGGCTCACTCACTGATGGGTCCGCAGACGCACAAGCGGCCTCGCCAAGAGGAGTCTCTTCGGCAGCATTCGCAGCGGTTTCCTGCGCCACGCCTACAGACGCGTTCAGAGGAGCATCTAAAGCCCGATCCGCGTGCGCGTCGGAACTCGAGACAGCACCCCCGGCCTCAGCAGCACGCGAATCTTGCCCGGCGCTCTGGAGGGCAGCCTCTGGAAGTTTCTCATGCGACAGGTCGTCGAGATCGTTGGCTCGCGCTTGCTCGCGCTCGGGGCTGCTGGGCAGGATCGGCCGCGTAGGAAGAACAGAGAACAAGTTTGAGCCGCTGTCTTCGCGTTTCAGCTGAGGTCCACGGGCTTCGAACGGATCGGGGCATCCAGCCAACAGGCCATCGAGGCCGCCGCCGGACCAGCCTTTGCGCGCAATGCCTTCGAACACCTCGATTTCAGCCGTCACTGCTGTCGAGAGGCAGGCATGCACACGCTCTGCCACGCTGGTTTCTAGCGAATGCAGATCGCCTAGGAAATCAAACTTCGCACGATTTATGTCGTCAACTTGGGACGTGAGATCGATCAGGGAACTCCGGTAGGAGTCGAGGTCCCGCGATTTCGCACGGCTCTCCTTCACACGGCGAGACTCCGCGGCGTGCAGGGACGCCATTTTGGACGTGAGCGTACGTCGGAAGTCGCGCTCGCGAGCCGCAAGCTCGGCTGCGAAATCCTCGCTCGCACGGCGCACCGGCCCCTCAACGTGCTCGCTAAGACTCTGCGATAGGACCTGTGCGTGGCTGGCAATCAGCATGTGCAGGCCTGCTGCCGCGTCAACGTCGATATCGACGCTGTGGTCGGGCAGCGCAGTCTGTCCGGCCCGGCACCCCTTGGTATTCGCATACTCATACAGCACGGCACTCAGATCCGCGGCTGCGGTACCCATGCCATCAATTGCGCGGCGGTACGCTTCTGCTGCCTGCAAAACCGCGCGCAGCTTCTGCGCACTCGCACGCGCCTGTTTGGGCGACTCGAGCGCAGCCGGAGACGACCCTACGCTCAGTCCGTCAAAAGCATTGAGGAACGTCTCGTTAGAGCGGTTGCTGGCCACCGACAAAGTCGAGGCGGGTCGCGCTCGCCTGAAAACGCCGAATAGACTACTTCGACTGCTTGCCATACCGAGCGGGGCACGCTCAGCTTTACCATGCTCTTCGACGACCGCTGGTGTTAAAGGTTCTCCATGCGCTTGACTCGTCGACATGCGGTCGTCGGGTGGGAGGCGCAAGCCGGGGATGCCAGAGCTCGCCATGGTCGTCGCCAGGGCACGGGACACGTCGCCGCCCCTGCCCGCGCGGAGACAGGCGACGGGTTACTGCTAGCTCCGAGAGCGCGATCATGTGCGCGATCAAGCTGGCCCGCGCTCAGATATATTGCACCTGACTACATTGCACGTGACGTTGCGCCATGCGACGCGTTCGTCACTGACCTCCGCGGGGCGTCAGCTGTCCTGGCGCGAATGTGACGTACGCAGAGGTGAGGGTGCTGCGGGCCGTTGGGGAACGCATCCTAGTTTGGCCACTGGCGTTTAGATCTCGCGGCGCCCGGCAGCACACTCTGTTAAACCGCTATTTTATATCCTGCGGCCTGACAACAGACTTTATGTGTATGATGTACTGGTCTTGGCTCGTCCTGGTCAATTAATAAATTAGCGCATGACGCAACTTGAATTATGTTTACGGTGACGTGATATAGCGCCCGTTTCTGGCAATGTATACGAGAACTACGTAGGGACTCACCTATGTACCTGTCTCAAAGGCCTGTGAAACAGTACGTGTGCACACTCTCGCTTCTAGTTATTGTTTAAAAATATGTTCGAGAATCCAGGTCTGACAGTCTAGAGTACCAGACCCATGACGTCAACACTCGGCGCCCCCCATTCGGTGCAACATGCCGGCTCGGTCTGATTTGTTGCGCGGAACAAGGTTCACTGAAAGCGGCCGCGCTCATATTTTAGACGCAAATCGCGGTTCCGCCACGTTCATCCTGCGGTAAACCGTTAAAAAGTCGTGAAACCTATGTCTCGCTTAGCCGCACCTGCTGTACCCTGCCGACAGTCCCAAGAGGTCTTGCTGAGATCTGTGCATCGCGAGTTCATGTTTTTACTAACTGCGAATTGCCAGGACGCATTCCATACTTGGGCGATAGTGCCGAGCTTGACTACCCTGCACGGTCTCTTTTGAGTCCGGCACTTGGGGAAGTCTCCCTGGAGTAGATATGTAAAATTAGGAAGCATAGATCAATCTCGAAATACCAAAGTAACAGAATGACACAAACGTAGCCACACGACTATCGCGAAAAGCACTAGGTGTAGCTATGATTTCTGCTAGGGCTGTCGTGCCGCATTGGAGGACGCGAGCGCCAGGTAGACAAGCGCCGAACGCAGCTGGGCAGTGCAGATCGGGTACAGACAACCCTCAGCTGTCTCGATCAACTTCATTGCGTTGTACCCGTACTCTATTACCAGCAGCGTTCGTGGCCGTTTCCAGTGTCTCAGCAGAGTTGCTCAACACAATCGTGGCGCACGTTCAAAAATTTGGGCAGAGGGCACTAAAATAGCAATATATCGCGACCGTCTCATGCACGCTAGGTAGTTAACCACGCAGGTGAGTGCACGCTATATATCAAACATGTGTACAAGCGCAACAGGACTCAGAACAGACTCACTATCCCCTGAGCAGATTAACAGTAAGCACACTGGGTGTCGCTTGGCTTGTACGAATTTGCGGGGCCGCGACAGGCAGTACAATCTTCTGCGAACAGTTCGCCTTCTTAGCACTTATCGCACATGTAGAACCGCTTATCGGCCACATTTTGCCATGTCGGGTGAATTTGGGGCGTGGGCGCTGAATGATACGTAGCTATCAATTGTGAATCATCGTTTATCGAAATGACTACAGTCGGATTACAGGGCTTATGCAGCGCTGACGCAGACGTCGGAGCCGTGGCGGTGCACTGTTGTGCAGTTCTCATCACGCAATTTCCAAACAATTGCCCCATACTTATGCTCTAAGTAGGGTTGACGTCTCCACCGCGGCTGTGCACGTTCAACCGCCCCCGCACGGCGCAGCCGCGTGCTTACCTTTGTTTACCCAACCGATACCCTGGCCGATTACTTCTGCGCGACCGGCGCCACATCGCAAGCAAAATCGTGTTAACCTAACCCTAAAGATGACTCAAACGCCATTGGGCGTGATAAGTCATACTCTGTGCAGAGCTTGCACACAGTTTGTATATAACCGGCCTGGCGCCTCTCCCGAGAACTACTTGGATCGCCGCGCGCACACGACGCATACCCGCATCCACAAACCACCGCCATACCGTACTCAACAACATACCGCACAGTGCATCCACCTGAGAAAAAACACCAGCCCCTAAAAGCGTATCGTATTAGCACCAGAATGTTTGCCGGTAAGAAGCACTGAGCCGACTTTCTGAGTAGAAAGTCAGAAAACCCGCGAAAAGAAATTGTGAAACACTCTGTAACTATGGCTGCTGTTATTCGCCCTCGCTATGGGCTTCCAGTATGCGCCTCATCGGCCAAACATACCGCCGCGCCGCCGCCCCCGCCGCCGCGCCGCCGGCTCGCGCTTGCTCTTGTTGAGCGCTGCGCACAGTTCATGGAGACTGTGTGGCCGTCGCGCGTCTTCCGGCTGCCCTTCCGCGAGTTTATCTACGAGGTTGTGCGCCGGTCGCGCGTGCACACATCTGTCTTCCAAGTGGCCCTCTGCTACATCGCGCGGATGAAACCGATCATCCTCGAGGCGCGCCGCCGGGGCGAAGATGTGCCGCAGCGTATTGCCTGCGGCCGCCGCGTCCTGATCGCCGCGCTTCAGCTGGCCACTAAATACATCCAGGACCGCTGCTACAGTGTGAACGTGTGGTCTCGGATCTCTGGCCTCTCCGTTAAAGACCTTGTCGCGAATGAACTTGCACTCATGCAAGCGCTGGACTGGAACCTGTTTGTGCCGCACACAGTCTACCTGCGCTCCTGCCGCTGGCTCACTGCCACTGGCGAGGACCGCGAGCCGATGCACGACGTCAACAATACCCAGGACGTCAACGTGCACGAGATTTTCGGTGCCGAGCCGGGGTCACCGCCGGCGCTAACCTCGGACTCCGAGCCCTTGTCGCGACGCAACTCCGAAGTCCGCTCTGATGAGGAAATCTGGTCTGCGCTCTAAATAGTTTCTAAACTATATGTACAGCTTATTCTCGCGCCCGCGCTCGTGTGGCGCGATGGCGCGAAATGACGCAACGAACTGAATTCCCAGGTTTTGTTGATACTACTGTCACCGTTAGCGAGCGCAAGTGGATTCCGAGTGTGCTGCGCGTCATACACGTAGCGCCTGCCGAGGACTGAAGGCGGCAGGGCAGCCGGGCCCGGCAATTCACAACTGAAGAAGCAGGCCTCAAGGATCATACGATTCGGGTCCCATGTTTTCTACTTCACTGCGGGGTATTAGGCTTGAGGCCTAGAGCTTCAGAGAGAACTCGAATCGAGAACGAGAACGAGACTGAGAACGAGAGTGCATAGTCGACGGAGCTCGTAATCTCGGGCTTGAAATAGTAAATTACGGATTTTGGAACACTACCCCTCTGCAGCTCCTCAGTATATGCGTGTTGGACGCGAACGGCATATCTTGGAGTTGCCAGCCCAGTTCTTGCCTGTCTTTTTGATATTGGATACGCCCACAGTTATATAGCTGTACTCAGAAAACCAGGACGACGAAGGAATAGAGATCGCGAATCATCCTGAGGCCGTGGCTCCCAACAAAGAGGCCGACTCACAATTATGAGGTAATTGAGCGCGGAATACGGGCGACAGTTCGCGAGCTGGAAACGTCCCGGTTAGATGAACTCTCGTTGCTCTCGCTCGGTATTTCCTTTCTGCCTGATCCAGACATGACTCCACGCATGAGGAGCTCACTTACGCCGTGCGGCGCGCGCGTGCGTCGTGCCTATTTTTAATTGGATGGGCAGGGGGTATGCAAGCAAGCCATGTGCATGTTCCAAACCCCGGTAGTTGTACGACTATAAGAACGTGTTCCGCGTGCAAGAGCGTTCGCAATGGTGATTGTTTCGCAAGTAGACCCTGAAACTGAGGAGGCACGCGTGCACAACAAGCTACGCTTGTCCGACGCGAAGCCCGACGGCACGCTGAACGCCGTTCGTCGGCGCGAGCTGCACGACGCGCAGACAATCCCGACGCCGAAGTTCAAGATCCACGAGACGGGCATGGTGCCATCTATCGCGGCGGATCTTGTGCGCAAACATCTGGCGCTCGACGGCCGCGCTGAGCTCAACCTCGCGTCGTTTGTGCACACCGGCATCGACAAGGAGGGCCTCCTTCTGTGCCGCGAGAATATCACCAAGAATCTCGCGGATAGCGACGAGTACCCCGCTTTGCTTGATCTGCACCAGCGCTGCGTGAGCATCATCTCGAACCTGTGGAATGTCCCCAAGGGCGAGCTCGGCGTCGGCACGGCGACCACTGGTTCGTCAGAGGCCATCATGCTCGGTGGGCTCGCCATGAAACGCCGCTGGCAGAAGGCGCGCAAGGACAAGGGGCTACCGGCCGACAAGCCGAACATTATTATGGGCGCCAACGCCCAGGTCGCGCTCGAGAAGTTCGCACGCTACTTCGAGGTTGAGACGAGGCTGCTCGACATTCACGCCAAGGACCACTTCAGTTTCTCCATGGAGGACCTGCGCGCGAACGTGGACGAGAACACTATTGGTGTGTTCGCCATTCTCGGCTCGACGTACACCGGGCACTACCAGGACATCAAGGCGATCTCGGACGTGCTCGATGACTACGAGCGTGAGAGCGGCAACTTTGTGCCCATCCATGTTGACGGTGCCAGCGGCGCGTTTGTTGCGCCGTTCTGCTCGTCGGACCTCGTCTGGGACTTCCGGCTGCCGCGCGTGCTCAGTATCAACACTTCGGGTCACAAATTCGGCCTGACGCCCGTTGGCTGCGGTTGGGTCATTTGGCGTGACAAGAAGTACCTACCAGAGAGCCTGCTGTTCACACTGCAGTACCTGGGAGGCACGGAGGAGACCTACACGCTGAACTTCAGCCGACCGGGACACCCGATCATCTACCAGTACTACAGCCTGCTCAAAAACGGGTTCGACGGATACTACACGACGCACCTGATCTCGCTCGAGAATGCACGCGTGCTCTCGGTGTTCCTCGAGGAAACTGGCTACTTCGACGTTCTCTCCGACATCCACAGGATCCGCGGCGAGTACTACTCGCACAGCGGCGAGCGCGCGGTGACGAGCATGCAGGACATCCGCAACATCCCGCTAGAACACTTCAACGATGGGCTGCCCGTCGTTGCGTTCAAACTTACGGACGCGTTCAAGGAGGCTTACCCTTACGTTCCCCAGGAGGCCATCTCGTACATGCTGCGCGGCAAGGGCTACATCATCCCGAACTATCCTTTGCCCCCGGCTGAAAAGGAGTACGAGTGTCTCCGTGTTGTTATCAACGACAATATCAGCCTCGATCTTCTTGACAAGCTCACGGAGGATATTGTCAGGGTCACGAACATCCTGATTTCGATTGCCAAGAAGCTCGGCGACAAGGCTGATCATAAGGACGTAATGGAGACCATTGCGGCCATCGCCAGCTCCGACCATGCCGAGGAGGATCACCAGGACAAATGGGCCGACGTGCCCGTGAACAACTCACGCTGCTGAATGTGTCCGAGTGTGTCTCAGAGTCGTCAAAAAGGCGAGCTTGTCTTGCGAGTAGCGCGCCGCATTTGAATAGGAGCTCTAGTTCTATAGCTGCGGAGTCTTTAGTCTTTAGTTTCGATTGCTGTAGCTCTACAACAGGAGAGCAACGAATATGTCTCGCTGTGATCCTTTGAGAGTAGACCCGCAAGTACTAGGAACATTGGCTCTCAGCGGTATGGTACATCTTCGTTCTTCGTTCCGAGAACTAGGTGAGCTGCGCTGGCCGAGCGTCAATCACACCACGCGAGTCACGTAACTAATCATAAACTCAACCCCTAGAGATACCTGACGGGATCTGAGCAAGCAGCTAGGTGCGCTCTGATCTGCGTTTACCTTCCGTCTTGGAGCGCATCTGACCCACACACACTTCCTCGCGTTACCAGCACATCGTGCCTTCCGAATAGGTGTGTGGAAATTGTTAGACGATTAACAATTCGTGCAGACATGGATCAACCACCACCTCTGCTATTGCGAAAGGGGAGAAACATCAAGCAAAAGCCACAGTTGAGTAGCAGAGCAGGCCATGTCGTCAGCGGTAAAGCTGGGGCTTCTAATGAAGCCCGCTACATGTCTATCGAAGATTCTATTCTGCACGGCTCAGGCAGGCTCTTTGTGGCTGTCAAGCCATGGAATTATCTGCGGAGAAGGTGCGAGACTCAAAGCGTCTGAAATTATTAGGGACACTAAATAAGTAGACAGAACCATAACCACGTTGGCGGGTTCTGCCACGGTTTGCCAGACATGCTTCGCAGTACCACCACCACACGGTCGCCATTTCAGCACGGCTTTACGACTGTGCGAGCACATGCGCGCAGGCTCAAGTGTACGCAATAGGGATGCCAGCGCTTGCAATAGCACGTGTCGGTACGGTACATACCTGGAAAGTCCACCTCGCAACTGCAGGTAGCACGTAGAGAGCTGCGCATCCGCCAGGGCCCGCTACGTAACCACTGAGGCCGGGATACTATAAAAAAATTCGTGATAAGCGTGTCAAGTACAGCGTTCAAGGTGGTTACAGCGGAGCCACGAACGTCACCATGTAGCCGTAGCACATCAAATGAGCCATGACCGCGCAGTCGCGACGCAACACCGCGCTGCACCACAGCTCTGAGCTCGCAGGCTGCGTACAGTCATAATCATGAGCTAAGAACAGTCTATGGACCACGGACACCGGGTTCCGCCTAAATTAGTCGACCTCGTCGAAAGTCTGGCCCTCAACGAGGTTCGGGATCTCGGCATCGGCCTCAGCCGGAGCGTTGCCGCCCTGGCGCACCTTCTCCATCTGCGCACTGAGCTCGCGGATCTTCGCGATCTGCTCGGGCGTCATGCCCTGCATCATCTCCGGGATCATATCGTTCGCGGACTTCTCGACCGAGTGGCCGTTGATGACGAAGGTATCGTACGCCGGCGCGTGCTGCACGGCGGGGCGGCCGAAGGTGATCACGTTGTTGTCGTCCTTGAGCAGGCTGACCTGGGTCACGCCCTGCATGGTGACCGCGTTCATCTTCTGGAGCGCGGCCTGCACCTTCGAGTCGTCAGCCTCGTTCGTGACGTTGCGCTTGAACTTCCGGCGCGGCGTGCCCTTGCCGCCGATGCGCACGTTTGCCTTCAGTCTCTCGAGTTTTGCCGCGTCCATTGTTGAGAGTGAAAAGTTCTGAGTCGTGTAGAATTGAGTGCGTGTGTGGCTCTTGTTCAATACATGATACCGGCAGCGGGGAAGAGATGATGACGACGACCTGCGCCAAGCACAAAATGAATTACCAATACGCGGCTTTCTAATTACATAATACATTATGTCTAATGTATTACATAGCATAACTCCCATCTGGTGTAGCCTGGCCCTGAATGGCCCTGCCCGGGCCGGCTGGCGCCTTGGTGTGGGCGCTGGCTGTGCGGAGAGGCGCAGGTACTAATCATTGATGTAATCGTGATCGCTGCTATGACAAATATAGTGACAAAGCCTGCGCACGCAGGGGCGGTTTTAATGCCGCGCGGATCGCGGCGGTATGCGCCGACATTGTAGGACGCGGGCTACGCGGTCCGTGACAGGTAGGCCGTGTAGGAGGCCATTGACCTGAAATGCGCGCATGTGGCTCTGAAATGTGTATATATATGTATACTATTGATCCGCGACGCGTAAGGCTCGTGTGCGCGGTGGACCTGAGTGTGGACGCGCCGCCGCAGGGCCGCGTGCGCGCACGCATGCACCAGTGTGGCAGCCATCTGGGAACGCGCGAGCGTCGTGCGGGCAAACACACAAGATTTCGTGGAAACGTATTTAATTGCAGGCTATTTTCCCCGCAGGCAGAATCTAATTATAATACACTGGCCGCAGGCTCGGGCGCGCGCGCAACCCAAATCTCGGGCGACAAGCCAAAATACGGGGTGGCCGTCCTAACTGTGCCAAATTGAGCCCCCGGAAACCCGCGGTTGGGCTGCAGGCCGTGCGTGCGCTCTCCCGCAACCCCTCCTCGTGCCGCTAGGGGCCCAGTATTACCCTTTTAGAACGCTTAAGTAATGGGTATGTGACGCATGCGAGCCCTATATTCTATTTATAGAATGGAGACGCCTCAGCCAGGCACAGCGGTCGCGGAGCGTGAACCAGGGGTCATCAGCAGCATCGCCGCCGTGCCCGGAATGCGCACGCGCGCACCATCGTGCTTCGCCGTCGCGCCCTGCTCGCACGGCGGCTCCCGCGTGAGCGCTATTTTTGCTCGCCCGCATGCGTAGCGGCCACCCGGGGATTAGTAAGAGCAGCTGGCGGCAGAAGCGGGCGCGGGCAAAGTGCTTACAACATCCGCCAGCGCCGCGCATCGCCCTACTCTCGCGACTCACCCGCACGCGCACGCTTGACTCACTCCCCGATCCGCATGTCCAAGCCGGCCGTGCTGTTTTACGGGTTCACCCCCCCCGCTGCTGCCGCCGCGTGGCGGCTTGCCGAGAGCGGCGCGTACGACGTGCACACCCAGTGGCCTACGCGTACGGTCGAATTCCGCGGCGGCGGATTCGCGCCCGCGACCAAAGAGTTCCCGCGATTCGACGGGAAGAAGCCTGCGAAGCCTTATGCGGCCGTGGTGCTCGCGCTGCCCGCCCTCGCGGACGTTCAGCGCGCATGCAAACAGCTCGCGCCTGCGCTGGCCAAAAGCACCATCGTGCTGGTTGAGGTGGAAGATCGCGCGCCGCTGCAGCGTTATGCCAAGGCGCGTCTCCAGTCCTCTCCCGTTCTGGGCGTGATCATCGACATCGACGCGCAGGCATCCGTCGACGGCGAGCAGCAGGTTGTGGAGCTGCGCTCGGCACCGACGCTGACGCTGGAGCCGGGCACCAGCTCGCAGAACAAGGTTCTGAGCGCGCTGGAGGCGGCCCTCTCTGGTGCGGGCGCGCCTACGTCGCGCGCCAAGTCGACCACCGCTTTCGCGGAGCTGCAGTGGCCGCGTGCGACATCTGCGGCGCTCGCGATGCTCGCGCAGTCTCTCGGCATAGACGCAGCCAAGCTCAGCCAGGAAGTGCTCGCGAAACCCCTGCGCGAGGGGCTTCTCCTCGAGCTCGCGGCTGTTGCCGCCGCGTGCGGCTCGAAGGGTCTGCTTCCAGCGCTGCAGAGCGCGACGCCCAAGGCTAGCGACCCCGCGCAGGCGCGCGACTTCGCGCTGCTGCTGCCGATCCTGCTCAGCGACGAGCTGCCGAAGGGCGGCGCCACGCCGTACCTCGAGTGCATCTACGCGTTCGCCAAGCGCAAGGAGGATCTTGCAGAGAGCTCAGCCGCGATCGCTGAGGAGCAGAAGGCGACGGCGGCGGCGAAGGCAGAGGTCACGGCACAGCGCGCTGAGTCCGAGGCCGCGCGCGCCGCTGCGCACAAGGCGCGGACCGAGCTCGCTCAGCACCGCGCTGAGCTGGATGCGCGCCGCGCCGACGTCGACCGGCGCTACGCTGAGCTCGCGCGTGCGCGCGCCGATCTCGAGCAGCAGCAGTACGCTTTTCAGCATGCCCAGGCGCATGCACACGCGCAGGCGCAGGCACAGGCACAGGCACAGCAGGGGCAGGCGCCACCAGCCGCGCCACAGGGCCAGCAGGCGCCTCCGGCGCCACAGCAGCAGGCGGGCCAGGCGGGCCCGCCGCAGCCCGTCCAGGCACCTGCGAACGGCGGCGGGCAGCAGCAGTACATGCCGCCGCACCCACAGTACGCGCCACAGCAGTACGCGGCGCCAGTACCACCAAATATGACGCCGAACCAGTCGTACGCGCAGTACGAGGACACGAACCCCGTCTCGCCGAACGGCACCGTGTACTCGCGCTTCGACCCGAAGGCGCCATACGACCCGAAGGCGCCATACGACCCGCGCGCGGCGGCCGCAGCCGCAGCCGCAGCCGCGGCCGCGGCGCCGCCTGCCGCCGCTATGAACGCATATGCGCCGTTCGCAGGCAACCCCGCCGGCCACGTCTCGTCGCCGTCGGTGTCATCGAGTGTGTACGGGCAGCCTGTCGGCGCGCCCGGCCCCATGCCCGGGCCGCGCAAGTCCTACAGCGGGCCGACGCCGCTCGCGCGCGGCCGGCCCGTGCAGTCGATGCAGTTCTACGGGTACGGCCCCGGCGCGGGCGGTCCGCCCCCCCCGCAGCAGCAGCAGCCGCGGCGCCGGCCCAGTCGCCGGCCCAGTCAGGCCGAGGACGTCGACATGATGACGCTCACGAGCTCGCGCGCACGGCACCGCAGCGTCCCCAACAGCGCGGCGTCGCCCGCGGCGGGACCGAACGTGTTCTCGCAGGAGTTCCAGCTCGACGGCGTCATGGGCAGCGCGACCGACCGGTACCACTTCGTGTCGCGCGCGCGCGGCAAGGGCAAGGATATGAAGCTGTCGTCGGACGACGCGGTGTTCCAGGCGCGGCGCCGCGTGCAGCACGGCGGCGCGTCGCCCGAGCAGGAGCCCGTGCTGCAGGACGCGCGCCAGTTCAACCCCGCGTTCCTGTCGCAGGAGTTCCGGCGCCCCGAGTACGCGGGCAACGGCCGCGAGGAGTACGCGTACGGCTACGGCGACGCGACCGACCCGCTGAGCGGTTCCTCGGGATCCGTCTCGCAGAACATGGACTCGCGCGGCCAGAGCCGCACGCCGCCGACGCCGCACGAGGAGCTCGGCAAATGGTCGCTGCCTAGCGAGAAGGTCGGCGTGTAGCTGCGCGGTCGCGCCCGGCGTGCCGCCAGCCCGCATAGATCGCGCGCGCGGCGCCCCGCGCTGTGGTCACCCCGCCGCGCAGGCTCGGACCCGCGACCCGCCGGCGTGTCTGCGTGACGCTCCTTACGCAGCCGCGTTTGCGCACGCGCAGCCGGTCGCACTGCGCGCGGACGTTACAGGCCAGCATGCGGTTCCAACGTGAACCGCCCCCGGCCGCCCGCGCCAATCGGCACCCATAAAAGCGGCGCCATACCCGCGCGCCTCGCGCGCCCTCCTCCTTGCATAGCGCATAGTGTATCCGTAAAGCACCCGCTTTGGTATATAGTCGAACTTAATCATTAGCAGGCCGGCGCGTACGTGCGCAGTCGGGATCCGCGTCCCGAAGACGACCTCAATAAAAAGACCCGGCGCAGCCGCGTCGCGGGATGGCATCGCGAGCGCCGCTGGCATCGACGCAGCCAAGCCCGTCTCCCGGGCCCTTGCAGTCATAGTGCGCGCGCACCTCCATTCACGTTTCAGTGGCCCCCTCTGCTAGAGGTATCCCCTGGGCGTGCAATCCAATCTAGCGTTCTGGCCGTCTAGCGGCATGTTGTGTAGACATATATACATATATCACAGAGGTCTAATGCGTCACTCGTAAACGCGCCCTGGAGGCGCACGATACCATGCGGTATGCCGACTCGTACTTTTTGCGCGCCGCGCGCTGCGAGCGCCACGTCAAGGGGCGCGCGGACGCGGCTCTGCGGTGCACAGGCACCACGCAAGCAACGTGCAAGCACTAAGTCGTGAATAAATATAAAATGCGCCGCGCTACTCCGGGTTGTACGGTGCGAGCGGCGTGAGCCGCTGGCGCTCGAGGCGCTCGAGGCGGCGCTGGCTGCGGCGGCGCGCGGGCTGCGGCGTGTACTCCTCGACGGTCGAGCGGTTGCGGCGCTTGATGACGTCCGTCTTGAGCTTGAGGGGGCGCTTCATGCCGTGCAGCTTGTAGAACAGGCCGCACGCGTTGCACAGCGCGTGGCCCTCCTCGTCGCGGCGCCACAGCGGCGTCGTCGTTGTGTCGCAGTTGGTGCACGCGAGCTCCTCGGCGCGCGGCCGCGGCTTTGGCACCTTCGGGACCTGCTGCGTCGGCGCCGTCGGCCGCTTGCGCCGCGGCACGCTCTTGCCGACGCCGTCGGGCGGCGCGCGCGGCGACTCCGAGCGCGACGCGGCCCGTGGCGTCTCGGCGGTGTCCGGCACCAGCAGGTCGCCGGCGTCAAAGAAGTTGTACATCTGCAGCGGCTCGAACGCGAAGTTCTCGCCGTACGACTCGCCGCCGCTATCCGCAGAGAGCACCGACGCCGCGCGCGAGTCGATGATCGGGTCCTCAAGCGCGTTGAACGCCAGCGGGATGTCATCGAGCTGGAACGAGGGCTGGTCGAGCCCGAGGTCGAGGAAGGGCGTGTCGTGCAGAGCGCCGCCAGGGTACGCGAGGCCGGGCAGGTCGAGGCCGGCGTCGAGGCCTGCGTTGAGGCCGGCGTTGAGGCTGCTGGGTATATCAAGACTGTCCATGAGGTGGGGCCGGATCTCTAGCGAGACACCGGAGCTCAGCGCGCCAGGGGCGCTGGGTGCGGGCGCGGCGGAATGCGCAGACAGCATTCCGTGTGCATCGCGGTCCGCATGCGCGTAGGCCGCATGTGCGCCCGGCGCGCCCGGCGCTGCCGGGTCGCTGGGCCGTGCGTTTCCAGCGCTGGCTAGGCCTAGCCCGGGGAAGCCCTGATCACTAGTGGCTGCCGCATTCATGTGCGGCATGTGGCTCGCAGCCCCGGCGGCGTTGCGGCTCGGCTGCGTCTGATTGTAGGCATCGGGGTGGGGACCAAGCTGCGGTTGCGTGTGAGCCCCACCTTGTGTCCCAAGTTGCGACGCGGCCTGCGGTTCAGCGTGTGTTTCGATATGCGGTCTGAGGGCCTCCATTTGGGAGCCCAATTGCGACCCCGTTTGAGAGCCCGGCTGCGGGTCGCTCTGAGACAGCGTCGAGGAATTTAGTGCGAGCTGCGCCTGCACAGAGTGGCCGGCGTGTGCGCCAGGGTCGTTGTGCGCGAAGTCGTGATAGTCGCGTGGCCCAGCCACGCTCGGCAGAGAGTAGTCGAGATCGTGCATCTCGAGGTCTGCCAGGTGCGGATCCTGCGGCATGCTGAACCCACCCGGTGCGGCCATGTTGGGCACGCTCTGCGTGTGCGGCAGCGCCTGCGCGTGCCCCCGCGCGAAGTTCGCGGTAGCAGGTGGGCTGGCGGAAGCGGGCGGGCCGTGCGACTCGGGCGAGAATGCGCCGAAGTTGAGCGACATGAAAGTGCTCAGCGAGCCGCCCGATTCGAGCTCGGCAGCCGGGCTGAACGGCGGCGCCGGTTCGCCACGAGAGCCGGCTCCCGCAGCCGGCAGGCCGCTGCTGCCGCGGGCCCTCTGGTGCTCGAAGACGGCCTTGCTGTGTTCGAGCCGCCACTCGATGTTCTGCAGCCGCCGCGCGGCGAGCGGCGCGGCCTTGGCGCGCAGGTTGGCGTCGTAGAGCGCGCCGATCGGCGGCTGCGCAGCGACGTGCGCGTGTAGCCCGGACGTCGCGCCCGGCGCGGCGCGCGGGTCGTCGCGGCGGGTATTCATCTGCGTCACGGGTGTGCGCGGATGTCTCGAAGCGCCGGCGCGTCTGCTACGGCTACTTCGCTTACTGAGTCGGCGCCCAAGGCCCCAGCGGCGCTGCCTAAGCGCGGCGTCGCAAACACCCTAGCCCTGGACCACAGTGTCTGCGTGGCCCTGGAGCAGCAATCTCGCGATCGCGGCGGCCGGGTGCGCCCAGGCGGCGCGCGCGGGCTGGTAATACGTTAATTAGGTACTAATATGGTCATTGTATGTGCGTGATCAGCCGGAGCACGCGGGGCGCAGGCGCAGGGCATGCTCGCGCATGCTCGCGCATGCTCGGCGCGCGCGCGAGCGGCCCACTCGTAGGCGGTTTTATGCGGCTGGCAGCAGCGGCCCGTCCCCCAATTTGGAGACGCGCCGAGCGCACGGGCGCTTTGGGTAGAGAAGAATGCGGGTGCACAGACGCCGTCGGGATTCGAACAAGTTTCATAAGGTCCGGACGGCCGCTAGAACCCGCCAGTCCGCTCTGGCTGTAGCTTAAAGAAGCTGGCGACGGCATCTGTGGTGCTGCCGCGGTCATTACTGTGCACTTGGGGCGACACGCGGGCTCAGTGTGCAGACTGCCAAGGACTGCCAAGGACCGCCTCGGCCGGAGGCGTTCTATATGCCGGCAGCGTGCCACTCGTGCAGACCCACGGTCCGCGCTGGAGACAGATCAGGGCCCAAGCGCCTAGATGCCCAGGATACGGTCGCGCTCGCTCTCCCATGTGTCGTGCACGTCCTCGAAGCCCGCGTGGAACACGCGCGAGCCCTCCTCGCGCAGCTCCTCCTCCTGCTGCTGCCGCGCCTCCTCCTGCGCCATTTTCTCCATGTGTTTGAGGTCGTCGTCGCTGGGCTCGTAGATGTGCCAGATCGTGTAGTGCGGCAGCCCGATTACCGAGAAGCCCATGTCGTTGCACAGCTTCCCGAAGCCCTCGGTCTCGGCGTGTCGCTTGTAGCTGAACGCGGGGAAGCTCGCGCCGTGGCGGAACACGCTCGCCTTGGCCAGAATCGAGACGCCGCCGATGCCGTCGAGCGCTACCTCGACGGCGGGGTCGCCGTTCGGGTCGCGCAGGTACGCAAGGTGCGGCCGCCACGTCGCGTACTCCTCGTAGCCCTCGACCACGACCGCGTTCTCGTCGAGGCTGTTTGCCAGGTCGATCGATGTCTGGCTCTCCTGCCACGAGTTCAGGTCGTACGGCTGCTCGTACCCGAGCCAGTCGGGCAGCGGCCGCCACACGTTTGGAACGATCACGTCCGCGTCGTGCGCCATAAGGTCCTCCAGGATCGTCGTCGGCACGGTCTCAACGTCGGCGTCGCGCCAATAGACCCAGCTGTGGTATGGCTCGAGGGACGCGCTCAGCAGCCAGTTGCGCGCGCGCGCCATCAGCTTGCGCCGCGGGCCCTGCGCCTCGAAGCTATGCCGGTCGCTGAAGCCCTGCCCAATGGCCTGCCCGAAGTCCTTCTTGTAGATGTTCACCGTGCCGAAGCTGAGGTGCGCCAGCTTGCTGCGCGTGTCCTTGAGTCGCTGCAAGCCCAGCAGCTTCTCGACGAGCATGTCGAGCGTGTTGTCATTCGTGTCGCTCACGAGAAAGGCAAGGTCAATCAGCTCGTGCGGGTACGTCATTTCCTGCAGGTGCCGGAAGAACATGTCCATGTGCGTCTCGGCGTCGCGCAGCGGTACCAGAAACAGCACCCGCTCGCGGCGCTGTGCGCCCTGTGTCGTGCCCGCAGCCAGACCGAGGTCGTAAGTATACACGTCGGGGTCCAGGCTGCGCGCCAGCGTTCGCCGCCCGGGCGTGAACCGGCTGCGCACGTCGGGCCGCGCCAGCACGGCCAGCACGGCCAGAACTACCATCAGCAGCGTCGCGGGTCGCGTGTAGTCGCGCGTCCGCCGTGCCGCCCCGCGGCCGAACTCGGGCGCGGGGCCGAAGCCGCTTCCATACTGCATTCCCATCGCCACGGCTCGAGAAATGGACTTTGCACGTACGTCACGTGTGGCGATGTACCTGCGCTTAGATAACGCGCGCCGCCTGCGCCGCGGCGGAGGTCGCGCGCGATTCCGGCTTTGCCGCGGCCTGCCGGCGCAGGAAAAATAGAGCAATCTGTTGCTGCTAGTTTTCAACGCGTAGCCAGTTAGTGCGGATAGCGACGCGACCTCACAAACGCGAGAAATGCGATACCCCAACCCACACCATTCCGATGGCGGCGATAAGATTAACGCGTGCATACGCTGCGCGCAATATATTTAGCGCGCAGCCGTGGCGGAATTCGGCGTCTCGCGTACGCGAAGGTGACATATCTAACGTGAGGGGGTGTGCTACGATGTTTTTCTGACGCGGCGTGGAAAGCACACGCGCGGCACCGCCAACCCGAACGCGGCTAGTGGAGATGGAAGCTGGACGCGCCTCCTGGGATAGTTCAGGGACCGTGGGCCAGAATAAGCGCGCTCATAACAATTATCAAACGGGTTTTTGCGCAACCAGGTGTAGGCATGCCGCAGTCTCCGTGTCAGCGCCCGGAGGTCTAGGACGCGACTAGTTTATTGCATGGTGAGATGCACACCAGCACGTCCTCACCTGCGCAGGACTGCAGTCCGTTTGGGCCGCACATCCACTCAAAACCTTCATTCAACTGCTATATATTTCCGTATATATTTACGCCGTTGGGCAGCGGTATTGACGGTATTGCGCTATTATTATGAGACATGCCGGTTGCTGTACCCATGCTGATCGTGGGGTGAGTCCCAGACATTCCTGTCGCCACCAGCGGACTCTAATTTCGTGTGAATATCACAAAAGATGTACTTAGATTGTGGTAATTCTACGTTCCGGCTGAGCAGACGTGTTGTCGGAACGATTTTCTGTGAACTCGTCCTGGAGTTGTCAGGACCGCTGGCGGGCGCCGGTGGCAAAGACGAGAATTCGGGTAGGCTCGAGCAGGCTACTCAACACTAGGATTCACCACTTAATAACGCTCTCCGACGCGCAAACCAATTAGATCACCCCGAATAAGCAGGCCAACCTGAGTGTTATATCAAGCATAGCAAGATAGCACGTGTAAGTTTTTAATCTGCCATCGCAACGACAGGTATCGACAGTCTAACCCACACAGTGATACTGAGCGCGTCCGCGATGCTCGTTTAATATGTCTGGGTGCAGCGTCTAATCAGGGGACCACGGATGAGTCCGCGTATTAACTGCTGCACCGAGTCGGAAATCCGCAGCCACTCGAGATCCTGGTTTCAAGGGAAGTTTGCCTGCAGCACCTCATCCGCGCAAGATGTCAGTAGCGTGACTGGCTGGCAATCCTGTGAGCCGCGCGCCCAATCCTCTTGCTCTCGGAAGTAGAGCACCACCACAGTCGAGAGTGCCGACGCAGCGCAGCCACCAAAAACGACGCGCGAGAACGACGCACGAGAATCAATGCATGTCCACACACAGGTGGCTTGCCGGAATAAGCACTGCATCTAGACGCCACAATTCAGCGTTGCCAGCACGAAACCTCCGCATCGTCACGGGCGTTGTCAGTCTAGGCTAAGGCTCTTAAGCGGGCGAGAACGGTACACGCCCGCATGCTGCTATTTCGTGAAGTCTAAGATAAATAGCGATGCTATGGTTCGCCAGGTGCCTTGCGGATCGTGGAGTAGGTACGCGCAACGCGCGCCTCCTCTAGCTGCTCTGGATCAGACTGCGTTCCGAATTGTGGTGACTGGATGATACTGTCGACGACGTAGTACTGCACCGAGTTCATGATGGTGGGGAACACGAGCATCACGAAGACGATCTCGACTCGCTCGTCGAATGTAGACCACGAAATAAGGTAGGCAGCCCAGTCGTCAAGGAAGGGCACAAAATACAGAACCAACGACAGGACAAACTTCGACAGAATGAGCGCGAGCAGGTACAGCGACAACTGCTTAAAGTAGCTGCTCAGCTTCGGCGGATCGCCGTACTCGCCGCTGACAATGCCGCCGATGTTCAGCTTGGTGGCTAGCTTGTAGACGTACAGCAGCATGCACCACAAAATCGGCACGCCGATGGTTGTGTCGAAGAGGATGTTCAGGAAGTACCACGTGCACGGGTTCTCGTCGAGCCCCTCGCCAGGCTCGCTCGACAGCAAAATTGACCCCAGGACATTCAAGAAGTGGATGATTAGCGCGCCGACGACCTGCTTGCTCACGTCAAAAAACCAGATCCGCCACGGGCGTTTGGGTATCTCGTACTTGCGCTTCAGCACCAGCGAGAGAATCGCAATCGTGCCAAGAAACGCCTGCAGACACAGAGACTCGAACCCGAGCAGCTCGCACGTCTGTGGCGTCATTGCATGCGGCAGGCGCATCGCTGGCAGGCAGGTTGGGGGTCAAGTGTCGCGCCGCCTGAATCGCCAACCTGCTGTCTAAGCGGCGCCCGCTACGGTATCCAGTGTAGCGTATGCGCGTGCCACTACCCTAAGCCGAGCCCAACGCTCTCAACGTTGAGACCGTTGCGCGCAGCTTATTCCCGGCGGCGGCGGCGCGCACTGCTTACGCACGTAGTGTTGGTAGTCAAATCCAAGTTCTGGGGAAGGCAGGGTACGGATGCGTTGCGTCGAAAGGTTATAGGCATGCACTGTGATGTCACGGGTGGAGCCATAGCATGCGGCCACAAGCAGACCAAACATTAGAATAACTCGGACGTTCGAATGCTATTTCGTTCTAATGCCACCGTGCTGTGAACGTCCTCCTAATCCGTGCCCCTGTCAGTCCGTAGCTCCTTCATAAGGGATGTCATGGGTCCAGAATCTACGTCTGAAGATACTGTGGCTGTCTATGTGAGGGTAATTGTAGTTTTCTTTAGAGATCTGCCAGAGGATCTCGTACGTAAATTGGTGGCATTTGGGATGGATGTAAAACTCTCCTTCAACATCGACTCAAGGAGAACGTCTTAAGTATTGGAACTAGCGCCTTGTGAATCACTGCACAAACAAAAGTACCACATATTAAAAGCTGTATGCGAGGTCCAAAACAATAAGAAAGACGTAAACAGTATATAGTGATGTAGTTCAACAACACGAGTCCGAATGCGCAGGCCCGCTACTGCCTACTGCACCTCATAATCGCATTGAAGTTCTATGTTGTTTCCAGTTAAGGCGTATGAACCTCGAATGGAAGGCAGGATGAGTGCCCACAGAGGCTGCAATCTCGGTCTGGAAATGCGGATGTAGGTAAATCATCGCCGGCAAATTGCACACGAAATAGGCGTTGGCGCGTTATCAGAGTGGAAGCAATTCCCAAATTTCATATTGCCCAACAATCGTTTTCAGCGAATCTCAGAGGTTGTTACCCAGGATCAAAGTTTGACCGTGAGCAATCGCGAAGCATCATTCTTGTACACGCCCACAAGATCACTGGCGTGCTCATATAGCCTCTGTTTGAGGGACACGACAATAAACTGTGTCTCTTTAGAGTGGCTCGTCAGATATCGTGCCAAGCTGGCCACATTGGCGAAGTCCAGCGCCGCGTCCGCCTCGTCGAGGACTACAAACGGCGGCGGGCTCATCTGCTGCACGGCGAACAGAAGTCCAAGCGCAGCAATGCTTTGCTCGCCTCCGCTGAGCCGCTCAGCTGGCGTGAACGTCTTGCCTTGCGGCTTGACGGAAAAAAGGACGCCCATGTATGGCTCGTCTTCGCTCACAGGTGTAAGCTGAGCCTGACCCTCACCCGCCAACTCGCGGTAGACTTGCGTCAGAGCCTCCTGGACGCGAGAAAGTGTGGCAACGAACTTGTTGCGCCGCGTTTCTCTGCGCTGGGCAAATGCATATGCCAGCGCATCATATTCCGAGCGCGCCTCTTGCCACTCCGCGTCGAGGTCATTGCACTCCTGGCTAGCGACCTGCTCGTCTCCGTCCTCGCTGAGAGCCAAGAGCGCAGTCAAAGGCCGAAGCTCTGCTCGCATAGCAGAGAGCTGCTCATCAACCTTATCCAAGGACACAGCATCGCGTAGGAAACTCTCGTCGGCAAACTGCGCCGGCTCAACCTCGTCGTCGTCGTCGTCGAACGCCGAGAGCTGCGATGCGAGCTCCATCATCTTGAGTGTTTGTTCCTGCTCAGCATCCGCCACGCGTTGTTGCGCCGCCTCAGCCTCGGCCTCGACTGCGCCGACCTCATCGCTCTTCTCTTCAGCAGAGGCATGGGCGGCCTTTACGCGTGCGCCCACCTTGTCGAGCTTCACGAGCGCGGCCTGCAACTCTTCATCGATCTCCTCGATTTGCGATGCGACCACGCGCTGCTGCGCGGAGAGAGCTTTTTGCCTTTGGCTCTGCTGCGCGAGGTGCTCTCTCGCAGTGTTAAGCCGCGACGACGCGAGCGCGAGCCGCTCCTCTAAGTCTTGGCGCGTGCGCGCCGCTTCAAGCAGCAGTGCTGCGCTGCGACCTAGCAGCCGGTCCCAGTCGTCCAAGCTGCCGCCGGCTTGCTCCAGGAAGGAAGAAAAGGCCACCACGCGCTGACCATGGAGCTCATCGCGGGCAGCGTCGCGGCGGTCGATGGCCTGCGCCGCGTCGGTCTCGGCGGTCGAGAGGTCGCTCTCCGCGCGCACGCGCCGCTCGGTGCAGTGCCGCAGCTCGCGGGCCGCACTCTGTTCCTGTTCGGTCACCACGGCGAGCTCGCGCTCTGCGGCCTCCACCGCGCCCTGGAGGGACTCAATATTGCGGTTGAGATGAAGCTCGGTATCTTGAAGCTCTTGCTCGCGGAGCGCGAGCTCCTTCGCGCGTTCGGCAAGCTGCAATGAACGCCGCTCGAGGGAGGCGCGCGCGCGCGCAGAAACCGCGTTCGCAAGCCCTTTGGCATTGGTGATCGACATCAGGTTGTTGGCACTAAGCGAGGCGCCGTCGGCAGTGATCATGCGCATGCGCAGGCCCGCGCGGCGCAAGGCGTGCGCGTGTTTAAGGCTCTGCACGAACACAGCAGGCCCAACAGCAAACAAGAACGCAGGAAGGAACGCCTGCGCGATGCGTGCGCAGTCCACGAGCAGTCGCACATCCGCGTCTCTATCACTCTGCGCACTGACGTCCGCCAACTGCGCACGCGTGCTGGCCAGTTCTGGCGTACGCAGGTCGCCCACAGGAAGAAACCGGAACACGCCCAAGCCCTCGCTCCTTGCTGTCTCAATGCACGTCCGGGCCACGCTCGCGTCGTCGACGACTATGGCGTCGACCCATGGGCCCATTGCCTGCTCCAGGGCCAGCGCAAACTGCGGCTCGACAGGGCTGATCAGAGAGCCCAGCACGCCGTGCACGCCGCGGTGGGCCAGCCGGAGCCGCTCCACCGCGTCAAGAAGCTTGTGCCGTTGAGCTAGGCCCTTTGAGTCGCCCTCAGCGTCCCTTAGCTTGCGCATGCACTCCTCACGCTTGCGCGCGACCTCCACGGCCTCAGTGCGCAGCTTCTGCGCCTCTGCAACGGCACGCGCGATATCCTCCTGGGCCGACTCGCGCTGTGCGCCACGCTCGTCGCGCAGCGTTTCCAGCTGCTCCCTGCGAACGGCGAGCTCGGAAACACGGTCCTGAGCCGTGGATGCGGCGTCGGCGCGCTCACGCAGAGCGCGTGCGGCGGCTGCGCGCGCCTGCTCGGCGACGGCAGCTGCGCGCTCCACCGTCTGTAGCTCGTCCTGAGCCAGTGCCGTCTGCCGCAGGAAGGCGTCATCGAGCTGCTGGTACAGCGCGCGCAGTGGCTCGCTGATGCTAGGAGCGTCGCGCGCGCGCCGCTCCTGCTCGCGCTCGAACCGCGCCAGCGCCTGTGCGGCACTCTCACGCTCGCGCTCGCAGGCTGCGACAGACTCCTGGGCGTGTACAAGCTCGGGCTCGATCACACGCACTTCTGACAGCGCGGCGTCGGCCTGCTTCTGCAGCGGCGGGCGCTGCGCCCGCAGCGCGGCCACGGCAGCTGCTGCCGCGCGCTCGGCCACTCGTGCCGTCTGCAGGGCGCGCCGTTTGCGCGCGTAGACGCCGCGCACGCTCTTGGAAGCCGCGGCCGTCGTCGCGGCCTCTGCCGCGCAGGCCTCTGCGGCTTGCTTCGCATCCTCAACCTGCTTGCGGAGGCCCGCAAGCAGCGCGCGCTTCTCGCGCGACGAGAGAACGACCCGCCGGCGCTCTAGGCGGCGGATGCGGTGGCGCAGGCGTTGCACCTGCTCGCGCGTCGAGCCGATCTCGCGCGCAGAGTCGTGCTGGGCCTGCGCGCGGCTACGGCGCTGCGCCAACGAGCGCGTCCGCGCAGCCGCAGCCTGCACGGCGGCCTCCTCCGCCTCGAATGTGGCGCGCTCGTCCTCGCTGGCGCCCTCAATGAAGAGCGCGCGCTGCTGCGCATCGGCTGCCGTCAGCGTCTGCACGTCACTCTGCAGCACGACGCAGTTGCGCGCGCCCTCGCCGATATTCAGCGCCGCCCAGGCCGCACAGTATGCCGCCTCATCGACCTCAGCATCGTCGACATAGTACGCGGCGCACGTCCGTTTAAACGCCGTCGTCGCGGTCGCAGAGGACACGCTCGCAGCGACGTACATGCTTGCGGCGTCCGATCCACTGTGCACAAGCTCTTCAACGCGCTCGCAGCGCAGGCGTGCCGGCGTGAAGCCAGCGACGAAGCATACGGCGTCCAGCAGGTTCGACTTGCCGGAGCCGTTCAGACCAATCACGCCCACGAATGGAAGTGCCGCCAGCGGCAGGTCGTGCACGCCGTCGTAGCTCTTGAAGTGCGCCACTTGCAGCGAGACCAGCCCCATAGCCGCGGTTCGAAGGTGTGTGCAGCCGCTACGCGCCGCACGCGAGATTACTTTACGCGTCTATCACGTGACTCGTTGGGCGTGGTGTGGCAGCATGTGCGAGAGAGCCTACTTCTGCGTGATGCGCGCCGGGCATAGACATACTAGTCGGCCGGATACACGGGCAAGGCACTAGAGTTGCCAGGCACACGCCGGCACGCTTCAATTTACCATATTCGGCCGTATATGAGGCGCATGCGCCAGACGGGGGTGGAACAGGTTCATCCGCAACTGCACGTGTTTTCGCTCTACACAGGATAGCTTCCTTGAAATCTAATAAATTGGCCGTATATTTATAAGTAGATATCTTCATGCTCCCGTAGCCCGGATTTTGGCCCACGTGCTATGGCACGGTTGGTGCAGACACCCTCAGTGTAATTCGCATGGCAAAGCGACATTAGTGCAGGCCCGGAAATTTGGCTATAAACTGAACCTGCCCAGACGCGTAATGCAGCCTCCAGGCGGTAACAATTGTCTGGGCTACAGTTTCAGCAGGGTAAAGTCAGAAGCCAGTGAGCGCGTCCGTATGCGCCACCACCGCCGGAGAACTTCAGCACGCGGATGCTGCAACACATTTTTTAAACCCGGCTGGGCTGCACGGTATAATCCGAGTATGGTGGCCGCTGGCCTTCATATGTTACAGAGTGTTCGTCGTCTATGTTCGTTAAATAGCGCAAAGTCGAAGGCCGACCGCGTTGGTAAATCATGGGGGCAGTGCGCGCCAGGCGTCTACCGCTGCTTGCTGTCGTCGAAGCCTACGCATCCAAAATTTGGAGAAACTTGCGCGCGCCCTCCTGCAGCCCCGCGGTGCGTGCCTCGTCGTCGCGGTGCATCTCAAGCGCGCGCCGTGCGCGCGTGTCAAGGGCCTTCACCGAGAGCCTGGCCTCTTCTACGCCTGCATACAGGGCCTCGACGCCCGCGAGCTGCGCGGCCGCGTCGGCGGCCTGCTGGCGCGCCATCCGCGCGCGCACCTCCGCGGCTTGCTGTTCGGCCTGCTCAGCCTGCGCAGAGATCTCCTGCACACGCGCGGTCGTGAACTCGGTCTCAAACGGCGGGTTCGCCGCCACGAACTCCGCGAACTCATCGGCGACAGCGAGGTACCGACGCACCTCGAGTTCGAGCTCGCGCTGCAGGCGCGCAGCGGGCGCCTGCGCGCACTCGCCGTACATCAGCTCGCGCGCGGTCGCGTCGAGCGGCAGCGGCGCTGCGACAGCTACGGCGTCCTCGCCGAGCTCGTCCTTCACACGCTGCAGCAGCTCCGCGGTGCCATAGTACGACGCCGCCACGTGCGCGGCAGCATCGATCCGCGCGAACGCCGCATCGAGCAGCTGCTGCGCGCCGCGCTCGGCCGCGGCGGCGCCGCGTATCTGCAGAGCGCGCTGCATGGCGTCTTAATAAGGCGTGCGCGGGATCTGCCCGCAATCGGCCGCAGCCGGCGCGCAGCCGGGCGGCCACCGCGCTATCCCTCCCCCCACGGTTTAAGCGTGTCGACCACGCTGCGCGCTGGCTGCGCGCGTGCCGCACGGCTGGTCGCGCGGGCCGCGGCGGACGCGCGTGCGGCGGCCGCACACGTGACTGGCCCGCTTTGCGGTTTTTGCCATGGACGAGAGCGAGCTCGCGCGGCTCGTGCGCAGCGACCACGGCGCGCTGATGTTCACGTACAACACGGCCGTGCGGCACGGGCTCGGCGAGCTGTCGCGCGAGCAGACCGCGCAGCTCGTGGCCGGGTACTACTCGTACTTCGCGGACAAGCGGCACGAGACGCAGGGCCGCCCCGCGCGCGAGGACTCACTGAGCGGTGGTGAGTGGCGCGTGACCGAGCGGCAGCGTACGGTCAACGCTGCGCTCGTCCTCTGTCTGAACCTCGGCGTCGACCCGCCCGACGTCATCAAGACGCAGCCCGCCGCGCGCCTCGAGACGTGGGTCGACCCGCAGCAGTACACGGACGCGAAGAAGGCGCTCGAGCAGATCGGCAAGAATCTGCAGGCGCAGTACGAGAGCCTCGGCACGCGCACGAAGTACAAGCAGAGCCTCGACCCTAACAACGAGGACATCAAGCGCTTCTGCGTGGGGCTGCGCCGCTCCGCGCGCGACGACCGCATCCTGTTCCACTACAACGGCCACGGCGTCCCGAAGCCGACGCTGAGCGGCGAGATTTGGGTTTTCAATCGGGGATACACGCAGTATATCCCGCTCAGCGTCTTCGATCTCCAGTCCTGGCTCGGCGCGCCGGTCATCTACTGCTACGACTGCTCTGGTGCGGGCAACATCGTCAAGAGCTTCAACGACTTCGTCCGCAAGCGTCGCCAAGCACCGGAGTCCGACGACGTCAATTACCCGTTCGAGTCCTGCATGCAGCTCGCGGCCTGCCGCGGCGACGAGATCCTGCCGATGAGCCCGGACCTCCCGGCCGACCTCTTCACGTGCTGCATCACTACCCCGGTCGACATGGCTGTCAAGTGGTTCCTGCTGCAGAACTCGAACTTCACTACTTCCTCTGGCCTGGACCCGGCCAGCGTCAAGATCCCGGGAAAGATTACCGACCGCCGCACGCCGCTGGGTGAACTCAACTGGATCTTTACGGCCATCACGGACACGATCGCCTGGTCGGCCCTCCCACCGGCCCTGTTCAAGCGCCTCTTCCGCCAGGACCTCATCGTTGCCGCCATGTTCCGCAATTTTCTGCTCGCCTGCCGCGTCATGAAGGCTCACAACTGCCACCCGGTGAGCTCACCGGCAGTGCCGGACACCTCGGACCACCCGCTCTGGGACGCCTGGGACGCCACCGTCAACCACTGCCTGCTCCAGGTCATCACGGGCAGCCCGCCGGCCGAGGTCTGCCTGTTCAGCGACTTTTTCGAGCAACAGCTTACAGCCTTCGAGATGTGGCTCGTTTACCAAAGTGCCGATATCTCCAAGCCGCCGGAGCAGCTTTCGATCCTGCTGCAAGTTTTGCTCAGTCAAATACACCGCCTGCGCGCGCTGACGCTGCTCTGCCGCTATCTTGACTTGGGACCTGAAGCCGTGCGGATCGCGCTCAACATGGGCTTTTTCATCTATGTCCTCAAGCTGCTGCAGTCGCCGGCGCCCGAGCTGCGCCCGGTCCTGGTCTTTATCTGGGCGCGCATCATGGCCGTCGACCGTAGTGTGCAGACAGAACTGGTCAAGGAAAACGGGTTCATGTACTTTGTGAACATTCTGCTCGACGCGAACCCGCGTGTAAGCAAGGCAGCAACCACTAGTGACCCAGCTATCTGCTGCTTTGTACTCGCCCAGTTCGCCCATGGCTTTCCGGCTGCCGCAGGGTTGCTGGCCGAGATAGAGCCTCTCATCCTGCGCCTCGAGTCGTTCCTGGATTCGGAGTCGCCTCTGCTTCGGCTGTGGTCGGTGCTGCTTCTGTCCGAAATCAAGCCCCAGCGCTCGCTCACCCTGATTCTGTGGCGTCTCATTGACCCTATTCCGGAGGTACGCGTGGCCACGCTCTACACCGCCGCAGCCTATATCGGCTGCGCCAACTCCGACATGGACTCGATCGGCAACGCTATGGTGGCCGATGCGCTTGACGGCTCCTCGATCGTGCGATACGAGTTCGTGGTCGCATTGTGCCATTTCATCGCGCGTAACGAGTCCAAGTTCCTCGTATGCGCGTTCACAACCCTGGAGGAGGAGTTCTCCGCGATGCGGCGCAACGGGGATCTACGGAGCAAGAGTCCAGCACACGGAACCGTCTGCCTAGCACTCTGGCGTTCGGTCCTTGTGCTCACCACCGATGCTATGCCATATGTTCGCGAGGCCGCGCAGCTGGTGGTCGACAGCGTTCACCAACGTCTGTTCACGACCCCGCTCGCTACTCAAGCCGCTTCCATGTGTTTGGATCTCATAGAAAATGGCGCGCCTTCGCCTGCAGTTCCGGCCCCGCCCGAGGTGCGTCTTACCGAGACCGATCGGAGTGCCGAGCCGGCGAGCTTCTCACTCTTTGGACAGTACCGCATGGATGCGTTATCGCCGTCGGTCTCCGCGGCCACCCCACCGGGATCACCGGAGTCCCGACCGCCAGGTCCTGAGCTCCGAATCGAAGCAGAGGAGTTGCACCCTGTGCCCTCTGCGAGTCCGAGCAAATTGACCGCGCACGACTCGCTTGTTCAGGCGCAGTCGAAGAGCGAGACTCATAACGATACACCGGTTGGTTCATTTATAAGGTCCGCAATCAATTGGTTTGTGCAGGATGATGTCTCAACCGCCTCGATGAACTCGAAGCTCGCTCTCTCCAACAAAAAGAACCTAGTCTCCATGACGCCGCAGGCACCGGCACCTACGGTGGCTGCACCATCGCCAATTCCACCCACGCAGGCTCTCGCCTCACTTAATGTGGACGCGCGGCCGTCAAGCAATCTCTCAGTACAGTCCGACTTCCGCGAGTACTGCGTCGAATTTTTCCGTGAGCCTCAACTCCGGCCTCCGGAGAGCGAGGAACCGGGATCGAACGAATATAACGAGCGTCAATGGCGCAAAGCGCGCAACGAGCGGACCATCATCGAGACACAGGTCCAGAAGACCTTGGCGCTAAAAGGCACGTGGGGGAATCACGTCTCCTCTGTCGTCGGAATCGGCGACCCTCCGAGGCGCCTGATGTTCTCTCAATATGGCCGCCACCTTCTCGCCACCGATGACAATAATGTCGCGGTATTCGACTGGTCTAAAGGTAAAATATTGAACCGGTTCCTTGGAGGGTCTGATATTTCAGACTTCCGATTTCTCAACGAAGATGACCAGCCGCTAGTGCTCACGGCCTCCCGTGACGGTACTGCCCGCGTTTTTCGTAACTACGATGAACCTAGTCAAACAAAAATCGTCACCACATGGTTTTTGTTTGCCGATCTGGTTCATCAACAGCCACGCAGCCCTCATGTTGTCATCGATTGGCAGCAATCGCGTGGCCATCTGCAAGTAGGTGGTGACGCTCGCGTAATCCGCATCTGGGATGCGGCGCGCGAGCAGGCCATCTACGATGTGCCGGTCCGGACAAGTGCGCAGCTAACGTCTTTGACGAGCGACCAGGTAAGCGGCAACATTGTCGTCGCAGGTTTCTCAGATGGTGCGCTGCATGTCTACGATAAACGTTTAGACAAGAAAAGTGGTCTCATTCGAAGATGGAAGCCGATCCCAAGCGATGTGGAGTATCACCGTATGGGCCACAGCAGTCGCATCGTAAATGTTCGAATGCAGAGAGGTGGAGCGCGCGAGCTGGTTTCGGGTTCGATGGACGGACAGGTTTGCCTGTGGGATATCCGTCTGGCAAAGCCTGTAAACGGATTCAAAGCTCATACGAAGGACATGAGGAGACTCGACATCCACGAACATGCACCAGTAATTGCCACGGCGTCCCGCGTGACAGGAATTTGGTCTACATCTGGTCACCGCGTTTCCACACTGAAGGGCATCTCCTCCAGCTACCTGTCGTCGAAGGTTTCTGCAGTCGAGGCGTTGACGTTCCATCCACACAACATGGCGCTAGCCGTCAGCCATGTCGACGGACCGACAATCAGCATTTACAAATGTGTAAATTAGGCGATCTTGCCGCTATCTGTTTCCCAAAAGTCAGCCCATGTCGGGCAAGCGCGAGCTGCACGCATGCACACGAACGGAAGCTTCGCGTTTCGCGCCCAACTGGTCACATATGCCTAGAAAATCCGAATAGAGACGATGAATTTCTTTTTAATACACAGGGATATAGATTTTTATGCTCGTTGTTGTGGTTGCAGTATCCGTTTACAAGAAAATCGCGACTCCTAGCAGCGCAAGTGCGAGTGAACTCAGAGAGACCTTGCCCGCACTGTTGACGAACTCGGGAGCGGTCTGAGACCCCGCCGCGGATGACACAATCTGGATGCCGGGAACGGTGGACGTTGGGGTAGCAGCAGAAGTAGCCTCCTCAGCTTGCGTAGTCGAGCTTTCAGCGTAGACGGAGAGAATAGTGGACTCAATAGTCTTGCATCCGGTTTCCTCGCAACTCGTCACAGTCTGCACAGTTTGAATCGTAGCCGTGGTACCACTACCCGGACTCGGAGTGACTTCAGCAGTGGCACTCTTTTCAGCGGTGGGAGAGGTCTCGGCCGGAGTCATCGCAGAGGAGGTCTCGGGGGTGGCCGGAATCGAGGACGGAGCAAGAGACCAGGACGTAGTTTCTGGCCCTAGACTAGTAGTGCTAACACTTCCAGCAGACTTACCGGTCTCCGGAAGGATCACCGACGAACTCGCAGTGGTAAGGGGACCTGGGCCGGTAGTGGCTTCGTGACTCAGGGTGGCAGAAGTGGACTTAGAAACAGTGGCTTCTTCAGTAGTGGAGACGGTAAGAACTCTAGAAATCTCCGTGGTAGTAGTGATACTGGGTGATCCAAGGGCCTCGGAAGACTCAGACGATGAGCTGTGACCAGAAACGGAAGATGTGAGACCAGTTGAAGCCGAAGTGGACGTGAAGGTAGATTTCTCGCTGACGCTCGTTGTCTCAGATGATGAGAGAGACTCAGTAGCCGTAGGTTTTGGCGGTTTGGTGCTCGTGGAAGTAGTAGCACTCAAGAAGAGCGACACTTCAAACGAAGAAGACTCTGGGGCGCTTACGCTACTGGAGGCGCTCGAAATACTGCCAGTGCCAGTACCGGTACCCGTAGCTGAAGTCCCATGAGAAAGTGTTGTCACCTCAGTGGTTTCAACACTCGTGGTACCAGCTAAACTAGCTGTGGATCCCGTGCCATGATGACTAGAGACAGACGAGCTGCTGCGTGAAATTGAAACAGGCAGACTGCTAACTTCGGTTTGACTGGATGGCAGTGAGGAGGAGGTCGCGATGGCAGAGCTGTGACTAGGTGAGGTAGCTACAGACTTCGACGACGTCTCGAGCGGAAAAGAGCTAGTGCTACTTGTCAGCGACTCTGTTGACTCCGTAGAGACGCTCTTCGATGCCTTACCAGTAGAAGAAACAACAGATTCGCCAGTATTCGAGGAGCTCTGAATATTAGGTGCAGTCGTCGTGGGACACCAGGTGATCGTCAAGGTCGTGGGAGTGGTGACAGTATATGTTTTACTGCCAGCAGTAAACGTCGTGGGCTCAGAGCATACCGTAGTCCAGATGGTTGTTTGAACAGTCGAGGTAACCTCTGTCGGTGGAAGAGTGAGCACGCTACTCGGAGGACAAGACGTGATAGTCAAGGTAGTAGGACGAGTAACCGTATAAGTGGTTCCGCCATACGTGAAAATGGTGGGCTCGGGACAGTAAGTGGTGAAAACCGTCAGGCTAACAGTCAATGGCGTTGGGCTCAGGGAAAGCACGCTCTCCGCAGAGGTGAGCGTGAGAGTAGTTGGCATTGTGATGGTGTACGTCTCTTCTCCCATGGTAAGCGTACCGGGTGAGCGCACCGTGGTGGTCAAAATCCTGGGCGACTCGCTTGTGGTGTTTACAGGCGCAGAACCACTGGAAGTACTAGTCGTGAGAGTAATAGTCTTTACCGACGTAATTGTGTAGGTGACGCCGTTAGAAGTAAACGTTGTTGGTGAAGTCACTGTCGTCTTAGAGACTCCAGTGGTGGAGCTGGTCTTAGTAGAATACGCTGTGAGCGTGAGAGTAGTCGCACGAGTGATAGTGTACGTCTCTTCACCGTACGTTATAGTGGTAGGGGAAACAAGGGCTGTTGTAAGAACGCTGGGGCTACTGGTGTTAGTGGTAGCCAACGCGCTCGTTGGGCAAGACGTGATCGTGAGGGTCGTGGCCTTGGTAATGGTGTAAGTCTCGTTTCTGTACGTGAATGTCGTCGGAGAAACGAAGGTTGTGGTAAAAGCACTAGCAGTGCTGCTTTGAGTAGTGATTACAGCACTCGTGGGACAGGAAGTGAGAGTGATGGTAGTAGGCACGGTTATCGTGAACGTTTCGTTACCATAAGTGAAAGTCGTCGGCGAGGTGATAGTCGTCGTCAGAACACCGGGACCGGTGGTCGCTTTCTTAGTACTCGAGCTTGTTAGGCACGACGTGAGTGTAATTGTAGTAGGCTCCGTAATGGTGAGGGTCTCCTCGCCGTACGTAAGGGTTGTGGGAGTGAGAATCGTGGTCGTCTTCACACCCGTGCTAAACGTAGATGCCGTCTTCGTGCAGACACCAGAATGACAAGTGGTGAAGGTGATGACAGTCGGGACGGTGATGGTATAGGTTGTGTTACCGTAGGTGACGGTAGTAGCAGTAGTAAACGTGGCCTCTGTAATACTTCCAGTCTTAGTTGAGCTCGAGAGCAGTGGTGAAAAGGTTGTGTTAGACGGGTGCACCTGCGAACCAGCTGTCGAAGAGATGCGTGCCGATGTGTTGAAGTATCCAGACTCGGCCGTGCGGGAACTAAGAGCTGAGGAGCCCCGAGTTGAGTAGGCAATTGTGGAGGAGGCAACAGTAGTACTTGAGCCATTCATACTTGAGGATGAGAGGACGGAGTGCTCGGATCCATGACTTGAAGCTAGCGACGACGAAACACGGGTCGTGGAGGTGTTGTGTTGGGTTGAAGAGCTTTGAGAGATCCGAGAGAAGGAAGAACCCAGATAAGAGCTGCTCGTGCTCGATACATTCACCGAGATACTAGCGCTGGATTCCGAGAAGATGTTGGAAGAGCCTGAAGGTGCCCCTGTTGAACGAGTACTGTTAGACGCAGGGTAAGGTGCGCTTGCTGAAGCGCTCGACAGCCCACTAGTCGAAATTGATCCCTGAGATACAGAAAAGGTGGACAGGATCGAGGAGCTACCACTAGTGGAACTAGCGGGGGAACCAGCACTGGAAACTAGGGGCTGGAACGAACGGGAAGTGCTGGAAGTAGTGGTTGAATTAAAGATCGGTTCACTGGAGGAGACAGCACTGCTGTTACTGTGGCTTACAGGCGTAACAGTACTTGCAGAGGGAATGACTTCAACGGAAGAAGACGCTGTCGTGGTGCCAGTACTGGTAGGAATCCCCGAAGAGCCATACCTGATTGAACTTCCGGGGAGGTTCGCACTAGCACTAGGCACAGCAGACTGCGACGCAACCAACTGGAGAATGCTTAAGAGAGAGGAAGCAATTAACATTTCGTGATGATTCGGTATCCAACCGGTGGTAGAGATAGAAGGGACGCTCACCCTATATATAGTTTCCGAAGTGGGCACGCATTGAGCACGCGTTTTGCAGATACACTCCTATTCCTGCATAATTTAGCATTTCGGGCAAGGGGCAGTAAGTGAAAATCAATACTGTTAATTAAGACAGTTATCGAGTTCTAAATATCGCAATCAGAGGAGACAGACAGATCAGTTTTCTAGGCAAGTCACTACGAGTTGATCGCCCGCAGAGGTTTGTTCAGGATAGTGCTTGCGGCAGTTAATGGCTTGTCTACGTGTGCCGTCCCTTGCCAATTCGAGTCGGTACTGCCGGATTAGGAATTCTGAAGAGTATCCACTAACTGCTTGGAGTACCTAAATAATCACGCATCTCGTGCATCCAGTTCGACAGGACGAAATCGCTCTCAAAATTATCGATTGGTATCTTCTTGATCGTTCGAGCAGCATGTTGCCCAAGGAAAGAGCTAGCAACTGCGATTCCAATGGTCTTGCTTTCTCTCTATTACTTTTATTTACACAGAGGTACATACCTGCTATTCAGACAGACATAATGCGATTCTATACTTCGCAAATCGCTAGAAATGAGCTACTTCATTGCACAACGCATTGCTGGTCATCCACGGGGCATTCGGGATCAGGAGTCGTGGCATATTATTTAACAGACAGGACAGGTTTCTGCGATTCTTTCCGCTTGCTTTTGGAATAATATGCAACGTGAGCACCGACTTGCGCACTTATTGTACTTTGCGACCTCAGGATACGCAACCTGAGTCTCGATAGGGTGCTCTCGATGAGTTTCAGGAAGTCCATTTAAAGCGGCCAACGTTTGCAGCTAGCATCTTGCCTCAATTGCTCGAGACTTTCCTATCCCCTGCCAGCTTGTTTGTGATGGGTCGTTTGCTCTCGAGATTTGCCGCAATTGGCCGAAGAACTCGGACGCATAGACCAGATCGCGACACACTATGACTCGTGCTTTGTCTGCAGGATTAAGCACGTATGACGGCCAGCTCCATCCCAGAGAAAGGGTCCGAGTGCCAGGCAGGCATGACATGTGTCGCTCCGGTTCTATTCCGTGAAATAGAAATTAAAATCGATTGGGTGCTCACAAATCGCCGCAAGAAAGCTCTGTACTCTCATTTGCTTGACGTCACACTCTTGCTGAAATATTTTTTAGGAAATATGCTGGAGTGGGGGATGAGCAGCTCCGTGAGCCGCCTTGTGCCTTCTTGGCTAAGCATTAGGTGCGGTATTACCCAGATAAGTACTGCCATTAAATTATGCGACGACGCCTCCGTTGCTAAAGACGTGCACCACAGAGTCGTAGAGAACTAGACGTACAAAGAGACGAGATTATATAGAGTTCGTAACGCTTTCTCTAAACATCCCGGACAAAATCGAGGTGCCGCGACGAGTTCCTCGCTGGTTCTAGCGAACCTTCCAAGAACTTCCTGCGGCATGGAGTGCATGATTTTAAGGTGCTGCTCACATGAGGCAGGCGATAGCAGCAGCGGCGACACAGCCAACAAGGCCAGAGGAGACCTTGTTGGCCGAGTTAGACAGACCAGGAATAGTCTGGTTGCCACTGGAGGGCAACACAGGAATGATGGTCGACACCACGGGCGGGTTCGTCACAGTGGAGTTACCAGCTGACGAGACGCGCGGGATGATGGCCGAACCCGAAGACGCTGACGTGGAAGAGGAGGGAGCGAGAGTAGAGCTCTCGCACACGAGAGGGCACTCCGGAGTCACAGTGACAGTAACTGTGGACGGGACGGCAGTCACGGTGACGGTAGACGCTTCCTCGCAGCTAGATGCGGCAGTTTGGGTCACGGTGATGAAAATCGTCTCGCCAACGGTAGTCGCGAGCTCAGCACTAGCCGACGGCGCAGTCGCGGTCGCGGCAGCGCTGGTGGTCGGGGTAGTGGTGGCAGAGGCGCTGTTGGAAGTCAAGATTGAGGTCGTCGTCTCGACCGGAGCGACCGTCGGAGACAGGTAGGTCGAGCACACGGTGCCGTAGCAAGTGGTGATCGTGAGGAAGATCTCCGTGGTCAAAGTTATCACCGAGGTGATGGTGGCCTCGCTGCTAGCCGCGGTGGCAGAAGGAGTTCCCGTGACAGAGGTGCTGGTCGCAACTGGCGAAGAAGTGGAACCGGTAGAGCTTACAGACGCGGTGGACGTGGTGCCAGTTGCCGTGGCGCTCTCCGCAGCCGAGCTGGAGGCAGTCTCCGGGCAGTAAGTGATCGTCAGCGTGGTGGGGCTGGTGACCGTGTACGTGGTTCCACCGCGAGTGAAGGTGGTAGCCTCGGGGCAGTACGTCGTGAACACGGTGTACTCTACGGTGGTAGTGGCGTTCGACGCGGTCTCGACCGGGCCGACAGTCGGGGTCAGGGACGCCGAGGAGGAGGTCGCGCTCGACGTGATAGTCGGGAGCTTGTCCGTGCACGTGCAGTCCGTGATGGTGAACGTGGTGGTGCCGCTAACCGTGTAGGTGGAACCGCCGTACGTGAACGTGGTCGTGCCGGTGTACGCAGACGTGTGCACGATCGGGGAGCTGGTACTGCTCGTGGCCGGGTCAGCCGTGGTGCTGGAAGCAGGGTCCACGGAGGTGCTAGAGTTGGTGTATTCCGGCGCGATCGTGGATGTGATCACAGTTGTCGAAGTCGTGACGGGCTCGACCGCAGTCGTGCTGCCAACGGTGGAGGAGACCACGGTGCTGTTTGCAGTGGTGCTGCTCGTCTCGTCCGCGGTCGAGGTGATCGCGGTGACGTCCGTTGTGGACACGACGGAGCTGGTAGTGGCCGGCGTCGTGGAGTCCGTGGAGACGGAGGTGCTAGAAGTAGTAGGATCCACAGTTGTGGAATTTGTCGTGGACTCCGAGGAGATAGTTGTCGAATCGACGGCCGTCGTGCTCGATGTAGCAACATCGGTTGTGGACGAGGCTGAGCTCACCGAGGAGGTTGTAGCAACGACGGAGCTGCTCGTGGTTGCAGCAGCGGCAGCGCTGGCAGATGCGGCTGCCGTGACGGGAACGAGAGACAAGAGAGTGGACGCGAAGAGCATAATAAAAGAAAGGAAGGGTCGGTGCGCTTGAGTATTATTTGCGCGGGTTCTAGGGGGTTATATACGTGACGTATGTATAACCCTAAGTGACGCGTTCGTGCATCAGGGTTAGTGAGAACGCGTCAACTTTTCAAGGGTTGGCGCAGCAGCGCTGCCTGTGCTTATGCATAGGCCGCACACAACGTGCAGATCCAGGGTGGTTGAGTGCCGAAAGGGGGTTTGTGGAATGTTGGCGATCTATTATTAGCATGTCGTCTGTTTAAGATTAGTTCGCGAAGAAAATGGGGCTAAAAAGCCGGTCCGAGATCCCCGCTTTTGGCGCCGCGGCACGCAGACCTAAGCCTCACATCCAGGGCGCACTAGACGCGCTGTTGCTGCGATGCGCGCGCTCGTCAAACGGGCCGCACGGGCGCGATGCTAGGCGATGCGCACGATTTTCTTTGGCGGCCCGCCCGCCTTGCGCTTGCGCGCGAAGACGGTCTTCTTGGAGGCGAGCGTCGCCTTGGCCTTCTCGGCGAGCGCTGGCTTGAGCACGGGCGCCTGTCGCAGCAGCTCCGGCAGCAGGATCATGCGTACGTGCGAGCCGCGCACGAACACCGACGCCATGAACGACTTCGCGCCTTCGCGCGTCGTCACGACGACGTCGCGCATCTGCAGATTCATGTTGTCCTCGCTCTTCTCGAGCTTGCCACGGTACGTGTCGCCGTTGCTGAGCTCCACGGACACGATGTGCTCGCGGCTCTCCAAGAGCAGCGTCAGGGGCACGCTCTTCATAGGCAGGCACTCACGCTGAGGTCCACGGGCTCTTCGTAGACAAGGAAGACGCGCGAAAACTGTGCACGCCGCGCCGCTCGATCCGCGCCGTGTATGACTAACCCGGCAGCGTCTCGCGCAACTGCACTGCGAAGCCGCGTCCGAAATCGCCTCGTGGAGCCGCATTTCGACCGGTTGTGGCCTCTCATTACACGCAGTCGCACATACCGCCCGCATCTTCCTCAGCCGTCGCAGCACTCGTGCCGTCCGCCGCAGCCCCGATGGACGTCGTCGTGTCGCAGGTGCGGCTGATGTTCAGCCTGGACACGATCACCGACTGCGCCGTGGCCGCGAATTGGCTGTACCTCGTTGTGAGCTCATCGTCGGTCGTGCGGATCAACCTCGACTCGCCCGGGACAGTGGAGAACATCAGCATCCCGGCACGGCACGCCGAGACCGCCGGCAGCATCCACCGCATCTTCGTGGACCGCCGCGGCGCGTTCGTGCTGGCCGTCACGACGAAGCTCGAGCACTTTGTATATAGCGACAGCGCGCGGCCCGAGTTTGAGCCCGTGACCAAGCTCAAAGGCACGCCCACCGTGTGCTGCGCGTTCCACCCCGCCAAAAAAGGCACGTTTTTCCTAGGCACGAAGCTCGGCGCGATCCTAGAAGTGGCCGTTGACGCCGGTGCGCACGAGCACTACTTCAAGCGCGACTCGAAGAGCGTCGTGCAGGCGTGGAAGGGCGCGGCAAAGGAGCCCGTGCACGCGCTGTTGCTGCAGAACAGCGGGCGCGCGCTGCTCGCCGCGCACGGGCACCAGCTGCTGCAGTGGCAGGCCGACGGCGCTGACGCCGAGCGGCTATTCGCCGGCAAACCGCGGCTCGTGTACACGAACCCGGACGCCGAGCCACTGCGCCAGCTCGCCGAGTCACCCGACGGCGCAACGCTCGCGCTGGTGCTGGGCCCCGCGCGCGTTGCGTTCGCGCGTAAAGGCGGCGACTTTGAGCCGCTGGCCGTCGCGGACGCCGACTTCGTGCTGCTCTCGAACTACCATCTGCTCGCGCTGACGCGCCACGGCGTCGAGTCGTTCAGCCTGCTCGCGAAGCAGCCCGTGCGCACGACGCCGCTGCCCGACAGCAAGCCGTTCGCGGGGTGCAGCGTCGACCTCGCGAACCAGACGTTCTGGGCGTTCACCGACGAGGACCTCTACGAGATCAAGCTCGAGCACGAGACGGCCGGCCTCTGGAAGACGCTGGCGGACCAGGGCCGCTTCGATGCGGCGCTGGAGGTGTGCGACACGAAGGAGGCGCGCTCGCGCGTGCTCGAGCTGCACGGGTACGCGCTGCTGCCGACGGACGCGGCACGCGGCGCGCGGCTGCTCGGCGCCAGCGCGGCGCCGTTCGAGACGCTCGTACTCGCGGTCATGGACGCCGGCGGCGAGGCGGCGCTGGCGGCGCTGCTGCATGCACGGCTCGCGCACACGCAGTCGCGGTTCCAGCAGGTGCTGCTGACGTCGCTGCTGGCCGAGCTCGGCGAGTACGCGGACCTCGAGAAGCACGCTTTCGATGCGGCGACCGTGCTGCAGGCGATGCGGCGCCGCGGCGACTTTGCGGCGCTCATCACGTTCGCGACTGCGATCGGCGACTATGCTGCGGCGGCGCAGGGCTACGTCGCGGCCGAGCGCTGGCCGGAGGCGCTAGCGCTCGTGCGCCAGCACGGCGCGGAGTGCCCCGAGCTCGTCTACGCGCACGCGGCCGCGTTGCTGCGCAGCGTGCCCAAGGAGACGGTTGAGTCGTGGATGCGGCTGCCGCAGCTCGACGCGGCGCGCCTGCTGCCGAGCCTGATCGCGTACGCGGACGCGTACCGCGGCCCCGTGGCCGAGAACCAGGCGCTGCGATACCTGAAGCATCTCGTGTACAAGGAGCAGAACCGCGACGAGGCCGTGTTCGAGGCGGTGCTGGCGATCCTGTGCGCGCGCGCGGATAGCGCGGAGCTGCTAGCGTTCGTAAAGGAGCAGGTGCCCGCGAACTATGACAACGACTTTGCGCTGCGGCTGGCGCTGAAGCACCGGCAATACGAGTGCGCAGTGTACCTGTACACGCAGATGGGCCTGTACGAGGAGGCGGTGCTGCTGTGCCTCAAGGTGGGCGGCGAGGCGATGTTCGCGCTGAGCGTGGACATCGCGGACAAGCAAGCAGCGGGTAACGAGGAGCTGCGCAAGCACCTGCTGCGCGTGATCTCGAAGCACGCGATTGAGGCGCACGGCCCTGCGGCCGCGCTGCAGTTCATCCACCTGCTGCGCATCGGCGACCTGCTCGTGCAGTTCCCCGAGTTCGAGTCGCTGGCCGAGCTCGCGCCCGAGGTCGTGCGTAGCCTCGAGCACACGAAGAACAAGCTGCTCGCCATCAACGCCGAGATCGACGAGTCGCTGCGTGCGAGCGAAGAGATCCAGCGCGAGATCTCCGAGTTCCGCAAGCAGTCGGTGCTCGTCGAGCCCGGCGAGCCGTGCCAGTTCTGCAGCTACCCGCTGGCCACGCGGCGGTTCACCGTGTTCCCGTGCCAGCACGGCTTCCACGCCGACTGCCTGCAGAAGAACATGCAGCAGATCTCGCGCGGGCGCGTGAAGGAGGCCACGGAGTGCGCGCTGTGCTGCGACGAGAACATACGGCAGATCGTGGCGCCGCTATCGGCTGAGTTTTGAGCTTGCCCGTTTTTCCCAGGTACAGCTGCGACTTGAACGGGGATTACCAGTGGCGGTGGCCGCGCCGTTTTGGTTACCAGCGCACGCGAACTTGAACCCGCCGGCTGTTCGTATTGCATCAAAACCCAATTGTACATAGGCCTGCACCAGGTCGCCGGAGTTGAGAATGGCCAGAATAGCAGGTATGCTCCGGCCTGAGACCGCGCATAGTGCGCAGCGGATGAAGCCGAGGGCCTTCTACTTCGGTGCCGACTCCTGCCAGGCTTGACCGAGAAGCCAGTTCGATATGGATACGCATACGTATACGTATATGTATATTAAATCCAATGAAACGCTAGTTCGCTATGGATGTATGCGCGCCGCGAGCGAGAGCCTCTTTGCACACACTCTACACGGTGACGCGCGCCTGTGCCAGCTCCTCGCTGACGACTGCCTGCAGCGAGACCGGCGCTGGCAGCCTCGCGAAGTGGTGCGTCGCGGACATCTTCACGGCGCGCAGCAGGTCTTCCGGCCGGGCGACGAGCACCACGATGCCCTGCGCATCGAGCTTGCGCGCGAGCTCGAGCTGGTGGTTGTCCATGAGCGCCGTGTTTACCACGACGAGGACCTTGCGCGCCGCGGCGCCGTCACCCCGCTCGACCGCGTCCAGGATCGATCCTGCGCCGGCGTGCGTGATCACGAGGTCGCACCGCGCGACGCGCTCGCGAAGACCGACGTCGAAGTCAAACCCCTGCACGCCCGGCAGCGGCTGGAATGCCGCCGCGGCGTGGCCGTACTGCACCTCGACCTCGGTGTACCCCAGCCGTCGTAGCACGTCAACGAGCTCGGCGTCGACGGCCGCGACGAGGCCCTCGAACGGCACCGTCGCGCCGCTGAGCACGATGCACCGCATGGCCCGCTTGGCGCGCGCGTCAGCTGCCAACGCACGCCGCGCAGGGCAGGGGCGCTTGGGGCAAGGGCACGCGGCAGGGCGCGGGCGCGCAGCGTAAACAAGCGCGCCGCCGGTTTTGCGACGTGCGCATGACTCTCGAGGTGAAGCTCAAGGGGCGGCCAAACGAAGACCTCGTGCAGGGCTTTCCGGGCGTCCCCGCGACGTGGCCACGGCTGGCGGGCACGGTCGAGATCCGACGCAGCGACGCGCGGCCCGCGCACGAGCAGGAACCGCTGCACATCGCGAAGGTGCACGTCGGACTGTATCGCACCGACGTCGCGTACGTGCCTACGCACCGGCCGTCGATCTCGGCGCCGAAGCGCGAGCAGTCGTTCCTGGTGACGCGGCAGAAGCAGGTTTTCGTGGGCCCCGCGCGCTGCTTCGCGCTGGACGTTCCTTTCACGCTGAGCCTGCCGACAAATCGGCCACCGACTGCGACCATCAGCCTCGCGCGCAGCGTCGCGTCGCTGTACGTTGCGTACGTCGTCGTCGACACCCTGGGCCCCGGCGGCCAGGACGCCGCGCCGCAAACGTTCAAGTTCCCGCTGCGCGTGCGCCGCTTCGACACGCTGTCCACGTTCGGTCAGTTCCGCGAGCCGCTCGCCGGCGAGGTGGTCAGCTCAGATCACCTGGCGACGCTCGAATACCGGCTGCCTGTGCGCGCGTACGGTCCGGGCGACGTGGTCAAGGCGATCCTACGCGTCGTGCCGAACCAGGACTGGCCCAAGGCGCAGAAGGTGAAGCTGAAGCGGCTCTCGATCGAGCTCGTACAGCTCACGAGGTTCTTCGGCGACCGCGGCCGCGACGGCGCCAGCCGCGACCTGCCGGCCTCTGAGAGCGACGCGGACACGACAGCCGACTCCGTCGGCAGCCGCGCACAGACACCAGCCGAGGGCACGCCCGCCGGCGCCTCGGCAGGCGCCGAGCTCGAGACCGACGAGACACGCGCGAAGATCGCGAAGGTTGTGCGCACATTCACAAGCGCCGAACAGGATGCGCGCACGGGCATTGTGAACGACGTGGAGCTGGCGCTACGCGTGCCCTCGGCTCTAGAAAGCAACGCCGACGGGATTCTGCCGAAGGAAGACCCCGACGTCGGCTACGACGCGCGCGTGCCGTTCACGAATTCCTGCAGCCTCTACTCAATCGAGTTCCGGCTCATCTTCAAGGCGCGCTTTAACCACGTCGCACACGACGTGCAAACGGAGGACACGGTGACGCTCTCGCAGTTTGACGAGCCCACACGCGTCGTGTTTATGAAGAGCCTGCTGAAGGAGGCGAACGCCGTGAAGCGCATGGACCGCCGTGCACAGAAACCGCTTGTGTACACAGAGCCCCTCGACCGCGAAATCATTATCTAGTGGCTGTTTCCAGCGACTGTTGAGCAGCTGGCCCCCCACACGCCACATCTTCATTGTGTCTAGAGTCGATGTAGACGGCAGGAAAGCAGAGCGAGCTCGCCACGGGGCGAACGGGTCGTTTGGAAGCTACACGGAAAGTGTACGCGCAAGTGCTCTCTCGCTGCTATGCGGTGGCCGTCGTTCCTGAACACATCAACGAGGCTTTCAACTCATCAACATGGTTTTCAACGGGACAGGTGTCGCGGTCCCTGGCGTGTCCTGCCGGCCTGAAAGCTAACACTCGTCTATTTGTTACTGTAGCTCGGCCCTACGCGACCATCTGCGCGCCCTCGAACCGACCGATGTTAACAAGCTGGCCGCTCCGCTTGCGGACGCAACAAGTGCCCAGGTCCTACTGCACGCTAAGAATCTCCCAGTGTGGCAACATATAAATGGGCACAAAGTAGGTGCTTGTGGCGAAAACATTGAGCAGCATACATCTATACATATTTAGAGAGGGGCATGAGCGCGCCATACGTACGCCTGCACGATTAATCCTGCTCTAGACTAGGTCAGATCAGCCGATAGAGGTCCCAAGCAAGCCATTCCCATACAAATGCATGCGTGCATGAATGCGTCACTCGGACGCGTAAACGCGCACGACGCATGAGAATTCGCGTTGGCCGTCCACGCGAGCTTATTATCTGCCAACAGTTCACGGATCGTGTCACCTGCTGCTCGTGACTGCCTAGTACCAAATAGCTGCAGAACTTGCGGGTGTTGATTAGGTCCCACTTACACATACTGCAGCACACAGGGCAGCGTGCACTCTTTCGTACCTACGTACACGGCTTGGTGGCGCCGCGATGGACGAAGAGGGCGGTTGCTGGGACGGGCGGCAGGTCGAGGTGAGCGTCGGCTGGAGTTCGTCCTCGCCTAAGGCCGACTTCCCGTTTCTGAACAGCGCCGATTCCAGCGACCCACAGACCACGCCCGTGCGCCGTGCGGACGCCGTTGCCGCGCGGCAGGCCGCGGGCGAAGACGTCAGCGGTGCGCGGCCTACGTGTAACCCGGCGCTCAACGTGTTGGGCCGCTACTCCGCGCTACTGCCAGGTTCGTCCCCGCCGCGCCCGCGCGTGGCTGTGCGCAAGCGCCGCACGCCGCCTAGCCCGGTCGCGCCGCAGACGCGCCACGGGTTGCGCATGCCGCCGTCTGCCGCGCCGTCTGTCGCTCCATCCATGCAATCAGAGTCGCTCCCGACGCCGACAGCGCTGGACCCGCTCATTTTCTCCAGCGACAGCGACCTCGAGGAGCTCGCAGTGGTGCAGCATGCGCCATTCCGCGAGTCGTACTTCAAAAATAAGCGCGCGCTGCGCTTCGTCGTGCAGCGCGTCGAGCAAGGCGACGACCAGCTCGTGCTGCACGTCACGGACTGCGCCAACTCGCCCTCACGCATCGAGCTTGCGGGTAGCTGGGCAGAGTCGAGTGTTGAACGCGGGGATATGGTACATTTCATACCTCCTGCCGGCACGTCCCCGAAGCCGGGGCAGGACGTGTTCTACGTCAATGACAAGGCCGAGAACCTCCTCGTGATCAACCCAGATATCCTCGTGTCTTGTACTGCGGTGGCCGAGTCGCTCAATTGCGAGCGTCAGGTCGTGCTGCGAGCGCGCGTGCGCACGCCGTCGGACCTGAACGCGCCAATCGTGCTCGGCTCCATCAAGCACCTGCTGCTGCAGAACAGCTTCCAGGCCGACGCGCTGCGCGACGCAACTGCAATGCTCGACATCCTCACAGCCGCCGCACAGGCTTACCGCCTCGATCTAAGTTTGGTGAAGCTCACGGTGGCGCAGGCCGTCGAGCAGCTGCAGGGTCTCATCGGTGTCATCCAGCAGTGGGCCGCAGCTGCGTGGGGACAGGACGCGCCGGGGCGCAGCGTGCTCACTCACGCCGGTCGCCAGAAGATGCGCGTGCGGCTTGAACGCGCCATTTACGTCGAGGAGGAGATCCGGTCGCCGCTCTGGGGGCTGGTTGGCAAGATCGACGTCACCGCAGAGGCTACAAATTTGCTTGATCGGCGTGCAGGCACGCGGCTGGCAGGCCTCGAGATCAAGACGGGCAAGGGGTTCGAGAGCGTCACACACGTCGCGCAAACGGCGCTTTATTCGCTGCTCCTTGCCGAGCGGCACCCGCACAACACACAGCCATGGTGCCTGCTCTACTACACCGAGACGGGCAGCACCGTCGCCGTCCTGCCGCAACCGCGCGAGTTGCGTGCGCTTGTCCAGCGCCGCAATGCCGTCGCTCACGACCTCTGGCTTCTGCCCGCGACGCAGCTTCCGGAGCCGGCGGCGGCATCTAGCACCGTCTGCAACTGGTGCAGCCGCCAGGACAGTTGCTTGCTTTATCTGGCTGGTTCGGAGGGCGGTAACACACATGGAGTAGCCGCGCTGGGCGATCTCTACACGGAAGCTACAGAGTCGGGTCGGCTTTCGCCACAATTTCTGACATTTGTACAACATTGGCAATCGCTGCTCGACCTCGAATACGAGGCCCACGCGAGGTACGCTGCGCTGCAAAGTGCTCAGTGGTGGATTTCTGGCATTGCCCCCATTATGTGGAGCCCTGAAACCGTCGAGAAAAGTGACGCTGGGTACGAGTACGTGCTGAGGCCGCGAGAGCGGCCCTCCGCGAAGCCAGTCCTGTCGCAGGCTGCGGCCTCATCGCAGCCTCCAGTTTCTCAGCCCGTTCCTCTGGTTGCCGGCGAACGCGTTATCGTTAGCTCGAAACAGCACATGGGCACAAGTTTTGGAATTTGTTTGGCGGCGGACGAGCAGCAGCTCACGGTTGTGCTGTCGTCGCCGCTCATGATGTCGGGCAAGTACCGGGTTGACGCCGATGCCTACGTTTCGGATCATAACCTGGCGCTAGCGCGGTTTAACCTCCACAGCTTGCTCTCGGACGACCGGCTGCGCCGGTTGATTGTCGATCTCGCTGCTCCGAGGTTCGCGACGCTCAATAGTGCGAAGTTCGACTCCACGGTTGAACGCGCGTCTACACGAGTACTGTATACCGAGTCTGCCGCGGTGAACGCTGACGATCTTATGTCCTCAGAAGACGAGCTAACGCAGTCACGCGCTCATGGTGACCTCAATGCTGATCAGCGCGCTGCACTCAATAAAGTCTTGAGTGCGCAGGACTACGCCCTGGTCCTGGGGATGCCGGGAACGGGGAAAACTACCACCATTGCTGCGATCGTCTCTGCCCTGGTCGAGCGCGGGAAGTCCGTTTTGGTCAGTGCATACACGCACTCTGCCGTCGACACGATTGTGCAGAAGCTTGTGTCCGCGAATGTGGAGTGCGTGCGCTTCGGCCGCAAGGACAGCGTGCACCCCGATGTGGCCTCTGTGTGTTTGGATTTGAACAACTTAGGGTCGCAGGACGACGTTAATCGATTCCAGACCACGCCTGTGGTAGCGTGCACGTCGCACGCCACGAACAACCGCTACTTCTCGCTGCGCGAGTTCGATGTTTGCATACTAGACGAAGCGTCACAAATTACGCTGCCGTTTTCCCTGGGACCACTGAGACTAGCTAAGTCTTTTGTACTCGTTGGCGACCACTTTCAGCTGCCGCCGCTGGTGCGTAACAGCCTGGCCCGCGAGCGCGGCCTCGCTTTGTCGCTGTTCAAGATTCTATGCGATGAGCACCCGGATGCTGTCGTGGAGCTGCGACGACAGTACAGAATGTGCTCGGACATCATGAGCCTGTCGAACGAGCTGGTCTATGGAGGGCGTCTCGAATGCGGCACCGAAGCGGTGGCAAACCAGGAGCTCAAGCTACCATCATTGGCTCATGTCGAGGCGTCACATCCTTACTTCTTCTGCGCGCAGCCAAAGAACCATGTGCTCTTTCTGAGCACCGACCTGCAAGGCGAGAAATCTTACGAGCAGGAGCACAACGGCGGCGTATCCAATCAGGGCGAGGCTGACGTCGTGAGCTCTGTCGTGCGACTCCTCCAACATGCAGGTGCACCACTACGAGACATAGCCGTTATAAGCGTCTACCGCCGGCAACTCTCGCAGATAACCCAGCAGCTGCAAGCCGAAGTGCAGCAAGGACTTGAGGTGATCACGGCAGACCAGGCGCAAGGCCGTGACAAGGCATGCATCGTGGTTTCGCTTGTGAGGTCGAACCCGGAGGCCCGTACGGGCGAGCTGCTGAAGGACTGGAGACGTCTGAACGTCGCGTTCACGCGCGCCAAGCAGAAGCTGGTCATTGTCGGCTCCGCAAAGATGATGCAGCGTGCCGACGGTGTGAGCCGTTTCTACAACTATATAAAGAGCCGCAACTGGGTCTATGAGTGCCCTGATACCCCATAAACTAGACAGTCCGTTTACATGCTATATTTAGAATATCAGGCTGCAGGTGCTCTGCGCCACCCCGCGCGGGGCACACGAACGCGCAGGCAGAAACGCGTAGGTGCGAATGGCTTTCTGCTGAAATATATACACTATGATTTCTGGGATATATGATATTATCGGCTTAATTAGGGCACAAAAACATCAGAAAATAACAAGCCACCCGAAGCGGCGCATGTTTCGCTACAGGAACTCGGCGCGACCACAAAAATGGCTAGAAGGGGGCTGCTACATGACCCACAGCACACCGGGCGCAGAGCCACTGTTCGGATGTCGCGTCGTCTGCACGATCGTGAGGACAATGCGGTGTTATGACATAATGCGTATGCACTCCGCCGCCGCGCTCAGGCATTTTAACGTGTACAAACGAGCCTAGGGGCGAGACTGAGATATCAACCCTTAACCTACCCTTATATCACAGGTCTGTCCATTTGTTTATTTAGCCCCGCGTGCCCAATTCCCTCTCTGAACCTACATTCATGAAAGCCACTCTCTTCGTCGGCCTGCTCGCATTGACTGAGGCCAGCGGCGTAGCGTAAGTACTCACCCCCCTCTCAATCTCGTGAGCAGCCATGCTAACAATTCGCAGTGTTCACCTCGCTCTTGTGGACAGGATTCTTCCCGTCCTCCCGAAGCGCCTTGCTGACAAGCAGGAGTACATTCGTGCTGGTGCTTTTTATCCTGACGCCTTCTACGACTGCATGGGCAAGTCCGAGGCCGCGGAAGAGGCGCATTGGCCCCCCTTTCTTGCGAAAGGCGTTCAGCTGGTCAACCAACGCCGCGCGCAGAGTGTGGATACCACCGCACTGGAGGCGTTCCTGCTCGGCGTCCTCACCCACCAAATTGCGGACATCAGCTGGCACTCGCTCGGGATTGAGCAAGGGCTGCTCAAGGCCATGGCTGATTCCGAGTTCGGCGGCAACTACGACGACGCACATTCACTGCTTGATATGGGGGGAGACTTCCTGCTCATCGGCCAGCTGGGCGTCGATGTTGCCGAGCTCACGCGCCCTTGGAAGTACAACAACGCTGACATCAAGGCCGTGCTCCGGCTGGCCGGGCACCCCAGTGTTTCGGGGAACGACATCACGTACTGCATGAGCCGAGGCAGAGCGGCACTCGCAGCGGAGAAGAAGGTGGCAACCGTCGGGTACAAGCGGCTGGCGCGTCGCTCGCCGTTCGTGTTCGACAATCTCGAGACCTACTTCGCCGGTGGGCTCACGGACATGATGCAGCAGTTTGAAGAATGCGTCCCACGGTTCTTGGCATGGACTGCTGGTGAATTGGACTTGCGCAGCCCTTGGGATATCTGCCAGGTCTTTCAGGGTCGCAAACCGCGGTACGCAGATGGAGGAAGCATGGTAGGTCTGCACCAGCGCTCGCTGGACTCGGCCGTGGAAGTCATCCGCGATCTGTCTGTTGAGTGCAAGAAGATGGTTGCACCCGTCAAGCCCAAGCTTCTAGCGCAAGCCTCGGTGATTCCCGCGCCAGCTCTGATTTCGGACAGCGAATCCTCAGTGGGGTCTCTTTACCGTCCTGACTTCGCGCGAAAAATCGTGTTCTGGGGACCCAACATCGCTATTTCTGCCCCAGGAGAAGGAGTCATCTACATCTACGACGAGAACATGCAGCTCTATTTCAAGATTCCGTCGCCCGAGCCTATCAAGAGACTCGGGTGCTATGCTACCGAGTTCGGACAAGAGCTTGCCATCTGGGAGAAACATCTTGTGGTTGCGAGTCCGGGGGCGTCGCAGCTTGACTTCTATAGCCCTGACGGTGAATGGTGCGGAGGCACAAAGTGGGCGGGGTCCGTACGCAGGTACGGCGCTCGCGGCGCAAAGTTTATTGGCGCGACGTTGGCCGTCGACAACGGATTTTCTGAGCTGTATGTGGGTGCCCCGTATCTCGACACAGAAACCGCCGACCAAGCGGGCGCAATCTTTCTGCTTCCGCGGGCCCTGCTTGCCCGGGTTGTAGGTTCGAAGGAGTACCTAGAGCTGCCGCTCGAGAAGCACCTGATCTCCATGGGCAAACAGCCGTACGAACAGATGGCTAGGAGCATTGCGATCACGCCGCGCGTAGTTCTAGTGGGTTCACCAGGGCAGTCCATGGTGCACGGCTTTGACTACTCCACACACAAAAGGATTCTTTTCTTGAAGGATCCTGCTGCTAGAGGCGATAAGCCCTCGGGGTTTGGCGGCAATTTGCTCCTCGGTAACAAGGACTTCCTTGTAGCGGGATCGCCGGCCAAGAGTTCGGTGCCATCCGATCAGCTGCACGGCTACGGTGAAGCAGGTCTCGCACCGCTCGCGCAGCGCGGCGTTGTCACAGTCTACAAGAACAACCGCGCACACTACGTCTGGGGAGACCAAGAATTCAGCTGGCTGGGAAGCAACGGCGCCGCCGCTGGAAACACTGTGTTTCTGACGTCTTCCCACGCGTACGAAGGGAACGGCATGATCTGGAAACTTGATTTGAAGCGTATGGAGCTCAAGGAACTCGGCGCTCCCGCGAACGCATTTGCATCTGGCCTTGGCGCATCCGTCGCCACGAACGGCTCCATTGTCATTGTGGGGATGCCCTACTATAAAAACAACTACCAGGACAGACTTGGCGCCATTGCTGTCTTCCCGGTTGAATAGTTGAATCAAAATGTAACGTATGTATGAGTATCATGATAATGAGCAACAGCAACCACGTGTAGCCGCGCCCTGAGGCAGTGCGGCGACAAGGATGAGCACATACACACTCGCGCTCACAAAATTGATTAATTTTTTGATACCCCGAATAGTTCAAGTCTCGCATATGTAGCTGATACTATTGAGAACCGAGGAGCAAGTAGGTTTATATGTCGTACTCCTAACTAGGGGACCGATCTTTGGCACAGATATATAGGGCGACGTATGTCTGAGGGCAGTCATAGAAATAGCAGACTCAAGAGTCAGCAAAGCTGCGTGATTTACCGAGACTCAGACGCGCGATTAGATCATACAGAATAAAGGGCCCACGTCTGTTCAAGGCAGCAGGCGCTCGCTAGTTTACGACCCAGAGGTCTTCTCATAAAACAGCAGCATCCTTGAGTTCACAGAGCCCTGAGGGCTTTGCGCCTCGCGTCCCCCGGCTTGTTCTACGATTTGACGGACGCGCTGGAGCAGAATATTCCGAGCTTCAATTTCGTTGTTATTAGGCGCCCGGTGGCCCTTGGTCCTGTTCTGCAGCCGTATTTGTAACTTGTCGCCTTTCGCTATTATAGACTCGATGGCTTTGCGTTTTTGAGACTCAAGGTCATTTCGCGAGACCAACCAAGACATGGTCACGTCTTTTATTTTTGATGCACCGCTCTTGGCAAAAGCTTTATTGGTACAAGAAAAGAGTCGCACTGAGCTTCTCAACGCAAGGTAATGCATCTTCAGATCTACTTTAGTGCATTTCGAGGTGCTTCTTGGCACTGACTTACATAACAAGGTCAATTTCACAGTGTCTGTATACTGATACTACCAGGTCGGACTAGGCGCGTCGGGGTGAAAAATGTCGACACTCACAGGCTAGACCAATGCCTAGTGGAGATGCGCATGTGCGACATATCATGTTCGAGCTATGCTTGGAGTCTATTGCGATGATACTTGAGCTGGGTTACTGGGTTTTGGTTGTACACACTCCGCAAAGACCAGAACTTGACAAAGCTCGCCCGAGCACTACGTCAAAAATCGTAAATTCAGTATTAGCAATTCTAGTTGGCCGCTAGGCACCACGAGGTTAATGCGACAGCAATGCGTTGTAGTCGAGAGGAGTTGTCTTCCAGCTCGTCTTCAACCGTCATACTTACCAAATTTAGCCCACAGAGACCAAGTGAAATATGCGCCTCGGACTGCGCAATTGGGTAGAGATTTGTATCCTGAATAGGAAGCTGCGTTGAATTTGTGGAATGCGAGTAAGGACGACAGGTTACTTTGCTGCCTGCATGTCTCACAAATTCTATTTATGCGCGCAAGCTTGCTGACGGTCTACGGGGGGACTCTAGCACTCATTCGTTATAAAAAAAGCGATTATCGACTTGTTAGTCTCAAAATACCACTACTACTGGCGTCATGAGTTATTCAGAATGGTCTTTTCACTACGATCACAAACCTCGCCCAGCGCGACGAGTGACACCGCAGGTTTCACACGCATGCAGATTAACTGCAAATTGAATATCGGTTTAGGAATACCAAAGAGCTAGAACGCGCCAAGTGTTGAGATAGCAGGCGCAGCAATATGCTCCCCAAAATTTTGGCACGCTCGTTCAATTCGCGTCTCGGATTACCAACATGTGCATGTGGCGGCGGTGTCGCATTTGCGAGACCTTGAGCCGAGGTAAAAGGACTCGGAAAATCTGTCACAGAATATCACATTACGCAGTCCAATTAAAATAATATAACAAGTGAATACTGGTGGCTGCTCGATATCCCGGAGCACCCGCGTGCGTCTGCGGAACCATTGCGTATCCCCGCGTCTCAAAGACGTTGCATGCATGATCACGTGTACAGGTAACGGGGTTGTCCCGATCTGGGTTCATAACAATGCATCTGCTTTGACAGCAAGCGGGATAATTGCAGATTGAGCGGCCCACCAAGCTCGCACTCTTGCGGAGAACCACAGGATACTCTACAACTGATATGACGCCTGGTGTACAAGCACTATAGGCCACTGCGATGCAGGTTAGGGTTTCTGCTAACGGGACGCCGCTCAAGGGATGACGGAGACGCGTAGAAACTTACCGATCGGTGTCAAACCCTAAACCTCTTCGGTGCATTAATAATTACCTAGGCTGCACAATAAAAACAATAGCTGTTGCGCCGTGGGTGGAAAGTGCGCAGACGACCGGCCAGGATGGGATTCATCGACATCATCTCGGACAAGCTGGAGCACCGGCGCGTGGTGAAGAGGTACGGTGGGAAGAGGCGGAAGACCGCGATTGAGGCCACACAGAAGTACACGGCTGACTACGAGTTCGAGGTCGAGAACAAGAAGCCCGGGCTCATAAAACGCATATCGAACATCTCGAGGTGACCACTCTAAGTGGCCCTGTCATGGCCCTCCTGCGCTTCCTTGTATTCGCGCAATAGCGCGTCCCAGTCAATGAGCCTGGGACAGTTAGACGTTCCCTTCGATTTATCGCTCCCCGGAGCGAGCATCGGCAGCGCAGCGATGCCGCTGACGCTCTGCAGCCGCGCCTGCAGGATCTTGAATGCCTGGCTCTGCGGGAGCACCATGAGCATGCCAAAAAGCGTCTTGTAGAGATAAGGGTGCCCCCACGGATCCAGCAGATGCATTCTTAGCGACGCGAACACGGGCCCTTCGATCGACTGTATAAGCTTGTCGATCTGTACGAGAGTGCTCACGGTGATCTCGAGACGCGCGACGATCTCGAGGCACGCGTACGCGTGCTCGTACGCCTGCGCGAGCAGGCAAAGTGCGAGCGTCGCCGCAGGGTTGCGGCGCCAGCTCCGAAACAGCGTTGTAAATAGCTTAGCGCCCTCGGCCGTGTGCAGCTGCGTCAGCTGCGCGCGGAAGTCGCGCAATTCCGTAGCACCCAAGAGTATATTGCACATATTTTGCACGATGAGCGACTCGAACTCATCGTTTGCGCCCTGCTCGATGATGTGCGCGAAAGTCTGGAACACGCGCTTCGGGTCGAGCAGCAGGCACAGCTGAAGGCAGATGAACTTGCCCGCGCTCTGGAACAGCTGCCGGTCCTGGCGGAAGGTGTCGAGCAGACGCTCGAAAAACGCGTTGAACTCGCTCTCGCTGGACGCGGCAAGGATGAGACCGAGCAGCTCGAGGTCCTGCGCGACGACATTGCTCGATGGGTCGGTGAGCGGGCTGATGAGCTTCTGCAGCAGATCTTCGTTGCAGCTACTGAGTTTGTTCACGCGGTACAGCGCCGTGAGCCACTTCAGCGCGGCCATGCGCGTGACGTTGTCCTCGTTCTCGAGCTGCCGCCCCAGCGCCTGCACCGCCGACGGCGCGTCGATGGCACCTGCGTACTCCGGGATCAGCGTCAGGATCTGCTCGCTCAACTGCGTCGCAGCCGTGCGCACCTGCGGCAGCTCGTCGCTCGTGGCCGGCAGCAGTACCACGACGAGGCTGCTGAGCTTCTGGAACACGTCGTTGGGGCTGACCTCGAGAATACCCCCTAGCCAGTCCAGAATCACGAGGCGCGTCTCCTCGTGCGACGGGTCCATGCGGCTGAGCAGGATCTCGACGACGCGCGAGTAGTACACCTGCGTGTCCTGGCCACGCCGGTACAGCGCCGCGTCAATGCCGTGGCCCTCCGGCTTCGTGCCGGCCTCGCGGCGCACCTTGGCCACGCGCCGGATCTCGTCGAGCAGCATGTTGAGGCAGGTGCGCGTGTACGTGCGGATCTCCTTGTTGGCGTCCGTGAGAAATAGGAGCAGACCCTCGAGAAAGTCTGGGACGTAGCGCACGAGCTCGAGCTCGGGGATCGAGTCGAGCAGCATGATCCAATGCACGAGGAACATGCGCGTAGCGGGGTTGATCACGTAGATGCGCTCGACGAGCAGCGGGATGAACCGCTCGAGCGTGAACGAGTGTGCGCGCTCGGCCGGCACAGCCTGCGCGGACGGCGCGCCGACCGCGGAGGAAGCGCTTGCGTCGGAGCCGTCCGGGCCCACGGTCTCGGCACCGGTTTTCTGGTACGTCGCGCCCTCCGGGCCGTCCGGCTGCACGACGGCCGGCGGAAGGTTCGGCGGTGTGCGGTCCACAACAAACACGTACGTGCTCGCAGACTCGACGACGATGTCGCGGATGAGCTGGTCGACCAGGTTCGCGCCATTGCGCGCAGACTCCTCGACGTCGGCAGTCAGCCGGCACAGCGCGTCAAAGATCTCGTTGAAGTACGCGAGAATCTCGCCCTTCGCGACCTTCGCGACGTTGTAGAGCGCCTCGCACGCGTAGTAGCGCACGCGCGCGTCGGCGTCACCGAAGCACGCGAGGATCGGCTGGATAATGTCGTCGAGGTGCTGCGGCAGCCCGTCGTGGCCGAGCGCGATCGCGACGCCGGCGAGTCCGATGAGCCCGCCGTTGCGGTAACTCGGATGCCGCACGGCGTACGCGAAGTCGCGGCTCAGCTCGCTGATGATGCCGTCCACGACCTTCGTGTTGCCGGCCTCGTACGCGCGCCGCGTGACCAGCTCCAATTGCAGCGCCGCAGGCTTGCGCTTGTCGTAGATGCGGTCGCTCAGCGCCTTGCGCAGGTTCGCGTCGATGTACATGCTGCAGAGGGCCGGCGCGGCAGGCTAGCGGGTTAGGTCGGCAACGGCGCTGGTGGAGCGCGCGCACTTCTCAGCATCACGTGACTGGAATGAGCCGCGGGTGCGACGAAGTCTCTGGTTTTCCCGTGTTTCGCAGCCTTGGATCGAGCATAGCGGACTCCCATACGACCAGACCGCGCTGGACGAGCTTTCAGTCTCGTGAACGAGATTTCGGACGCATTTGCGGTGTGGCCATCAGTTGCACACGAGCAGCCACGTAACCATATAGAACGCGCTTGGCGTAGATACCATAGAGACTCTTGGCTTTGCACCTTTTTAAGAAAGAGAATTGACAGTGTGAATCTATGTCTGTCGTCTCTAGGTTACACAACGGGTTAAAAAACTTCAGACATGCGTGTTCCTGAACAACTGAGCGTTACAAGCAGCCCAAAAATTGAGACAGGCGGCCAAAACCATCTAAATGCTTGCTCTTTACCCGCCTCGGGCACTCCACGCTTCCCGCACGGCCTCAAACCGTTGGTCAACGATCTGGCGCAGCTCCTGAAGCTCCGTCTGCAGTGTATCCACGCGGCGCTCTAGGGCCTGCCGCGCCTCCTGCTCCCGCTCCAGCTTTAGCTTCAGTTCACTCATCTCGGCCGAGGGCTCCTGCGTCTGGTTCGGATACAGGAGCGCGTCCGCGGGAAGCGCTGACAGGTTTGGGTTTTGGCTGCGCTCAAGGAACCGCTCCATCAGCGACACGTGCCGCTCGTGCTCGAACTCTAGGTCGTGCGCAGCCGCGTACATCCCCAGGCACTCATTAGTTGCGTCGGCATCGACGCTGACTATGTCCGAGGTCATGTACCCTTCCCAGAACGACTTAGGCAGCTGGTCCTTCTGCCTGCTGCGCGCAGGAAACCGCTTGTCAAGGCGGGCGCGCGCGTAGAACGTGAAGCCGGGCTGCTGCGCGAACAGTTTCTGGCGGTACGACTCAAGAAGCGGAACCATATTCTGCTTAAACGTGAGCCGCGGCGAGCCCAGCGAGTCAAACCGTTCCGCGACGACGTCTGTCAGCTGCAACGGCTCGACACTGGTAACACGCAGCAGGAGCACGCCCTCGCACTCGCCAGGCGTGCGGAACAGGTCCATGCTGCTCGTCAGTTTCCCATACTCGGCCATCAATAGCGGGCACTAGCAGAGCCTGATCTAGTGTGTGGTCCGCGGCCAAGACCTGATCGTGGCGAACCACCGGATGGGCCGCTAATTCGGTCGCGCTCTGAATCGCCGGTAGCGTCGCGCGCGCTGTTTACACAGTACGTGATACTGTTACTGTGTACTTTTGATTCACGTGACCTCGCTGGAAGCACGCGTCGCGCGGGTGCCTGTCCTCTGCAGAGTTTGACTGCCGCGCGGTGATGGGCCGCCGGGCTGGATACGCGCCTGTTCCGAACACCCTCTGCCGCTCAGGCTTTTGAGATTCTAGCAAATGGTAAGTGATGATCCCAACCGTCTCGACGGTTCCTGGGGGCGGCCCCGGGGCCACCTTTATGGGAGATATTTTTCTAGACTACAACGGTATCTGATGCTAACCACCACAGTCTTCTTTAAAAAGCTATGACAAGCAGCTGCGCCAGGTGTACTCGCGGCCGCTGCCGTTCGACATCAAGAGCATGCCGGCGCTCGTACTGCATAATCCTGTGTCTGTAGTTATGTACTGCGTCGCCCTGCTGCAGCTTCCCGTGGCGCGTGTGCGCCAACCGTACTTCGAGGCGTTGCTGAGCGCCGACGTGCCCGGCCTCGAGCTGCCCGACCTGGCCGTTTCTGTCCGGCTGTGGCAGCACGGCTTCTTCGGTAAAGGCACGCTGAGCCGCAGCGAGCCGTCCTGGTTCGGGCGCACGGCGCGACGTCTTGGTCTCGATGGGGGCGCGCTCAGCTTAGAGGAGGTCACCGAGATGCGCCGCGCACGGCGCCGTGAGTTCAAAGAGAAACGCGAGCAGCAGCAGCAGCGCGAGCTGGAGCTGCGGAAACAGGCCGGGCTCGTCGGGTCGCAGGCCGGGCCGGTGCTGGCCGCAGGCTCGGTTCAAGTTAAGGACGAGCCGGAGAGCACGGCGACATCCACTGCCCCCCCAGCTCCTCTAGATCCTGTCGCAACAGCCTCCGAGGAGGTCCTGGAGCCTCCTGAGCCGCCGATTCGCAGCGAAGATGCCGCGCTGATACGCGGCTCGACAATCGTTCAGCTTGAGAAGCTGCACTTGCACCCCTGCGAGGCTGTCTTCCTGCACGTCGGACTCGGCGTGCTGCGAGCCCCCGCGTTCAGCACGCTCGGCGCGTTCCTCGACGTAATGCTTCCCACCGAGGCCGCGTGGCTGCGGTACGTGTGCTACCACTACTTCCGGTCCATGGGCTGGTGCGTGCGCGACGGAATCAAGTTCGGCGTCGAGTGGCTGGTATACAAGCGGGGTCCGCCGTTCCAGCACGCGGAATACGCCGTGCACGCTGTGCGCGAGGACGCGCGTCCCGATTGGTGGTGGGTGCACGCGAACATGCGAGTCGTGAACAACGCCAAGAAGGCGCTGATGCTCGTGTACGTATGCGGAGGAGAGCCGAAGCCAGATTTTGCGCGCATGACGCGGGCTTCCGAGTTTCGCAGTGCGCTCAAGCAGTGCCAGGTGAGACCCGTTGTGCTGTCCCGCTTCACGCCGTCTCGAGCACGCGACTAGGGAGCTGCAGGCAGCGTAGAGCTCAATCGCGACGAATGGACCATATTTTCACCTGGCGGAGGCGCTTGGTGTGTCTGAGGTGTACGGTTTTGCTAGGTCTGTCCCTTGAGGGGCCCGTTACTCGGCGAGCTGGCCCACCTCACACAGATCAGTCGTTGCATCTTCCTCCTGGTTTGTTAATCCTGGCTTCCATTAGCGCAACGCGAGCCTGTTCGGAGCCGTCCGATTGTAATGAGTAGTGTAAACTCTCTAATGCTTGCTGAGATACCAAGAAATAATGCCGAGAAGTTCGTCGGCGATAAGTGCACACGTCTTGACAATAGCCCTAAAGGCGTCAGTAGCACTTCATGTGCCAGAACGTTCAAACTAATACGGCCTACTGCGAATACGTGCTACTTGAGCACTCAGTGATATATACGCGCGGTTTACGATTCCATGACCAATATAAGTGTTTCGTGTATTCAGCGAACACCTCACAAGAGTAGTCATAGCACTGTCAAAACACTGGTATTCTCTTCTGTAGACTTTTTATACGGCGACCAGTGAATTCTGCATTCTGTTGCGGCAGACCGCCGTCGGCAGCGCGCGCACAAGCATCGAGCCGGAAATACGCCAGTCTCCAGGTTAGGGTTTACCGTGCTTCGCCTCTCGCCCCATATGGATCTCGAAGCCGGCATCTACCGCGACGACCCCGAGTTCGACCGCCTGGTGGACCGGCTGTCGAGCGAGCTGTTCCAAATCAGCAGCGCAAGCGGCCGGATCTCCGAGACGCTGCGCCGGGCCGAGCGCGCGCCGCTGCCGAGCGGCGGCGCTGCGCTGCTGGACCTCGTGCATGAAAACCAGCAGCGCTTCCGCGCGGTCAAGCCGAGCATCGAGCGGCTTCAGGTGCACACGGATCCGACGCCGGCGCAGAAGTACACGCAGCACAAGATTGTCGAGGACTTCAGCACGCTGTTCCTCGAGTTCAAGCGGCTGCAGGAGCTTGTGGTGGCGCACACGAAGGCACAGGCGCGGCACGAATTCGATCTCGCTGGCAGCCTTCCTGCCGACGAGTCGCTGCAGTCGCGCTCGGTTATCGAGCTCGACAGCAACCCGGCCGCGACTGCGCAGGAGAGCCTCGTCGACATCGACGCGTTCGGCGCCGAGCAGCAGCTCGCGTTCGACCAGCTGCTCTCGCAGGACGAGGTGCGATATCAGGAGGGCCTGGTCGCCGAGCGCGAGCAGGAGATCGAGAACATCGCGCAGGGCATGGCCGAGCTGAACGAGATATACACGAACTTGGGTTCGATGGTGAGCGCGCAGGGCGTCACGCTCGACAACATCGAAGCCAACCTGTACAACGTCAACGATTCCGCGCGTCTCGGCGAGCGCGAGCTGTCGAAAGCCGCGCGCTACCAGCGCCGCCAGACGGGCCGCAACATGTGCTTCCTCGTCATCCTGCTGGTGCTCGCACTCATCATCATAATCGCTGTGCGCGCGTAACGCTTCCACGGCCCACTACCGCAAGGGGCGAAATTTAATGACGACCGGCCGCAGTGCGCGCACTGCGACGGCAACTACACGAGCTAAATAATACGGAAAATGTACACAGCATGGTTATACCCAAGCACTCATTGGCCATGGCCTGTGCAGCGTCTAGGAATATGCCGTTGGCCGCCGATCTCAGCACGAGGCGAGATCAAGACGGCCTTGCTTTACGGTTCGTCGACAGGGCCGTCAATAAAAGCTTCAGGCGATAAATACCGCATTCCACCTCCGCGCGTGTGCCGAAACGTCCCGCCCTAGCCGAGGCAGAAACCTGCTCAGCATCAGACAGGACGCGAACCGTGGAAGGAAAATAAGAAAAAAGGCCTTATATAGTACTGATTAGTAATTTACTGCATCCGGCTGGGCTCGCATGTAGGAATCGTGCGCCGGCCGATGGGCAACAGCTGAACGGTCCATCTAATTACCGCGCAAGGATACAGGCAGCAAGAAGCAGTAGATATTTTTGTGAGGGGAATCCGTCGGACTCACCATTTACGCCGCCTCCGGAAATGGCCTGTGCGACACAACTAGCGAGCCAAGCGCTTGTTAGTGCTTGATGAGCATTGCAGGCGTATCATAATTCTTTACTGCACGCGGAAGCTTCTCTCCCGGGGGTTGTTGTCTGCACAAGCATCCCGAACACGCGCCTAGGAAAAGAATTACATAATCGCTTGTTTTCGAGGACCTGAAAAATTGGCGTTCCGGTATTCACGAGCACATCAATTCGGCCCTCGTAAATCCTCAGCATGCCTAAAGTTGCCAAACGGACAGTGAAACCCGCCAGGCCGGCTATCAAGCCCGAGCACAAAGGGCAGGCGTTCTCGCCCGAGCTGCTGAAGCAGCTCATCAACAATGACGAGGCCGTGCGTGATGAGGCGTTCGGCACCGTGGAAGGCCTTCTGAAATCCAAACGAAAGATCCCATTCTTTGAAATGCAGAAGCTTTGGAAGGCGCTGTGGTACCACATGTGGCACAGCGACACGCCGCTGAAGCAGCAGGGTCTCGCGCAGCAGCTTGCGGACCTCGTTGCCAAAACCACTCCTCAAAATAGACAAATGTTCGTGCGCGCGTTCTGGTCGATATGTGTACGAGAGTTCGAGACGCTGGACCGGTACCGCATCAACAAGTACTACATGTTGACGCGCCTGTTCCTGAATGCCGTCCTCACGGACCTGCTGGCCAGTAACCAGCCCGACTACGTTCACGAATTTCAAGACTACATGGTCGGTGAAGGCCCACTGAATTATACCGACACGCGGTTTCCCCACAATCTCCGCCTGCACATCGTCGACGTCTATCTCGACGAGGTTGAGAAGGTCATCAGCTCCTCCCCGCCAGCCACAGACACTCTGCGCGAGGTGCTCAACCCGGTGCTGTCGCAGGCCACGAGCAGCGAGTTCGAGCACGTCCAGGCGCGAGTGCAGCAAGACGTACTCACGGACGCGCGACTTGTGGAATGGGGAATTCTCCCGAAACCCGTTCAAGGCGCAGATCACGGTGCGCAGTCTGAGAGTTCCGACGAGGAGACCAGTGACAGCGGCGACGAGGATGCAGACGAGGATGATAGCGATACCGGCTCTTGGAATGGGTTCGATGAGTGAGTGCCAGAAGACTCGGTCAACGCAATTTGGTCAATGCGACGGGAACGGCAGCAGCAACAGGTTACTATCAGCCTGCTCGACGGCCTTTAGACTGCAGCCGCAAGTTTGAGTACGGTGGTGTTCATACATGGCGCCAAAGACGGATGCCTGCGACGGATAATATGTTATTAGTGCAGGCCTGCTGCAACTTGGCCGGGTAAAACATCTCCCGGCAAGTTACCGCTCACTGCAACTTGTAGAGCCAGAAGCCGGCATTCGGGCCCGGCAGGCGACTCTGCGAACTGCGGTTGCAACACCGGAACAATGTAAAGTAAGCTGCCGCCAGCTGCCGCCAGCTGCAGCAATGCCGAGAGGCTGCGGATGTATCGTCGTAGCCGGCGGCACTAAACAGGGCCAGCCGGCTCAGGTTGTCGGTCTATCTCTATGTAATCGTTTACAGCCCCGTCCACTCGCGGATGGTTTTGCGGACGCTGGAGACGGCGCTCCTGGTTTTAGCGGTAGCAGTGTCGAGCGCGCCGACGACACTGTCCTGGGCCTCGGCCACGCGCGGCAGGTTGCGCCGCTCGTACTGCGCGAGCTGCGTGGTTAGGTTGTTCCACGTGTGCGGCATGAAGAATTTCATGGCGATGCCCGCTCCCACGACCGGGGTCACGGCGCGGAGCGCAAAGTTACGTCGGCGACTCAGGATGGAGCCCGTGAGACCGCCGATGAGGACGTAAAAAAGATTCGGCACGAGCTCCTCATCCTGTGACCGCAGCTCAGACACCGACTCGGCTACCTCGCGCTCGCGTGCGCGGAACCTCTGCGTGTACGCGTCGGCCGTGACCAGTCCCTGGTCCACTACCTCGCGCCCGGTCTTGATACGCGATGCCAGCAGAAAGCTGAGCCAGTAGCGGTTCTCGCCGGAGGCGACGGGCTGCACCGCGAGCTTCTCGAGGCTCAGGTTGTACAGCCTGCCGAGCCCTGTTCCTGGCTGCGCGCGGCTGAGCACGCTGGACGGTGCCAGCTCGGCTGCGTCTGCAGCATCGACGGGGTCGTAGATGTCTGGGTACTCGACCCTGCGCGGAGACTCTGCCATTGCGCTGGGGGTGGTGTACAGAATGGCGGCCGCGGCTACTGGAAGCGAAGCCAGCGCTGATTTGCCAATCATGATGACTAACGCAGGTGCGGGAAGCGTACTAATTCGTCTGGGCTCTGCGACCCGTCGCTAGGAGCCCAGTAATCTGTCTGTATACCATGAGTAATCATGCGAAGAGCGGCATGGCTCGCTTGGGTGCCTAGACGAGTGAAGAGCGTGAAGACTCGTAAATACAGATGAACAAAGGGGCGTGTTCCCCCGTCCGGGCACTGACAGCCGACACTTTCCATTTTTTGGCCGCGTCTGCGATACTACGCGCACCGAATGCGGCGCGGCCAAGGCCGTAAGCGCAGCGGCGCTAGCAGTGGCACACCGATCGACCCGCCCGATCTGAGTGACTAAGCCACAGGCGTACTGTACAGTAAGTGAGGCCAGCGCTCTTTATAATAGATGCGTTGCGACTTGTAATCTGCCCCTGCGTTGGCCGCTGTGACTGCGTTCCCACCGTGCCTTTGCGCGCGCGCAGACCCGGTCCCGACCGCGCGGCAGGCGACGATCGCACGCGCCAGTCGCATTGCCGAGGCACACGATGGCGGCGAGCGCTGTAAATAATATTCCGCGGCTCGCGCGCCGTGCGCAGCGGCTCAACTGGCCACGGCGGGTGAGGTACCCTAAACCCGTGGGGGTGGATAACCTAAGGATTCGCGCCGTGGACTAAGCTCCGGCAACTAGCACGCAATCTTTCAGCCCAGTCTGCAAGTTTCGGCTGGGATCTGGGTTTGCCGGAAAATGAACTCCGACAGCGAGGAGGAGTCCTTTGAGGCGTTCGCGGAAATATACCCGCCGCGCATCAACGACAAGGGCGAGTACGACATCCGCGAGTGGGGATACAAGCTGTTCATGTGCCAGGTGCTGATCCAGGACGAACATCCCGAGGGCCCAGTCATGCGTGTGCAATTGCGCGACCTCTACAACCGGCGGCTCATCGCACAGGTGAGTTTCGATGGCACACGGGACGTGCAGTCGATACCGGACTCGATCCGGCATTTCGTCGTGACCGTGCGCAACGGCCCGCTGGCCGCGGACTTGGGGCTCGCTTTTATCGACGCGTCGGACGCGATGGAATTCAGCCTGATCGTGGAGAGTTTCGCGGCCGACGCGCTAATAGAGCAGGGCCGCGAGATGCGGCGCGCGTCGTGCGCGGCCCGGCGCCGCCCGAGCGCGCCGTTCGAGACCAAAACGCACACGCGCTGCCTGTCCGACGACCACACGCCGGCGCGCGGCGCGGCCGAGCACCTGCGCTCGCCGCACCCGGAGGAGCTCACCGAGAGCGACGGCGAGGAGTTCGGCGAGTTCCAGTAGGAACCTTCGCAGCGAGATCGGTCCACCGCGCACCACGCGCCTAATTCCCTAATGCCGCGACCGAGAAGCGCGAGTACATACATGCACCATAGCACATCATCATGCCACGCAGCTGGCGCCCGGCGCCGCTCGCGGCCGCCAGCAGCCACTTGTAATCCCTACGCAGGGGCCACAGGCGCCGCGCGCCACGCACGCGCCCGCTGACGAGCGCTGACGTTCGTGCGCGCACACGCCGCCGCTGGCACGTCCTGCACTCGCGCCCGCGCACTGAAAAGCCCGGGCTAAGCTCACGCGTCGCGGAGCCAGAGCTGTTTGCGGTCCTTGCGGTGCTTCCGCGCACGTGTGCGGTCCTCGTTCCACTGCGCCTGGATCGTCTCCAGCCTCGACTGCATCTCGCGCGCGTGCTCGGGGCTCGGGCGGCTCACCATGCCCACAACGAACTCGCTAACCTTGAACTTCTGCGCGAGCACGGGGCGCGTCCACTTCGCAGGGTCGGCCAGCCGTAGCCGCGCGATCTCGTCGGCGTCGGCCTGTGTGAGGTGGTAGGTGCGTCGCGGAGCTGGCGACAGCGCAGGCATCGACGCGACGTCGTACGCACCCGCGTCCTTGACAAAGCTGCGCGCGGCGCGCTCGTCGGCCGGCAGAAACGCCGCCGGCGTCTCGAGAGGCGTCGGCGGCGCGGGCGCGGGGTTGTAGGAGACGCCGGCGGGCAGCACGAATTTTTGCTTGAACGCGCTGCGGTCCGGGTTGTACTTTGCCGGGAACCGCGTCTTCGTGCTCGACTTGTGCGTCCGGAAAACCGGCCGCAGGCTGCTGAATCTTCTCATGCCGTCGCCTGCTATTTGTCATCAGCCGTGTCGCGGTGACAGCTTTGAACGCGAATTGCCGACTGGCGCGGGAGCCGGGACGGGCGCCCGGCCGCAGCCGCGACCGCAAGTAGTGGCCGTGCATATATGGCTTAAGCGATGCGGGCAGCGATGGCGCGTTGATTCGGTGCGGCCATGTTTAGTATGTTCTGCGTCACGCGAGGTCGTATATCTTCGCGTGGTCGTCTGTAGCCCTGCAGGGACGGCTACGCTATTCTGCTGCGTGTTTGCGTGCATATCCCGGGGGTCTAACTCCTCATGCCTATTTGAGGCGGCGCAGAACCGTGTGCTCACGCCCAAGTGCCGTCACTTTGCACAGGCCAGCTAGGCAGAATAGTAGCAGTTCTCACAATCGAAAGCACTGGATTCTCGCTGTTTCTGTGGGTAAGAGCAGCTTCGCACCAGCGTAGGTTTGCGTCGAATTTGACACGAGCATTGGGTCCACATGATCGCGAGACACCGAGCTCGGCCGACTAATTAAAGAGACTAGTGTACATTGCTGGTTCGACTCTGGATTGTCGTCTATTTTTTTCATTTTGCGCCGCGGCTGGCTCTGTGGCGGCTGTACGCCGCATTGGCGCGGATTTGCCTATCCATCGCTATGCCGGAGCCGCGTCTCGGCGGAACGTCCCAAGCAGCGGCCCTATCCCGGTTTTGTAGGAGCTTCCGTGCGCTTGTTGACCAGTCTAGAGAATGACGTTGTCAAGCAGCCGCACGCCGCCCTTCATGCGCACGGCGATGCTGAGGAAGCAGCCGCGCGACGCCGTGCACGTCAGCTGGAAAAACTCGGGCTCGTTCAGGCTGACGTAGTCGACAGACTCGACGGCGGGCCGTTCGGTGTCGAGCACGGAGTTCACGACGTGCTGCAGCCCGGCCAGGTCGGTCGTGCCCGCGGCGAACGCCTCCTGCGCGGCGCACAGGCTGCGGTACAGCACTGCCGCGCGCGCGCGGAGGTCGGCGCTCAGGTAGGCGTTGCGCGAGCTCATGGCGAGCCCCGACGACTCGCGCACGATCGGACACACCTCGATGCGCGCGGGCAGCAGCAGGTCACGGACCAGCCGCTTGACGACGACCGACTGCTGTGCGTCCTTCTGGCCGAAGTACGCGACTGTCGGCTGCACGGCGTTCAGCAGCTTCGTGACGACCGTTGCGACGCCGCGGAAGAACTGCGGCCGCACGGCGCCCTCCAGGAAGTGCGAGCACCCGAGCACCTCGACGAACGCGCCGCGCTGCTTGCTCGCGTCCAGATCGATGCCGCTCGGGTACATCGCAGACACCGTGGGCGCGAAAACCGCGAGCCGCGCCTCCGTGATCTCGGGGTCCGCGTCAGCCGCGCACTTCGCGATCTTCTCGACGTCGGACTGCAGGTCACGGGGGTAGCTGTCCAGGTCCTCGCCGGGCGCGAACTGGCTCGGGTTCACGAAGACAGACACCACTGTCGCGTCGTTCTCGAGCACGCTTCGCCGAACCATGCTAAGGTGCCCGTCGTGCAGCGCGCCCATCGTCGGCAGAAACCCGACCTTCTCGTGCATGCCGCGCCACTCGCGGAGGCTCTCTACCGTACGCAAGATCCGCATGAAGCGTGCAAAGTCGACGTGTCTCCGCGCGGTGTGGCTCCGAAGAGGTGGAGCCGCAAATTCTTATGCAATTCAACGCATGACTGCGTTGGGGTTTCAAAAGGCGTGACGCTGTAGCCGATAACCGTTAAGTGGGAGTTTTGTCAGCGACACGCACCGCCAGGACTACACGAGACGCAGCGCGCTCAAACGGTGATAGCGTCACCGCAGGCAGAGTGTAGCAGTCGACAGGTGTGAGTTTAATCTTCTTGCGCTGAAAATGCGGATGTAGAATCTCGAGCCTAATTGATCTGGACACGGGTGCAGCGCGTCGTTTGCGGATACTCGGCGAATTTGTATTGTATTGTTTGTATGTATGACTCTTTAATGACTGCCTGGAGCAATATTTGGTTCGGCAAGGGAGCGCGACGCATAGTGTGCATTTTTAACTCAACGGTAAAAGTCATGGCGCGCTGCTACACCTCTGTATATGAGATTAATCCCGCGTGTCGTTTGACCGAAGCCATCTGCTCATGCTTTCGAAAACATACGCGGGTGCCGGTGATAATTGGACTTCTCCTTTCTTATTAGCAACGCGATTTTGACTCTCCGTTTTTCTCTGGGGAACGTGGCCGCATCCAGCCAGAATTCCAGGCACTCAAGCGTACATGTCGACTGCAAAACTCAGCTGCGCGAACCGCGTTTACTCCGAGAGCCTCTACACGCTTGTAAACCATTCATCGGCGCGCCAGTTCAGAGTGCTTTACTCACCTTGTAGTATTGATACCACCTTTACATATTATTATTTACTGCGACATCGCATACTGCGAGCGTGCCCGGATCCGGGGCCCGAATACATAGAACACAATAGGCACCAACGATATTGCTACCGCAATGAATCCTAAGAAGGACATCGCCCAGTGCACGCCCATTCCTTGGAACATGGGCCGCGTAAACATTACAGAGCCAGCTCCTGCCACGATGTAACGCAAAAACACGAGCGATGCCAGAGGAGACGCCGCGTTGACGGCATAGACATCGATGATATACATGTAGCTCGATATGAAGCAACATAAAGCACCGATGCCAAACAGGAACTGTCCAACAATTACGGACCACGGCGAGATGGACGGGTACGCAGTCCAGCCACCCCAGAACAAACTTATGGGCATGCACCACGTGCCGAAAATGGACAGGAGCAACCGCTGCTCGGGATGTATTACCACACCTTTGGACTCGGCCTTCCGCAGCGCCTTTTTATACTGCCAGAACATGAAGGGCGTGAGCGCGCCCGTGAACGCCATTCCGACGAGCATCGCTGCAAAGACGCTGCCCGTTTTCCCGGCGTCCCAGTTCCAGATCTCAAAAATAAGGGGATAGCTCTCCAGGTCGCCAAACAATACGATATACACAACAGTCAGGTACAGCGCAAAGCAGAGCGTAATCGGCTCGGTGATCAAAAACATCACGCACTGGAACATTGACTGGCATACAGTCCAGAAGAAGGACGAGCTCTGCATAGACCGCTCCAGCGCTGTGGCATACCTGTCGTCTCCTGTCTGCTTTCTCAACTCCTTGGAGCGCGCCTTGAGCAGCTCTGCACTCAGTGTTTCAGGCATGAAAAAGAAACAACCTAACGACACCGCCAGACCAACGATGGCTGTGACGAAATCGCACCACTCCTGGTTCGACCTCTCGCCAATCCAGCCACCTATTATGGGTCCGAGCGGAACGCCCAGAAAGCCAATCAGAGAGAACGTGGGGAAGAAATACGTTCGTTCAAGGGGCCCAGACATGTCGGCAACTGAACCACCAGCGTTGCTGAGCGGGGCGGCGCCAAAAATGCCGGCAAAGAACCGGAGGATAACACGGGTCTGAATATTGGGTGCAAACCCCGAGCCCAGACAGAAAACCGAGAACACAAGCAGCGGGAACTCGTATGTAGGCAGCCTGCCGCTGAGCTCGCTGAGAGGGCCCATCAGCGGCGAGCTGACACCGAAGCCGACCAGGAACATGCCGGTTTGCAGTGAGATCACTTCCAGGGATACTCCGAACTTCTCTGCCGCGTACTTGTCTGCAGCGGAGTTGATCGAGCCGGCCATACTTACCACAAAAGCGATCAGCGATACCTGGACCGTCACGAGCCACTTCTTGTACAGCGGCCAATTCTTCGGGTTCCTGGGATCGTGAGGCGCCCAAGCCATTGTATATGGGTCCAAACCATCGTCTCGCTTCTCTGCGACGTATGCAAGGGCGTCAGCTCTGAGCGCCTTTTTCTGAAGCCAGGCTTGAATCATCTAGGATAGAGAGTTTTCAGGGTTCTTTTTCTTTCCTAATGCGGCAACTGCTCAGTGGAGCAGTCCTATGACTCTGATAAACTCGGTAGTTTTTTCCATATATATAGAACTTTCGTCCTAGCTGATGATGTCAGTTCCTGGGCTTAAAGTGCTCTGCATGTAGGTCTAGGGTTATTTCGCTCGCCATGGTCTAGCTCGTGCGGGGATGCTTAAAACTGGCCTGAGCTCTTGGCAGACGAAGCCCACACTTCAAATAGCATCAAAGCTGATAACATACGGATGTACTGTCGGTTCAAAGTCACAGTTAACGCCAAATAATACGCCAAAACCGTACTTCTTCATGCGGAACAGTTTCTTATAAATCAGGTTAGGGCAAAACGCCTATGCTACTTTGAGACCGTACTTCGGAACGAACTGCCGATACTGTGCACGGTCGCGTTGTGGCGATCGAAACCTTTAGCCGGCCCTGTTTGTCACCTAGAATGCGTGCGATTAGCCGAAAAGTTCATCTTTCTGCGAACTGTAGCAGTTGGGCTACTGCGGGGAAGGAAAACCTGCCCTTGCACGTCATACTGGTCGGAATCGAAGACAGCCCATCCATACTAATTTTTGTTGCAGTCGTCGGGATTAACAGGTACATCCAAACATCGGGACTAACAGGTACACTAGAGACTAACAGGTACACTAGAGACTAACAGGTACACTAAGGACTAACAGGTACACTAAAGACTAACAGGTACATCCTTCGTGATTGCATCAGCACTGGAGATACGCATGAACGTGGCTGTCTGTCACTATTCAGGCTGACAAGGGCCACAGCTCGCCAACATCCGAGATAGATTTGACACCGCTTAGTGAGAAGCTTCCTGCGGCAGTGGTTCGCCCTGCGTGCTGACCGCCACGCATAAAATTAAACGATCCACCGCATACCGTTGGGCAACCCTAATTTTTGTTATGCGTAAAGATGCATGGTGGGAGGGGTTATCCGCCGTCATCAACACGGCCGTGACCCGATGAGGAGGCACGAACGTGCAGCCGGTATCGGGACATTAGGCTTGCTGCATACGATGCCGCACGTGGAGACTGCCCATGACATATGTACTTTCTTTGAAACGTAGAACTACGGCCTCTATTTCGCTCGCTTGATCTTCTTGATCTTCCGCTTCCGCCCGATGGCAGAGTTGCCCTTCTTTTCCTCTTTCTCGGCAGCTTCTTTTTCTTGCTCCTCTACTTCAGCCGCTTTGCGCTTTGCGCTCTGCTGCTTCGCACGCACCTGTTGCTCACGATGCCGTTTCAGCACTTGCGCGTTCTCAATGGCAAATTCAACAACTAGTCTTCGCTTCTTGTCCGGCTCGATCTCGCTGTTGCCCTGCTCCAGCTCCTCCTGGCTTACAAGATGGGCATTGAGCCATCGAAGGGCCATGAGAGCGGATTTGTGGTTCTTCATCTCCAGGAATCCATAGCCGCGGCTTCTGCCAGCGTCACCGCTGCCTTTGACCTCCTTGATGACCTTTGCCTGCTTCACGACACCATGCTTTTTGTTAGGCTCGCCAAGCGAGTCCTGGTAGTGGATGCTGCGCATGAGCTCCTCCTTACTGAGGGGCTGGCGACGCCCGTCTTTGACTTCGACCGCGAACTCCACCACGGCCTTACGACCAAGGCTCTTCAGTGCCTTCTCGTCCATCGAACGTGGCAGGTTGCGAATAGCCAGTCTGGTCATGCTCAAATGGAGCGACGGGTTCTTGGCCAACTGCTGTTTGCGCAGCTTGTAACTCTTCTCTCGGAGCTCCATCTCTGCTTTCGGGATGTATTGTGCGAGCTTGGAGTTGGGGCCGATCCGGCCCTCGTTCAGCAAGAACGTACGCCGCTTGTCAGTGATTTTGGGTGCGCGACCCATGGCCTCTAACCGCTCATTCTCGCTCTTCTGCGCAAGTCGGCCTGCGGTATCGCGTTGCACTGATCGCGTGACGTTGAGCACGCGGCCCTCGTATACGTACCGTGAATCCACGTCGTCAGGAATCAGCAGCGACGTGGTGGAGACAGCGGGCGCGTCGGCGCAGCAGGCCTCGCAGTCCTGCAGTTTCTCAAACGCTACAAAAGCAACGCCTTTGGGTAGGTTCTTCACTTTGTCCATGACGGGCAGCGCGTACGCCACGGGACCGAACTGCTCGAAGTGCTTCTTCAGCGACTCGCTCGAGGCATCGTAAGGGATGTTTCGCACAAAAACGGTGCTACGATCGAGTTTAGGCAGCCTAGGTTTCTCTGGCTTGGCTTCCTCACTATCTTCGGCATCGCTAGGAGCGTCCTCTTCATCGTTGTCCTCGGCCTCGCTGTCCTCCTCGCTCTCGAACTCGTTCAGATCGAGCTTGATGACCTCGTCGTCGTTCTCACTGTCACTATCACTGTCGCTGTCGCTCTCGATCTCTTCAGCGCCGTTCTTCTTGCTGAGCCATTTCGACTTTTCGAGCGCCATGCTGACCGTCACGGGGCGGTCGTGGATCTTGAGCTCCTTAGACTCTTCAATGGCGCGCTTAGCATGCTTCTTGCGCTTCATCGTCACAAAAGCAAAGCCTGTCATCTTGTTGTTCTCACCGCGCGGGATGTAGGCGTCGACAACCTTGCCGTAGCGCGAGAACAGCTTCACGAGCTCCTGCGGATTCCGGAGCGACCACGGGCAGTTACGCACGAGCAGGCGCGGCTTGCGCTTCTCGCGATCAAGCTCCTCGCGCTCGTCGACTCTTCTGATCTTAACCGTGTCGCTGCGCTTGGCGGCATCACCGCGCTCGCGCGGCCGCGCCACGTCAATTTGCAGCACGCGACCCTCAGCAATGGGAATCTTAGCGGCCTCGATTCGCGCGCTGGCCGCATCCTCCTGCGAGCCGAACGTGACGAAGCCGAAGCCTTTTGATGCTCCGGATTCTTTGTCCTTGACGAGCACCGCATGCTTCACCGGGGCGAAGTCGGAAAAAAACGCAGCAAGTTGGTCCTCGGTCACCGAGAAAGGAATTGACCGCACAAACAGCTCCTTGGAGGCGTTCTTCTCGGGGCGCGTTGCGTCGGCCATACTGAAAAAAACAGGTGCAGTGAAAAGAATTACATAATGCAGGGAAGACCTAACCTGTCCCACTTTCGCGACAACACCGTCGCGCGCAGCAAGCGAGAGGCCAGAGTACGGCGTGTGAGGAAGGCTTATGTAGAAACTGCGGATGCCACAGAAGCGGTGTGTGCAGCTTCAATCTCACACGCTCATTTAAACGGATGCTAATGACGGTTGCAAGCTTTACACAAGCCGGTGCCGCCGATGTATCATTAAAAAAACTTGCGTCCCAACATACTAGGACTCTTGTTCAGAGGCTCACGAGACTTCCTCGACTAGCTTGCGCACTTGCACGCTACGCGACTTCGCCGCGAGCTCGCGCGCCTTGTCAATGTCGTTCACCTTGAGGTAAAGCTTCACCTTGTCCTCGAGCGAAGCCTCCTGGATCATTGCCACGAACCGGCTCGCCATGGGTAGGTTCTGGGCTTGGAAGCAGGCGTCGAAGAACGGCTGGTAGCCGATGGGGCTCTTGGCGCTGATGGCGAGGTCGTACACGGCGGTCCACATGTGCCGCTCGGCGAGCGACTGGAGGTGGAGCCACCAGAACTGACGGTCGGCGATCCCGAGCTTGGACGCCGTCTTCTGCGCAACGTGGGGTTGCGCGAGCCGCAGCAGCGTCGCGACTGTCTCTGCGCAGGACTTGCCGACGAATTTCTCGTGGAAGTCCTGCTCGAGCTGCGTCTGCAGTGCGAGCAGCTTCGACCAGTCCGAGCAGGCCTTAGTCTCGAGCGCCAGCTTCTTTCCGAGCGCGCCGAATCGCGTGCTGAGATTGGCGAGCGTTTCCGCCTGCTCGGCAAGGTCCGGCGCACGCACGACGTCGCGGAAGTCGTAGCGCAGGCTTAGTTCTCGCTGGTCCATATGGCTGAGGAACTCGTGCAGCTCGGCCTTGGTCGGATGCAGGGCCTCGAGCAGCATCTGCTGCCTGCGGAGCGCGAGCGCGTTGTTGTTGAGCAGGCGCATGAGCTGTGGCACCGAGAGCTGCGCCCCCAGGACCATGAGTACGTAGTCGACGAGGCCCAGGTCGCCCGACGCGATCGCCTGCTCGAGCACGTGCTGGACGTCGTCCATCTCGAGCAGCAGCGCGACGCGGCTGGCGGCCACGGGCTCGCGGCTCACGAGCTCGAGCGCGAGGTGCTTGCGGCCAGCGATGAGGGCCTGGCGCACAATGCGCGTGTACGAGAGCGCCGGCAGCTTCAGCAGGCGCTGGTCGAGCACGCCGAGCAGGTCCTCGTCCGGCAGCGCGTGGCTCTCCGGGCGCTGGATCTCGCAGCAGGCCCACTCCGCGTAGACGTTCTCGAACGGCGCGCGCTCGAGGCGCGCGACGGCGACGGCCTCGGCCCAGAGGCGCCGCAGCTGCAGCCGCCGCAGCAGCAGCGGCAGGCCGAGCTCGCGCAGCTGGCGGTGCGTGACGAAGAGCTGGCGCTCGCGCACGGCGTTGCCGATGCGCAGCGCGGTGAGCGCATCGACGTAGCGCGCGCTGTCGTAGAGCGGCAGCACGGACTTGCCGAAGCGCGCCGCGCGCAGCAGCTTCTCCTGCGCCTTGGGCTCGAGCTCGCCGAGCGCGGCCTCGATGCACGTGTCGACGGCCGCGCGCAGCGTCGCGCGCTCGAGCGCCTGCACCGTCGCGTTCGCGCGCGGCGAGCCCGCCTTGATCTGGTCGACGCAGCTGTAGAGGATGGCCGCGGGCGCGACGGAGCCCAGCTTGAGCGTCGCCTCGGCAGCCGCGCTCACCGGGAGCAGCAGCTCGTGGCTGCGGCGGCCGAGCACGCGCAGCGCGTCGACCTCGCTCTGCAGGCTGAGCTCGTCGTCGTCGAAGTAGACCTCGGCGCTCTGCGCGGGGTCTGCGAGGTCCACGACGGTCACGCAGTCACCCGCAGTGTGCAGCGCGAGCGCGTCGTCACCGACAAAGTGCAGCGCCGTGTGCTCGGGCAGCGGCTGCGTCCACACTTGCGTGCGCAGGTCGGTCTCGTAGACGTGCGCGCTCGCGCCGTCGCTGAACGCGATGAGCCGGCCCGACGCGCTCAGCGCGACGTGCGCCGTCGGCAGGCCCTGCAGCGGCAGCTGCTCCTGCTCGAGGTCGAGGTTGTAGCTGTGCAGCGCGCCGGCCGCGTCGAGAACAGCGATGCGCGCCGGGCGCTCGTCGCGCAGCGGCGGCAGCAGCAGCCAGCGCACGACGTCGTACGCGAGCGGCCGCTCGGCGTCGCGGACGCGCGCGGCGCCGCCCTCGCCGAGCCGCACGAACTGCAGCGCGAGCGCTGCGTCGGCGTCGACGCGCACGACGTAGCCGTCGTCAAAGACCTGCGGCTCGCGCGCGCCGGCACGCAGGCGCAGCTGCACGAAGTTCGCGCCTAGGTCCGTGTAGTGCCGCGCCAGGCCGCTCGCAGTCGTCAGCACGAGCGTCTCGTCGCGCGAGAACGCGGCGCCCGACACGGGTCCGAAGTCGAGTGCGACGCGGCCGAGCTCGGTGCCGTCACCGGAGAACAGGCGCAGCGCGGGCTTGCGCGCGTCTTCGCGCACGGCGCGCGTCACGAGCACGTCGTCGCGCTCGTACACGGCCGTCACGCCGCCGCAGGGCGCGCTCAGCACGTGGTTCTCGCCGACTGCGACCTTCCACTTCAGCGCGGGCGCCTCGAACGTGCGGAAAAACCGCGTCCCGCAGCGCTCCCACGACAGCGTGCTCATTCGTAACCCATGAGGTAAGGGCGCGCACGCCAAGGCCGCCGCGCGCGCGCGCGGGCCTGGGAAGAGCCGCGGTATGGACGGTCTCGGGGGCGATAATAAGAGCCTGAGTAACAGTTGATTGTTTGTGCACGGCGGTTGTAAAACCTAACCTGGCCCACATTCGCCCACATCGGGCAGCGGCGGATCTATCCAAAGATGAGGGCAAATCATAGAAGCCCCACTTCGATAGGAAAGGATAGGTATTATAGTATCACCTGAGTGCGTGTCGACACTTAAAGACTCCTTGGAACGGACTACAGCTGGCCCCACAGCGCCCTCCACCTGCCTCCGTATGCCAGCTTAAACATGGACGTACACATTTAAGTTTTGCAGCCCAGGTAGTACACATCGCTGGGGCGCGTCAATTTGCAATAGAACACGTCGGCGCCAAAATGTGAATCCCACAGCGTCGCGTGTTGCAGACTTCATTATACATTATATACGCCGCGGCCGCATGCCTTTCGAGCCGTGTAGATGTAGCGGACCAGACGTAGTGTACGCCCACGGAGCCGGGTATTCTTGGCATTATTTCCGCGAGGCCGGTCTCATTTCGGCGAGATCCGGGTGGCCAACTAACTACGGCCGACGGTCGTTCGGGCTGTACTTCCTGCAGCATATGCACATAGCAGCACGTATACCTGCCTGCGTCTTTTTGCCCGGCTTGCGCAGAATCCGCTGCTGCGCTACGCCTCCATTTTCGCTATCTGCGTTCGTCACATCTCGCGCGTTGGCCTTTCGTGCACGGTAAACCTGTACTGCCGCGGCCCGCCGGAGCCGTCCGCCTGATATATAGAGACCGGCTCTTCGGGCTGCGCCGGCTGCGCCTCGGTCGGAGCGCGCGGCGGCTTCGCGAGCGCGCTCATCAGCTCGCGCACGAACAGGAACTTGTAGCGCAGCTCGAGCACGAGCGGCGACGCCGTGTGCGGCGTCGTGTTGACGATCGTGCGCACGGCGTTGAGTGTCGCTGTGCGGATGGAGTCCTCGGTGACGGCGGCCGGCAACAGCACCGACGCGAAGTGCGCGAGCGCGCTCGGGTGCACGCGGTCGGCGAGCAGCTCGGTGGCCTGCGCGAGGTCGTGCGGCAGGTCCGTGCGTACGCGCAGCGCCGACGCGACGGCAACGACGTTCGCGCGCGCGAGGTCGCGCTCGACGCCGCGGCCGCGCGCGTCCTCGACGGCGGTCGCGATGTCCGGGAACACGGCGACCATGCGCTCGAAGTCACCAACGTCGCACTCGACGCCGGCGACGCGGCGCGCCAGCGTCTGCATCGCCTCGACGTCGGCGTCACTGAGCGGCGGGACCTCGAACGAGAGGTCCGCGGCGGGCGGCGGCGCGGCCGCGGGCTCGGCCGGCGCGGCGGGCGCGGGCTCGTACGCGGACGGGTGGAACGAGGACGACGCGGAGTAGACGGACTGGCGGCAGGTCGGGCACGAGCCCGAGCGCGCGAGCCACGAGTGCAGGCAGGCCATGTGCATGACGTGGCCGCAGTTGAGGCGCTTCGGCGTGCGGCGCGCGGTGGCCTGGCGCGTCATCTCCTCGCGGCAGATGACGCAGGTGTTGTCGCGCGCGAGGTCCGCGTCGGTCGCGTTCGTCGTGAACTTGTTGAGCTCGGAGTGCGCGGTGAGCGCCTTGTGCACGGCGTACGCGTCGCCGTACGCGAAGAAGAAGTACGGCAGCAGCAGCCAGATGCGCACGATGGAGAGGCCGTACATGCGGATGAGAGTAAGGTGCGCGAGCACGCCGAGCACGGAGCTGGCCATCTTGACGACGCTGGAGACGAGCTGCGCACGGTCCCACTCGTCCTCTTCCGGGTTGCGCACGAGGTAGACCATGTTCGTGAGGTTCGCGGCGTACATGCCCGTGAACAGCACGGACTTCGTGACGAGCTCGACGAGCACGCACGAGAGGAACGAGCCTGTGAGCTCGTGCGAGTGGTAGTACGCGAACGTGCCGAGGCACAGCGCGATGTCCGTCGCGAAAAAGGCGACGCAGATGACGCCGAGCTTCGCGATCTTGTACTTGCGGTACGGCGTCAGCGCGAGCGGGTCGACCGTCTGCAGGCTCTTCACGCGGTTGAAGCAGATCCAGTGGAGTGCTGTTAGCGCGAGCAAAAACAGAAAGCCGACAAGGAACGCTTGTGAGTTGAGCGCAAGCTGGCGGTGGAGCGGCGTCCAGAACTGGATGACGACGGTCGAGATGAGCAGCGCACGCCCGCTGATCGTCTGCTGGTCCGCCGCGTTCAGCCCGTCAAACAGCAGCCACGCCACGAGCTTCGTGCACAGAATCGTCATCGAGCCGCTGAAGTTCACGAGCGCCAGCAGCTTGAACGCGCTGTCGGACATCCCGACCATCGCGCTGTAGTAGTTCGGGTACATCACCAGCGCGTCCGCCATCAGCGCGCAGTACACGGCCGCGCTCGTCGCCACGTACACCCACAGCCGCATCGCCGTGTTCGCCCTGTTCGCCAACGGTGCACTGCTCGCCGCTCGCGTAATACGGCGCCCACTGCGCTGTCAGCCGCGCGTCAGCCGCCGGCGGCGCGCCTGGCGCAGAACGACGGGCCCGCGCCCTGGCAGCACAGGATACGGCCGAGGCGAGGCGAGCCGGTGCGCCGGCTATTTATAGGTGAGACCGCGGCGATGGTGACGCCGCGCAAGGTGTACACGCGCGAGAAGCGCGCGTTCCTCGTGCGCAACGCGCTGCGGCTGCGCCGCGCGTTCCTGCGGCGCCCCGAGACCGTCGTCTGCGGCATCTACTACGACCCGGCGCTGCGTCTGGGGCCGCTCGACAAGCTCGCCGACGCCGGCTTCGTGCTGGCGCGGCTGCACTTCCAGCAGCTCGCGTTCGCGGCGAAGTGCTTCGGCTGGCCGCTGCGGCTCGAGTACGCGGCGTTCCTCGCGGCGCTGCGCCGCGTCGCCGCCGGCGAGCCGCGCGGCGCCGTGTTCGCGAGCCTCGACGCCTCGGGCGCGCTCGAGCTCGCGTTTGCCGCCGACGTGCCGCAGTTCACGCTCGCCGGCCTCGCCGACCAGCTCAAAATCCTCACGGCGGAGCCGGACTGGATCGAGGGCAAGTACGCCGTTTACACGACGCAGCTCGCCGCCATCGAGGTGCGCATAGACCCGGAGCCCAGCGTGCCGTGCCCGGCGTCCACCTTTGCGCTGCGCGACACGTGGGTCCGCGACGAGGCCGTGGAGCGCGTGCTCGCGCGGTACCCGGAGCCGTTCGAGGACGGCGACAGCGACAGCGACGAAGACGGCGACAGCAGCGGCGGCGGCGGCGACAGTGGAACCCTCGCCGGCGCTTTCTCGGCGCTCGACGGCGACGCGACGCTGCTGGACGGCCTCGCGGATGTCGACCTGCTGCCGCCGGACGACGACATGGGGCCCGACCTCGCGGCCGTGCTCGAGCCCGAGGACGACACGCCGCCGCGGCTCGCGCTCACGTACAACGGCGTGCAGCAGGTGCTGAACGCGGGCGAGTTCACGGTCGCGTTCATGCGCCAGGGCGTGTGGCTCACGCCGCACGTCGCGACGGGCTGCCGCCTCGACCCGCTGCGCGCGGCGCTGCTGCGCTTCGGCGTGCTGCGCGAGGCCGTCTTCAGTGTGCAGCAGCTCGCGCCGTTCGAGGACTGCCTGCTCGTCTCGGCGACGTACGGCGTGCTGCGCGGCGTCGTCTGCGGCGACAAGCCGGAGGTCCTCTCGCGCGTCGGCCGCAAGCGCAAGGCTCGCACGAGGCCGAAGGAGGCCCAAGGCATCTCGGAGGCGCAGGCCGCGCGGCGCTCGCAGCAGGCGCAGCGCATGGCCGGCGAAAAGATTCCGGGAACGGGCAGCTTCCGGATATAGCTGGCGCAGCGCGCGCAGTGCCGCATAGAGCGCCGGTTGGAAGCCGCAGCATGCTTGTGTCGTGACCGCCCTCTGCGCGGCACCGTCTAGGCTGGGCCTTAGCAACGCAACTCGCCTGCCGTTATATAGGTTCGATGAGGTTCCGAGGACCGGCAGCAAACACGCGCATCTGCCAGGGTACTCATATAATACCGCACGAGCAGAAGTGCACGTCTCAGTATATGTACATTCGATACTCACGCACAGGCTGTACTTGCACCCGCTGCGAACTAACACAGCGCTAAAACGCGCGGGCTCACGCAGCCGTAGATTTTGCGTTAACGTAGCTGTTCTTCGAGCGCCAGCATGAGTCACTCGTCGAGCGTGCTGGAAATAGATAGTAGCGCTGCTCTGGAAGAGAGACTTATCCTAAATAGTTACTGTAATGGGGCCAGAATTATTATTGCACTGATGTATGTTCATATGAGAATTGGACTGTACTGACGGCGCTGTGGGAACGAGATACAGAGCCGTAGAGACGTCAAGGGGGGCATGCCACCGCAGGTCATAGACCGGGAATCGCAAAACGCTGCAAAGGTGAACGCACCATTTCTGGAGCTACTTGAAAGAGCCGGCTGTCGTTGGAAAGATCTCGGATATGCAGGGCAGCGCAGTCACCACCCCAGTCTCGAGATAGAGGGCACGCCATCGCTTTGAGCCCATTGTAACCCAATATTACTATTCATATAATCTACCACTGAGGGGCCTGGATCGCCCCTCCTGCACCACCCTCGGCTTGAGCTTCCACGCCGCCGAGCGTAGCGCCGACTACAGCACGCAGCCGCGCGACAGCGGAATAGTTAAGATCAGCATCTACGCGCCCTAGTGGTAGCCGAGTATATACAGCACGTCGTGGAGCGACGGCGAGTTGAGCTGCGCCGGGGCCTCCTTGCGGACGCGCGGCTTCGCGTGCCACGCGACGCCGTAGCCCGCGAGGGCCATCATGGGCAGGTCGTTGCTGCCGTCGCCGACGGCAAGCGCGTCCGCGGCGGTCAGCCCCTCATTCTCGGCGATCTCGCGCAGCAGCTGTGCCTTCATCGCGCCGTCGACGACGCGCCCCGCGGTGGTGCCCGCGAGCGTCTCGCCGTCGGAGACGAGGGTGTTCGCGTACGCGTAGTCAAGGCCGAGCAGGTCCTTGATCCAGTCGACGATGGGCTGGAAGCCGCCCGAGAGCACGGCGAGCTTGACGTTGTTGCGCTTGAGCGCGGCGCAGAGCTCGCGCGCGCCCGGCGTGAGCGTGATCTTCGCGATGACCTCGTCGTAGATGGAGACGGGGATGCCGCGCAGCAGCGCGACGCGTTGCGCGAGGCTCGCCGCGAAGTCGAGGTTGCCGCGCATGGCCTCCTCGGTGATCGCGGCCACCTGCTGCTCGACGCCGGCCTTCGCGGCCATGAGGTCGATGCACTCGTTGACGATCAGGGTCGAGTCCATGTCGAAGACGACGAGCCGCTTCTTGCGGTTGTACACGGGCTGCACGGCGACGTCCGCGGCGTGCGCGGCGCAGAACGCGTCCAGCGCGCCGCGCAGTCCGCTGACGTCGTCGGGCGTGAACACGTCGAGCACGTGGTCGGCGACCTGCCGCTCGCGGCTGACGGCGATGTTGTACTCGGCCAGCAGCGCGCGTAGCGCCGCGGGCTCGCCCGAAAACGGCTGGTGCGCGACAAGCGTCAGAACCGAACTCATGACTAATTGCGCGCGCGCGCGGCGAGAAACGTGGTGTAAACAAAGCGGCGCACCGCGCAAAATGCGTGGACGAGCGGCGGAGTAGGCGGGGGGGGCTCGACAGACTCGAAAGGGCCTCGCATTATTGCGCATCGCGCGCTAGTCGGCTCAGGTGCGCGCTAATACGCAGCGACCGGCCGGTGCGCTGCTTTCTATGCACAGTGTGGCTATACCAAAACGCCGGCACGCTTCAAAATCGTGTATCTGTATCTGTTCTAGAGAGCCCTCGCAAGGGCGTGAGGAATCCAAGCGTGGCCGTGGCACGCTGGACCGCGCGTTCCGCGAAATCCACGCGATTCGCGCCAAGTCGCAGCCTGTCCATCTAATTGATGCCTATAGAGAGCGGCACCGTCTCCAGAACCCTCCGTTGCTCAGACGTCGCGGACCTAATGTCCTTGAGCGAGCGTCACTGTCCTCTTCGGCGCGTGGCGAGCCGAAGGACCCGCGTCCCCACGTACAACCCCCTCACAGGTCGTACTTCTGCGCGTTCTGGCGAACCTTCTCCTTGAGCGCGGCCTTGTCCGCGTTCTGGCGGCGCAGGTGCTCGAGCTCGGCCTCCTGCTCGCGCTCCTGGTCCTCCTGCATCTTGCGCAGCGGCGCGAGGCAGTCGGCCTCCTCGACGGCGTAGTAGTCCTTGCCGAACGCGTACGCAAAGCTCATCTTGTTGCCCGTCGAGTACGAGCACACGGCGTCGCTGAGCGCGTCGAGCGCGCCCGGCCGCGCGAGCTGCGACTCGATGTCGTGCAGCACGACGTTGTAGTTCAGGTCGCCGCGCGCGCACATGCCCTCGTTGACGCGCCAGTACACGGTCTCGCCGGCGGTCTCGAAGCTCTGCACGCCCTGGTTGCACGTGTACGTGCCGCGCGGCGCAATCAGCAGCTTCGAGCCGAAGTAGCTCACGCCGCCGACGAGAAGCACGAGCACTATGGGGTTGATGAACGACAGGCCGGCCATGTGAAAGGTGCGAAATCGTGCGCGTGGCCCGCCACGCGTATCGCGGCGCGCGTGGGCCAACCCTAGCCCGCGCAGGCTGGTAGGCGGATCGAAAAAACGCGCGGCGCACGATGGCCCTCGACGCAGAAGTGACGCAGCGGCTGAAGGCGTGGCTGCTCGCGAACGTGCCCGCGGCGGGGCTCAACCCCGAGGACATGGCCGAGTACGTCGTCAGCCTGGTCAACGACGACGGCGGTCGCGCCGAGCTGCACGCGAAGTGTGTCGCCGAGCTGTCCGAGTTCCTCGGCGGCGAGACGCCGGCATTCGTCGACCGGCTGTTCGCGAAGATCGACGCGCTTGTGCGCGGCGAGCCTGTCGCGCCGCCTGCCGCGCCGCCTGCGAACGCGCCGGCGGGGCAGCAGGAGTTCCGCAAGAACTTCCGCTCGAACGCGTTCGCTGCGCCGCCGTCCGGCTTCACGGGCTTCTCGCAGCCCGCGTTCGGTAAGCAGGCAGAGCCGGCCAGCGCCGGCGGTGCCGCGGCCAGCGGCCCGCCCAGCATGCCCAATTTCCCGAATATGCCGGCCATGCCGGGGATGCCGGGCTTCCCGAACATGCCCAACATGCCCAACATGCCCAATATGCCCAATATGCCGATGCCGATGCCCGGGTTCATGATGCCGCCGCAGCAGGCGTTCAAGTTCAACGGCAAGCAGAACTTCCGCGGCCCGCGCAACACGTACCGCGCGCGCGGACCCAGCGAGCTGTCATCCGTGCAGAACGAACTCAGCGTCGCGAACCGGCGGCTCGTCGTCGAGGGTATCCCGCCCGAGAACCTGAGCGAGGAGAGCGTGCGCGAGTATTTCACGCGCTTCGGGCAGCTGCAGAGCGTGCATCTTGATGCTGCGAACCGGCTCGCGGAGCTCGAGTTCGCGGCGCACGACGAGGCGCTGGCCGCGCACCGCTCGCCGGAGCCCATCTTCGGCAACCGCTTCGTCAAGGTGTTCTGGCGGCGCAAGCAGGCCGACGACGACGCGCAGCCGGACATCGAGGCCGTGCGCCGCATGCAGGCCATTAAGCAGGCGCAGTTCGAGGAGCGCGAGGCGCGCCGCAAGGCCGCCACGCAGAGCCTCAAGGACGTGCTCGCGCAGCAGGCCACCGTGCTCGCACAGCGCCAGGAGCTGCTGCAGGCAGCGGCGAGCGGCGCGGCCGACGCGGGCCAGCTCGCCGAGCTCGCCGCGCGCAGTGAGCAGCTGTCCGCAGAGCTGCAGCGCCTCAAGGCCGAGCTTGCGTCCGTGCAGGGCGACGCGCCGCGCGCCGC